>NMRA01000160.1:629714-644413 GCA_002633005.1 Phoronis australis
TAACCCCACTCTGCACCCTTCCTAACCCCACTCTGCACCCTTCCTACCCCCACTCTGCACCCTTCCTAACCCCACTCTGTGAGACTTGTGCCTTTAACTACTAACCTTGTTCATTACATACCAAGTTTTTGCCCACTGCTCCACCCTCACTCTGGGACTAGTCAAGTCTCCACTACATGACCTTAAACTTTACTTACCAGTCTCCACCCTCTGCTCTGCTCACCCCGCCCGGCCCCTCAGTGACTGCTGTAGCCTCGACTACAGACAGAACTTTTAGCTTTACTTACCAGCCTCCGCCTCTTGCTCCACCCCCATTCCAACTCCACTTTGTGACTGCTGTAGCCTCAGCTCGAGGGCCTTGGTCTTCCACTCCCACGGGGCATCATAGTCGTCCAGGGGCCTGTCGTCAACGGGGGCTGTCAATCTCAGCCTTTCCATGTCAGCGAACTGTTGTTGTATCACATGGCCTTCCCCACCTGCCTCCACGCTCTCATAAGGCTCATCATATACCTCAAGCACCTCTGACAGGGCAATAGACATTATACGTTAATTTACCATCATAGTATTCCTCAGCATGAGCAGTGTCTAACGCTTGGGATGCAAAATTTTAAGCCGAAATTATATTTTTCAAAATCTGAACTTTGGGTTCAGACTATTTTTCAATTCAACGTATTTCTGCAATTTCGCAACTGCTATGTCTTGTTACACCACGTAGCTGCTGTGGTTGAACTAAATGTACAGAGAATAAGCAAAAACATGTTTTAAAGTCCCTCCCCATGCACACACTTGTGGAGAAATTCGATTGCAAATGAAGCGGGTTTATAATGAGACCACAAAATTGGTCCCACATTGTTCACTACTCAAAACTAGAAATGGCTTCTGGGCCTGGGCTGAACTCATCAACAAATCAAAACTCAGCACTGATTTCCATGTGTAACAGATAAACTTTATTTAACATTGATGGCACATTGAGTCACATGCTTCTCTCTGATCAAGTAATATAGAATTATTATATTACACTGGAATATTACAATTAATATGAACATGTACACAATAAAATAAAAATATCACATAATTAAATCAAACTCAATTAAATTCAATTAAATCCAATTAAAATTAAAATACATTAAAATTACCATTGGAATTTTACATACTGGGGAGGTGAGATTTAAATTGTTTTTTAAACAAAACAAGACAGCACTGATTTCCATGTATTGTGCCTACAGTCTCATCACAGTTATGGACAAAGCCTCACTTCAAATAATAAATCAAATAAACGGAATAAAATAAAATAGAAGACAAAGTTGCTCAGGCTTGAATTAAAATTAACTTTGTTTTCCCTCACACGAGCGATCGCCGACGTATAATGTGCACAATTTAACTCATCGGAATCACAATAGCAAAACCAAGGTATTTTTCAAATAAAAATGAACGTGTCCCAACCAAGAAAAGAGAAAACTGAAATAAATCAAAATAAAATCAAATAAATTCTGATCTATTTTGTGCCAAAGGCAGTGTTGAAATAATCATTAGTCTATTTTTCAAACGCTGACTACCTTTGCAGTACACAATGAAAGCTTAAACAAATATTGCTTTATGACATCTACACAGTACGAAAATAGTTCAGAATAGAATATGTTTTTTGTACCCTTCATCTTGTTTTTTATCCATCATATTGTGCAGGTGTTTTATCAGCGAGGAATTACCATATGATCCGGCCTATCGGGGGAAGCAAATAAAGAGTCTTACCATCCTGCTCTTCATCATATGGCTCTGTGTACAAGTATCTCTCAGTGCTGCTGGGACTGGTTGGAATATCGCCCACCTTTGCATCACAGGGGTCACTATAGTCCTCGGTGACAACAGGCTACAACCCAAATAATTGACTGTCACAAAATTTATTAAGCCACAGTTACTTTGCACATAACTCACAGCCACCTCTTGAAATACCTGCACAGCGTTCTCTCTAAGCTTTGAGGTATTCACCCACAATGTACTCATCACCCCGTTACCATGGAAATCACTATTTACTTCCAGACAGAACAGAAAGTATAACAATAATGAACTGGGCAAATGGAAAACAAACCATATTGTATATTTCCAAAGCAGTACTCCAAGTCAAAGGGGGTGCATAATTCACTAATCACAGGATTTCGTTGTCTGCCAATTCCAACTGCGGACTACAGGGATGAAATCCTGTTAGACATCCGTCAACAGCAACCAATCACATAACGCATTATGGTACGTATACAAGCTCAAGGTGAATGCTTCGATACCAACACTACCTACGAATCACAACATCAAAATGATTGTCATTTCTTTTTCATTAACGAACATATCGTTTGACAATGAGAGTGTCACAGGACAAGTGATTGTTTTCGAGGGCTAGGATGCCTGTAATCGGATTATTTCACGAGGTCAATACTAGTATTGTTCAATAGTATTATAGTAACAAACTGAATTGAAACAGCTTGAGACAGACAGTCTGGTGTTGTTGTGGTAATTCCGCTCATAACTTTCATGCTACAGGGCTCCCAGGGGTGTCTTTGATTGAAAATGACTGTCATCTTGTAACAGCAAAGGCAGTATTTCAAAAGAAAATAGTACTGGCAAATAAAATGTATGCCTAACGGGAAATAATGCTGGCTAGCTCAATACGTCCAACAGAATCTAAGTACGCTAAATCTCATAAATTTCGGACAAAAATAATTTATCAACTGAAAAAAGAAATTTTTTGATTTTCCACAGGCTTCTAATACCGTACTGAATGTCCGCAGTTTTTTAAAATAATATCCGGTGGTAGGTATAGTACAAACCTTGAACATATAAAAGCACTACCTTATTGCTATATTATCTTTCAAGGGAAAATCATAAAAAATCACTGGTCCTTCATAATCTGTCCTCAAAATAATTAAGATTTCACCGTACTATTGCACACTAGAGCCCGAATGCATAAAAGCTGCACCTAGGATAACACCAATGATGTCACGTAATCACACGCAGGGCCCTCAATCCCTCGATTTCGGGGCTGAACGTCGGTCCCATTCCACTCTGACAAATAATTGTAAAATCATACGAAATTCTGCTTCTGAGTCCCGAAAAATTACCCTCAAGTGATTGAAAAATTTTCCTCGAGCTTCGAGGCACTTGTAACTTGCACAGCTGATAATTTGAATCAGCACAAAAAGTTAGTTTTGGCTCTTTGAGGCAGAGCCTACGAGGGCTTGCAATGGGGGGGGTGCTGTTGATAGTGATTGGGTGATGGAGAGGGGTAGAATTGTCCCCTCACCCAAAAATTCCCCTCAGAAGGCACAGGCACCTTTCACCTCAGGTGGTCAAGGGCCCTGATACAGCAGGTTGCTTACATTGTACAATACTTTTGATGTCTTGCAAAGACCAAGTTCTTCCGGCAAATAATTCTTTTAGTTTTGTACATCTCATCCCAGTACGGCTCATAGCAGTTCCTCCATGTCAGGTTAAAAAAATCATGATTTTCAAGAAAACAGACAGTTGGCTTCAAACAGTTACGGATTATTTTCACGGAGATCAACAATGCTTTTGAAAAGTACGCTGTTCATGAGTTGGCCATTAGTATTTAATGTGTATTACAAAAAAACATATGAGTCAATAAAACCTATCATAATGGCACGTTACTACGTGGTCATTTTCGGTCAACCTTTGAGAAGTCCACTCATGTTTCAACAAGAAAATTTTTAATCGTCAGCTCACTTAAAGTGTACATTTTCTGATCCTCTAATACCGATGAAACAATATCAGTGTAAAACAACGTGTCAAGTGTCAAGTTTTGTTTTGAACAAGAATTGAAGTGTCGAAAATCAAAATGCTGAGTAATGGCTCCCTAAAGGTACAGAAAATTTGCCATACAATAGATCACTAAATATTGGCGTTCTCTATAGTAATAACAGCGAAAAAGAGATTTTTGTTTGATACCGACTGAGAGTTGATAAGCAGAAATTCGCTACCACATAGTGGTTCATGGATTTAAGAAAGAGGAATAAATCCCTATGTCAATCCCTCCCATTGTTTGATTAAGTTAAGTTTACAAATCTATTTTTAGCATTTTGACATCAGCTAGGATCGAAATTGTCCAGCTTTATCAGTCACAGCCACCGACTTTACAGCCGCGGATTCTCCTTCATCCATGGATATTGCAAGAGATTTGTCTTTCTCTATTAGACATTCGTACATAACCCACTGAACATCAGTGAAAAATTGCTGGTATTATGATTGCAGGAAAAGTGTTAAAATGCTGTTCACACTACTAGGTTGAAACCTCCCATCCGCATAACATGGGATCTGTAGGTGGCGCTGCATGCCTGTCCACCAAAGATGTGATTGCCAACTGATGGTATAGTGAATTTCAATACAGCACGGCTATTTCGAAAGTCAATTGAAGCCGAGTGAAGTAGCCTCAAACAATTAGCATATTAGGCTTGAAAATATATTGCATTTAGGTAAAGAATTGCCAAGGGAAGCAAAAAGAGATCATACAGCTGCCATTTTACACAATATGCGAATACTACATTATTTTTAAAAAATTATGTGTACATTGAAAATTGTATTAAGAAAATTTACTGATCCCATGCGACAGCTAAGGATAACAGCACATTTAAAGAGCTGCAACCTATTCCGATTCTAAAGCGTTGTAACAAAAATCAATAAGTTGTCACTTCCATGCAAGTCAGTAGTACATGTATTAACTACCAATTACCTTACACTACATACGGAGACTGAACCAAGCTTCTTGGAGCATACTCATTTCACAGAGGAAGCAGTATTCTGTTGTCAGAATATCACACATTCATTCCAATGGCGTGGTATTTGCTCTTAACATAAGACCAGTAAATTCCATTACAAGCCTATGAGATCACTGTGTGAGGCTGATAGATTACCAATGCTATGACCCATACTCAGACATGATTTATTTACCTACAGACGTGAATGACCTATAGGTAAGGGGTCTGGTCAGTAACATTATAAAATACAAGACGAAGAAAGTACTTCTAGTAGTGATGCCTAAACACTACAGTCCGGACACATTTAACTATACAACTACAGAAAAATAATTACCAAAAGTGTCATTTCTTTCAATTTTCATGGTCACCAAACATTGCCTAAAGGTGAAATGGGGCATACAGTGTGTCACTCTATGTAAGCGCCCTAATTAGGCACAGAATGGTTTTGAATATAACAGGAATCTGTATCATGTAATCAGTAAAATTTACTAGGTAAGTCCCCACATCAAGATCATCGAATGCTCTGCTGAACATTGTCTAAGAAAGGTAAAATACTAACAAGATCGAAGCAGAAAGGGGAAAAATTGATAGGGAATTGAGAAACTGTGTAATTTGCCAAAAGTTTGGAATTTCTGTAACTGAGGACAAGTTCCATTTTATAACAAACTGCACTTTATATTATGATTTATGAGTTAATGCAAGATGTCTCACAAATACGCAATCTGTCTAATTACATGCAGTATGCCTGGCCAACTAGAAAATTATATAAGTATACCTGATGCACTGTACATGTATATTCAAGTTATGCAAACCTCTTTGTACTTTCATGTATTGTGATATTATTGAACTATGGGCCGGAGGCCTTCAAGTTCAATAAAGTTTTATGTAAAAAAAAACAAAATATAGAATTTTTGAGATCTCATCTTGCCACATTTAAATAAAATTAAATTTGATCATGTTATAGATACCATTGTTTTGCTATCAATGTAATTTTATTTTTTGCAAAAGTTTACTAAAAGTAGTCAAGTGACTCCAAGGGAAAATCAGTGAAAAATCAAAAATCAAATTCTGCAAGTTTGTACTTTCAGAAAAATATCTTTACTAATTATTAATAACTATAGTTTTGTAAAATATTTGGTTAAATACTCACATTTGTCCAACAGGTCCTACCGTACATAACCTTAACTGCAATTTTCAACAAAAATTTGCGTGATTCTCATTCACATAATTACAGACAAGGCACATAATTTCTAGAAAAATAACGTAACTGCGTTAAAGCTACGGTGTGAAACGTTAAGTAAACGGTTAGCTCATCAACCGCCAGTTATCGACCACGTTTCAGGATCATCGTAACCTCAGCCTTAGACCTATTACTGCTCTCCAAGAGCATGTCAGAGATCTACATCACCAGATCTCTGATGACTTCAGTATAAAAGTCTATACCCAGAAAAGTGGAAGCGCAGGGTACGAGAAATAATTGAGATCCATAAACCTAGTCTTAACAGAGATCCAGGACTTTATCTACCTGCAGTGTATTCAGATCTGTTACGGGATTCCCCCGACATCAGGGAATCCCCGATTCTGTTGTCATCATATTATTCTACAATGACAGAGGGTGCACCTGATGGTGAATCACATTTGTGAGATGTAGACGAAACAACAGATACGGCTCTTTGGTTCCAAAAGCAATCTTTACTCAATATTACTCGATAAATCAACTACTATCAAAGATTTAGCTCACGAATTTCAGGTCTTCTGTTGTACTGTAACCTTGACAACAGCGATAACATTAATGTACTTCGTGCAAGTTTGATAAAACTGAGATGAACGTTTTCTTAAGTAAGTACAATTCTTTGAACACAATAGTTTTTAAGCACTGCATCCGCATCTATATAATATAAGAGATCCCGCTTTTTGGCCATCTTCAGGTTGGGCCCCCTATAATAGCACAGAGGACCTAGTTTTGAAGATCGAAAATAAATTTCATGCCCACGTCATTTTAATAAGTATAAGTCTTTTAAAATAATATTTTAGCCTGTTGAATGTGAATAAAACAGAACATGGAGCTACAGTAAACACTCTGATATAGCTTCCCAAAGCATAATACTCATTACCAGAATTAAAAGGTGATGAAAATTCATGTTTCCAGCAAAGATTATTATTTATCCTAAATTGGCAAGACTTTAACTGGAAGGAAATAATGCTTTGTTCATGATGATTTGAAACTTACTATAAATGTACTGATGTCTAAATAACAGTTCCAATGTTCATAGTGTTACTCCTGCGTAACACTTCCTCGTTTCTGATGATTCATCAAAGTTCTGTAAATTTCCTACAGAAGGAAGCATTATCACCTAATCAGTGAATGAAAAAGGGACTCCCAATACTTTCATTCACAGCACATCTTATTGGAGTCTCTTTTGTTTAAGTTCAAGAAGCCTGTTTTGAATGAGAGCAAACAGGGTTGCGCCGCACGTTACACTTGTTTGCGTGACTTTTCTGTTACCCCCCCCCTTCATTTGTCATTCTTTGCAGTATTTCACACATGCCATGTCCAAATTGTGCATCTTTCCAGTTTCTGCTCTGTGGTGGTATTACTGCGTCATTTTATTTCTACTTGAGAATGAAACAAGTATGTTTCAAAATATCGTGTATCTATTAATCACGTCTCTTGGTCAGTTGCTGAACCAATGTTCTGTTGAGTGTCGAACTTTGTTCCGAGGATACGAACGGAACGGAATAAAGACGGTTAATAATGACAAGTGTCGTGTTTTCAACCAATTTTGCATATTGGTAAACTTCTACCCGAAGTAGTCTCTGTTAGGTACTGAGATAATTTCTGTCAACTATTTCTAGACTGTGATACCTTCATAATGACTTGGCTCAACTTTTATTCACTAATTGTGAAATGGGAGCGCAAGACCAAATTTCTGTCTAAAGTATTAAGTCACTTTCACAAAACAGACCCCTGCACTCACCGAATAACACAACAAAAATGTCTGCTGGCATTCTATTCAGTCAAGGTCTTGTATTTCTTTTTGAAAAGGTGCACCATGACACGTAAGCACCATGACACGTAAGCACCATGACACGTAAGCACCATGACACGTAAGCACCATGACACGTAAGCACCATGACACGTAAGCACTATGACAAGTAAGCAGGAGAAAGCAAGATTTAAAACCCCAGGAACTGACAAGTGATGAGTAAAAAATCCAGCATAATGTTTGCTAATCTCAGATGGATCTCATTTTTGAAAGGGTGGGTAACTGGAAATATCCCACCACAAACCTGATTTTACAAAAAAGATCAGAACCAACTATGTTTTTTGAACTTGGAAATCACAGTGTTTGCAATTATTGAAAGTGAAAAATTTGAAGAACTACTATAACAATCAAAAAGCTAACACATCAGGATAATATGTCAGTAATAGTACTCACAAAAACTAAAATTCTTACAAACTTGAAATCATACTTTTTGACACCGGTCTCTATGTTTTCAGGAGGGTTGCACATTGCCAGTCCTGTGCGGACCTTCTGCCAAGTATTTTAAATTTTAACTTTGTTTCCTTCAGCAATCAATTGTAGTAAATCCAGACACTGTCACAATCATTTAGTTTAGAACCGAACAGTGCCATTGACATTGCGCCAGTTAACTGAAACCTATTCTTGATAAAGAGCTAATATACACTGATCAACACTGAAATTTTCTACAGTTACTATACCTACCCATTAAAAAACAGAGACGTCAAAATAGGCATCAGGTGATGGCATTATTTTACTTCCCGGTTTCAAACGACAGATGACAAAGAGATTTCTAACACAGATAGATATGCCAAATCACACAACTTTATTGTCGGTTTACAAGCACAATTGGTTTCAACAAGGCATGATATGTGCTGCCATCTGAGTTCACTATTTAATCAAAGTTGCATCTACATTCCAAATTCCTTCACACTGAAACGAGAAACTGTCAGGCTTCATTTTGAGTCATGAAAAATTTGCACTGGTCGAAACGGTAGCAAAAAATTTTAAAAAGTTTACAAAAATTTGCCATAAGTACTGAAACCAGTTGTTAACAACTCGTGAACACTTAGAAAAGCTTCAGTGGAAAAGATAGCGAAGCCATATCTGTGTGACTACAAAAGGTATAGTCATAATGCATACTCCTTATTTTGTAATTAAATATAAAAATTGCAAGCAAAACATTAACTAACCGTTTTGATATTATTTCAGGTTCGAAAATAACAAAAACCTTTGCCTATTCAAATGCTTGCATGCAAGGATTTTACTGACCCAACAAGTAAATACCGGTATTTTACAAGAATGTTTTAAGTCAAACAAGATTTTTTGTCTCCATTGGCTCTTGGAACCTGAAAATACTTGACCACTTACTAACTATGAACTTTAAGCTAGCTCCTTAGGTTTAGGAGTACATGCATTTATTTTGCTCTTAAACGTTCAATTGTATGGTTCAGCAACATGCTCGTTTACTGCGTTGATCCTGCACGCTTGCCCATCCAGCCTCATTCTAGAACCGGAAAGTCTTTAGTGTGAATAGAGTCTATGACCATTCAAGAATTTTGACCTGGATTCTGCAATTTTACACGGAATGTCGTACAAGTCAACCTCGCCAGGCTATTGGGCGTTTTGTGGGATTTTATCAACAGCACTGCTATCGTTTTTCAAATGGACTGTGGGACAGCCGTCAGTTCGTAAACATGCGGTCACATCACAGGTAACTTGGTGATGTCAAAGCAATCAAGACTAGCACTTGCCATCTATGTACACCAGAATTAGAAACATGGGTCGACCGCAGCCTGTCGTTTGATGTGAATACAAGAAAGCAGCCATCATGGAAAAATCAAAAGATTGAAAGCAAGTCAAAAATTGCACCAAATAAATACGTACACTCAGATAAGCAAGTCTTTTGTGTGAACATTCGAGAAGCACTTGCCGTCCGGTACCGAAGTGTTACAAATTTCAGTTAAATAGTAACTTGCAACTGGGTGTCCAGTTTTGGTCATCTATCACAATAATTTAAGAACACTGAAGGTACTATAAACCTGTGTGACCTACAAAAACTTTTACTAATACCAATTACTGTAGCATTATAAATTTATTCTCATTTTGTTCTTTACTCAAACTATAAGTAATTCCGCACTCACTGCTGGTTGATTTCAAGACAAGAGTCGCCAACCCCATTATAAATGGTTCATTGCATGCCAGCATCAGAAAACCAACTATTGTTAGGCTGGGTATTAGTTTCTGTTGAATAGCCGTTTCCCATAATACTTTAACACACTCTCTGATTTGGAGTACGTACCAGTATTTACCCACAATGCTGTGCATCAGTAGGGCACTTCTCCCACAGCTGTAAAATGCTACCATGTTAATCTCTATTAAACCTTAAAACTAAAATAAGTTTTGCATTTTCAATTGTGAAGACAATAACGTTTTACTAATGCATACCCAGTTGCAATTGCAGACCGTGATTCCAAATTTGAAAATCTGAGCGAAGCGTGATAAAACGTTATATATACATGGCGCCTGGGCTTAGAATGGTATTGACAGCCCTACATTTCAAAAACTAGATCAATCATTTTGTCTAACTCCCAGCAAATGAAAAATGATGATTGAATACCATTATTTTCTGTCAAACACAGTATTAATAACCAGATATTCAGCAGCATACACAAACTCGATTACAAAGCTAGTTAAGCACGTTCAACTTTTTTTGGGCGAATCTGAACCCATTTCTTGTAAAAGACGGCCCTTTTGAGTTTCCATTCACTGGGCTTATCACCAATACCATGATTTCTCGACTAAAAAGAACTGATATTTTTTTATAGCTTCTTTCAGTTTTGTGTCAGCACTCCAAAGCAATAAGGAAGTTGTGGCACTTTCGGGAACAATAAACCGATATCAAGCACAAGAACAGGACGATGGTACTTTGAAAGAGTAAATACGCCTGCGAGGAAAGCATTTATCTGGCCTTTCGTGTTTTCAGCATGCTTGTTGCAGGTACTGCTTTTTTCTTAGCAACCAGTCCACCAATTTCCAAAATTTTATTATTAACCAGTCATCAATGCCTAAAAGAACAATCGCATGCCACTAACCGTTATAAAAAGATCAAAATCAAATTTCATACTCAGTCTAGAAGTCATTTCATGGCTTATTGAGGACAGGCAGTTTGTTACTACTTCAAACCAGACTCAAAAGGCTTCAGGTCAGACTTGAAAGTTCAAGATGAAGAGATGACGGATTTGTCAAGAGCAATTATTGTAACAGATATGTGACAAAGAGGCAATAGTGCTGTTTTGGAAGGATAACTATGCCTGGGAACAAGACAGTTGTTTTAAGCACAAGAACATGGCTTACAGTTACACTGACTATAGTCGCTTTCACCTGTATCAGTAAACCGATTAAGTTCTGCACATCAGGAGAAAAAATGGAAAGGAAATTATGTTCATGCCTCTGCAGTGAACATCACTTTGACACATATCACATGAGAGGTGACATATCCTTTGTACTGGGATACCAATAACACCCACTCTGACTCTTAGGTTATTACTAAATTACCTATACGACGAGTATGACAAAGCAAAGGAAAATGTGGTGACTCACCAGTCACCTGCCTTTCAACCGGCTACCTGAATTTCCAGAAATTCGTTTGGTACAAGAACAGAACAAGAAATGTCAATCTCACCGAGCCGACAACTACACCCTCGTCACTTGCAGGACTTCCACTTCTCGGCACCTCTTCTACCCACGTGTCCGTCGCCGTGAGTGTGTACACCCGCCCCGTCTCGGCGCGGCCAGATGATGAGGATAACGTGGATATTCTGGCCGTTAAATCGGTGTTAGTCCACTTATCAGGGTCTTGATAAGAGTACTCGTCATTATCATCGTCACATATTGTTGCTGGACCACTATAATCTGGCTTCGGTGGAGCAGGTGGTCCTTTTTTTCGACCAAAAAGATGTTTGATCATCTGGTCTTTCTGTTCAAGGTTTTGCTTACTTCCTCATTGTAGATCCGCAGAGTGGAACATGAAGTGTTTTCATTGGCTCTTTCTGTTGTTTGTAAAACTGCCAAAAGGTGGGGTAAGGGAGATAACATAAATTCTTCTTGGTGAACAGAGCGCTTTCGGTCGGCTGACTCAGGGGTTTCAGAACAGTGTGATGCCCCTTACTCAGAGGGAAACTGGTTCTCAAAATGGGAGAAGTATGTAAGCGACTATTACCCTTGATCTGAATTCTGTAACTAAGGCCGGGCATGGGTGAAAATTTTTCAGTGAAATGACGTCCGGTGTTACAGTGGCGCCGCCAGAGGGGGGCCAAGGGGCCACGCCCCCCCACTAAAATTCTACCAGATAACATTTGACAGTTCGGGCGTGCGAACGTCTGACGGGCAAAATCCTGGCTAATACTCTGCACTGCCCCTCCCCCCCAACTCAAAATCCTGGATCCGGCCCGCCCTGGCCCGCGGGTGTAGCATTAACTTCTACCGCGGGTAGTTTTTTCACGGGGTCTAAATTTAATGTGAAGAATTTTCAACTCTTGAAAAATGACCCCACGACCGTAGTTAGATCTCCTGTCATTCAGAACGGATCCCTCGCAACAGGGGGTTGGGATCATACGTAATACCCGAGGCAGGCGATCTTTCAACGATTGTTGAGCCAAGAAGCCTTTGGTCGACAGGGGGGGCGCGCCAAGGAGTGGGTGGTATCGACCAGGGGGGCGGGGCAAGGAGCCTTTGTCGACCAGAAGAGGGGACACCAATTAAGGAGGTGTCAACGAGGGAGGTGCACCAAGGACTGCTGAGGTGTCAATCGACAACGCAGTGCGGATACTGAGGTAATATGCATTCGTGAATGGGGAATGACGTGCGTGAGTGAAGAATTTTATCAGATGCTCGCTTGAATGGGCTTTTGGCAAGGGAAATCTACACGCCTTGTTTTTTCAGTGTATGCAATTAAGATAGAGAAAGTAACGGCCGGCGTGCAGGCCAGGAATATGAAGTGTGGGCCCTGAGCTGGTCTGTTCGCGAGCAAAGAATTCAGTCCGTGACTATTAGGCTTCGGAAGCTAAAACTGTGGTGCTGCCTCATGCGGTTGGATCGGAGAACTTATGAAATTTGAATCAGTGAGGGAAGAATTTAAAATGGCTCGGCAGAGCGGCGCCCGGTAAATCAGATTAACGGAAGTGGCGGGAGGGAAAGGAACGATTTGAAATAATGTGTGGGCCGGGAGCGGGGCTGATCTCTTTGCGTGCAATAATTACACGGTGTGGGGATATTACAAAACAACGAAAAGTGCCTAGTGCTAGATCGGGGGACTTCAGATCTGTGAGAATGGAATAGCGTGAGAGAATTTTTTTACGCAGGCAATTCCGAGCGATGCACTGGAAAGTAACTCAGTGTTCTTTGCTTTTTAACCTTAAAAAACCTGTTATTTATTTATATGTGAAAAATTGATCTCACGCGGTCATTTTTTCACAGTAGTTCACATTAAATTTAGATCCCATTAGAAAGCGACCTGGGTTATTTAAATGACCCTGGATCACTTTTTAGTATTAAAATATTAAAAAGTGGTCGTCCGGGGTCATTCAATAGTGAAAAAATAACCCGTGGGTAATTTTTCACGGGGTCATTAGTTAATGCTACACCAGCAATATTGACGTCCTGGCTGAAGTTTTTCAAGATACCGAAATTCAATGAAAACTTGAAGTTCCGAGCTCACTATACCGATACCAACGTGTAGATTTACTGATGGAATCATCAAATCCAAACTAGGACTAGACAACCGCCCAGCGAAGTAAACTAATGTGAGTACACAATAATAAGGCCGTCGTGACATAATATATGTCTTTGAAATAAACTTAGGAAATATCAAAAATAATTTTGAATTCTATTTCGAGCACAAAGATAACACTCCAGGGTCAGGTGTACCAAAGTGCTTCGACGCTCACCGGCAGATACAGGGCAGGTAACTGACAAGTGATCCAAGAACAAATGGTTTGGACAACTGAATGAGTGCATGCTTCTACTACCAACTCAATGGTTTGTCTGAACTCAGCTTAGCTGGACAGGCATAAAGTCGGTTTGTGCAGAAATGAATACTACTTTCTGTTAGCCACAGTTATACAGTGGCGGATCTAGGATATCACAAGGGGGGGCCCAACATCTTGTCCAGCTGTAACCATTTGCGCAAACCACGATTGTAGATGCGCATAGCACCGAATGGGGGGAGGTCGGGAGGGGGGTTTGCCCAGGAAATTTTTCTGTTTTTTCCTCTAAAAATTAAGCATTTTCCTTGATTTCTGATGTATTATCCAAGAAAAAAAGGAAAAAGAAAACACAGGAAAAATTGCATCTTTCACAGACTCGAACTCACGACCTGGTTGATAGGACGCGCGTGCTTTGCCACTACACCACCACGATTTCACTAACACAATGAAACTAATAGACCTACTTGTTAATGGTCCTACTTCTTTTTGTTATGCTTATTACACGTTTTATATTTTGTGCAATCGGTTCTTAACAAATTTGTTGTATTTAAAATAGTCTTCAAATGCCCAAAAGACCAAATCCGTTTTTCGTGTTGGCAATAATGACGGGATTGCTTTGGAAATCGTCTTAAGTTAAGGTTTGACAAAGAGAGAATTAATGAGTTTCTGAGTGATTCACTAAGGCTTCGATTAAAATTCACATCTTACCAGCAGCTTCTGTTTTTTCATCGTCACTCAGGTTCCATTTTCTTTAAAAATGAAGTAAATTTTCTCCATTGCACAGTGGAGCAGACGATGGAAACGGGGTCGCAGTGCGCAGCGCCACTGCCGGTCGCCTGGGATATCGCGGGAGAGCTTATACTTAGCCATAGTTCCGTTACGAATGCGCCGTGTTCCGAATTTGACACTTGAAATTGGATCTGAGCCCCCCC
>NMRA01000160.1:644627-673528 GCA_002633005.1 Phoronis australis
CCCCCCCCCTAAATCCGCCTATGGTTATAGTGACGGATCGGTCACCGGCTAAATGACTCAAAAGCAGAGCCGACTAGCCTCTGCTCATACTGGCCGGCCGGCCAACAATCGGATCATGAATTTCGATTATATAAAATCGGTCTCATAGTATTCCTTACCGTGATAGCCTAGCGAATTTTATTTTTGTTACAGGACAATGCGTACATGTTCCATTTTCGATTTCGTAATTCGTTGGCCATGCACGGATATAACGAGAAGTCGATGATGGTTCCGACGTTCTTGTTAGAAACGGAAATAGAATCACAGTAATATTATGAGACTGTTTTTTTTAGAACAAACGGCATAGTTCGTTTTTTGTTAGCTAAACAAGGCACCGAAATACAGCTTTAATAAGTGTGCGCAATTTGCCAAGTCTGGGCCCATTGAGTTTTCGTGCAACAGTAGATATTTTACAAAACGTCATATCCAATAATTACCTCCAAGACGAACACGCATTTAAGAAAATCATTAGGGATAATGTTAAAGTTTATAAGCCCGATGATTACCTAGATGTTATTATTTGTTAACGGAATAGGAAGACCTCCAACTTGGTCATGAAAAATAACATTTCTAAAGCGAAAGTCCGCCCCGTTGCCCAGTGTAGTGTTGTTGAGTTTGTTACTCTACTATGATGAACGAAGACCTGTCAAACTATGTTACATTGGTCAAGCTGATTGCAGTCTTTCCCGTCGGTTATCTATGGCATCTTAAAAATAGCGCCATAAAAAAGATCATTTTCTAAAATCACCCGTCAAGAAATTGTGGAAAACACGCCAATTCGGTACCGGGTACGTAGAGCACGATGTGCTACGATTGAAAGAATTGTAGTCCCTTTTGATTGCATTTGAGAAGCCTGTTTTGAATGAGCAGCAAACAGGGTCGCGCCGCACGCCACGCTACACTTGTTTGCGTGACTTTCCTGTTACCCCCCCCNCCTTCATTTGTCATTCTTTGAAGTATTTCACACCTGCCGCGTCCCACTGTATATGTCTCCAGCTTATGCTCTGTGGTTGCATTACGGCGTCATTTTATTTCCACTTGAGAATGAAACAAGTATGGTACGAATTATCGTGTACCTTTTAATCATGTTTCTTGGTCAGTTACTTCACCAATGTTTCTTTGAGTGTAGACTTTTATTCCAAGCATAAGAACGGAACGAATACTCTGTTACAATGAAATGTTAAAACATTTCATTGTGACTGACATCGGGTGTCCCTTGATCACAAGATGCTGAGCCAAAGAGTTCCCAAGGTAATCCGTGTTATCGGGAAGGCATTACCAGGAAGGGACAACTGTTCTGGCGCATTTTAACGCGTTTTGGTACTACTTCCCTGCTGTTATGCAGAGGTGTTTTCGCAAACGTAGCAAATCAGTGATTGTTTACCTTTCACAATTTCCCCCAATAATCCGAAGTTTTGGGTTCTAAATGTTTGAAGGTATTGAGTAATGTTCGTGACAAGTAAAATGACATGAGGTAGAAAACCTTAGTTTCTGCCTGTTTAAATACGGTACGGCGTACCGTATTTAAACAGGCAGAAACTAAGGAGATTGGACTCAACCATGCCTTCAGTGACCAGTTCTGGACCCAGCGTCATAATTCAAAGGACTTTTTCCTGTTTTGGGAACCTATCATTGAAATCTGCGAACTAAAACGAACCAATCTTTCCCTGCACCGTGGAGTGAATTTTTGAAAAGTCGAACTTATTACCAGGTGTAATGTTCGGTATAACATAACAATCCGCAATTCTTCAAATCCGTGTCGTTCACGAATCTGATACCGACTGCCGGAAAGTCAATAGTGAGAAAGTCAATACTGTTTTATTGTAGGATTACATCAGCCATGTAATTCATGGGAAGTGGATATGTTTGGGGTTTCGATTGTATGCCGAGCACTTGTTCGGTCTGCCACATACCGTTACCATTTTTTGACCCAAAACGTTATGGAGAGACTTTAAAAAACTTCCACGAAATTTCGGAATGGACAAAGGAACAATCGATTACACTGTGGGAAAGATACCATGTTTTGAAGTCATATAACGCAGGCTTTTAGTGCAAAACAATCGAAAAACGTCATTTGATCTTGTTAACTTGATTTACGCTCACAGTGCACGCGCTAAGTCCGTGCAAATGACGTATGTTGAAAGTTAGTAAACATTTTAAATCGGTAAATAAAACAACAGAAATAAAGTAAAATCAAACACGAAATTCATTTCGTGTTTGATTTTACTTTATTTCTGTTTTTGTTGATAAAGGAAGTTGTTACCTCCGAAAATTTCAAATTTCAGTTGATCCATTCTTGTTGTTTTATTTACCGATTTATATTCTTCATTTCACGAAACAATAGTATCCTTGGGAGGATCTGGATCGCCTTATTTAGTTTCAGATATATTTTCTACGTTATTAAACATTTTAGACATTGAAAACACGCTTTGTTACAATAGCGTGATAGAAGAAACTGTGATGAGGTCTGTATACTAAACTAATATGTATACCCAGTACTCTACGCAGTGAGCCGACTGGTTTATACTTCCATTGATAAATGTGACGTCAGAATCCAGATGTCATAAAAACGCTATATTTCCGACTTCGGCGACGTGCTGGTGGCGCTCTGCTGAAGTAGTGGCTTGCTGACAGGAAGGTCACCGGGTCAAATCATGACCAGATCTCCGTTATTTCACAAAAAAATAAAAGGAACTAAAATGGCTTTAACATAGCGCGGCCAATACGAAGGCCGGCATGTGCGGTTAATATGGAAAACTTTTGACTCCGAAATAACTTGACCATTGGTGTACTTAAAATTTTATAGTCGGTCCAGATCCTATAATAGTCTGTTTCCATTAAATCTGTATTACTGCAGTTGGACTTTTCACTTGCTGGTGGTACCAAGATCGATACTCTTTACCTAAGAATCCAACATTCCGGAAAATTACCTCTCTAAAAATGTTCGTGTTAATTACGTTCTAGACCAAAGTGAATCTTCACCAACCACTCAGCGTTGTCAGGTTCTCGAATTTACATACGGAATCAAACCTTTCTAAAGAATTGCCTTTCTCCGACTTCCTTGATGAAAGAACCAAGCTACAGGCCTCTATACACGACACTACCATTTTATTTTTTTTTCTCATTTCATACAGCGGGTGTCCTAAGAACGTCCCATTTAGGCGATTTAATTGCCTAGATCCACGGAAAGTACCTACGCTAAATCTGAAAAGCACTTGGATGAAAGAAACGTTTCCGTCTAGTTGTTATACAGCGGAAACAGCATTAAACTCACATGACTTGTGTAATATTTTTCAAACTGTTTTCATTTCCACAATTCTTAACGGATTTCTCCTATATTAAAAGTCTTTTACGTGCGCGCACCCAGCTTAAAAAATGGGAGGCTCGTATATTTGAGGATATGGACCTTTTACTATAAAAAACGGGGTACATTCAGAGCTATGAGATGTGCATTTGTCTAAGTTTGGTAATTCCTGCCTTTTTAGTGGACTTTTGTGTTGTTTTTTTCTCGTTTTCGGAGTTTTTGTTTTTCTGAGGCGGACCTTTTTGCCCACTTCGCCGAACACCCCCCTTGGGAGCGCGCATGATTTAAAAGGACATTATCGTTTTTACGGCCGAAAACTTATACTTGGGATTGATTATTTCTGGATGGGATCTATATTTTGAAGTCATTAGAAATGATCAGATCTACTAAACAATAAAAGGCACTGTTTTTGTGATTTTATTACATATCACCAATCCAAGCATTCGCTGAAGCCAATGCCACAAAATCACCTTCCGGCTGATAACGTCATTTTAAGGCATTAGATGGAAGTTATTTTATGAAAGGTATTATGAAGGAAGTTAAAGTGCGACTTTTGTGAGGTAACCGAGACTCGGTAGCACTGAATCAACGGCCTAGAAAATTCATAAAAAATGACGAGTTTTTCAGTAATCGTGCTTAAATTTTTGTTCTTTTATTCCTGTCGGTTTAATGGTTATCACTAATATCAGGAAGAGATAACCATGCTTATCTCTTTCTGCTAATGATGTATGATGTTGTGATAGTCATTAGATCCGAAGATTTAGATAAAAGTGTGTGCAACACCGCATTGTTTTTCGAAAAAATCAGCCACTGGAGATCATCCCGAGATAAAAATTCAACTCTCGAGAAAGCTTTCACTGCCTTCAATCCCGTTAAACGGAAAAAATCTTAAACAGCCAATCGGAAATCTGTGAGAGTGTTCTGTGAAAGCACATCCCAAGTCTAACGAACTCGTCTCGCCACTGATGAGCGGAGTTATTGCCGAAGCAGCAACGTAATTAATTACTCGGCTACTACCAGCACGAGGCACAGCGGGTGCATTCAATTTGATCTACACCTGCGAGAGATTGGCATGTAGTAAGGAGTGTACGTGATCTCACTACCTTTCACTCACAAGTGTATGATATTACTGAACGCGTCTCAGTCGATGAAAAGTATCAGGAACAATCACACTATCAAATGTGATTTTGTTCTGCAAGACTTCAAGGAAAACCCATTAAGATCAATGGGATTTCTTTGACGCGATTTCACACAGGCTTTTCCTCTGGCTGGAAGGCGTTCTCAAAACGTCTTCTGCGGCCATATTCTGGTGTTGACTAAACGCATCAGCTTTCTTCGCAGGCGTGAAGACAGAAATGGGCGACTTTGCCCAAAATCAGTCTTCGAATGCGCCGTTTTTTTCTCAAATTGTACAACGCGCTGCAGTGGACTCACGCGCCAGCCATTGACTCCGTAGTCTCAAATTTGAGACTCCGAAAATACGCGAAGTACTCCAACTGCCCATATCTGTCCTACGAAAGCTCGTTATGGCGGGTTTGACGTTCTGAGAACGAGTTTGGTGTGACAGGACGACGGGACGTTTTGTAAAAAACGATGTTAGAAAACTCTTTCTATTTTGGGATAGCCGCTAGAAAAAAAAATGAAAATCGAGTTAAGCCTCTTACTTTCACAAAATCGGTGCCAAAATATTCCTTGCCTTGACAGGATTCCAACAAGAACATCGAAACCATCACTCAACAAAACGCCTCAGATTTAGTATTGGGGTTGGCCAACCCTAAATTGCAAATTGACTCGTAAGGTGGCGCATGAACGCATTGCCTGTGATTTGAGTTGGTAACAGAAATAAATCATGTCACCCCGAAGAACTATTATGAGACCGATTTTACAAGAGTATAAGGCCGAGTTCCATTTTCGTTTAGTGAGCCCGCAAACAGAACGAAATGCAACTTCACCGTTTAGTTTTTTTTTTTTGGTACACTACAGACGATTTCATTGCAATCATAAAAGCGCAACTTAATGGGGACAAGTCTAACCAAAATCCCCGGGGTATAACGTCGGCCCGATTGCCGCAAAACTGATTCGTACGCCGGTTTCACGGTATCATGTCGCCTGGTCATTCGCTGAGGACTTTAGAGAAACAGAACAAATGGTAATAAATGGTGTAATTGTGCGCAAGCATGACCCATGCGCGCGCGTACGAGTGCTCCTGTGAACTTTGGCCAATATGTTGATATCTTTAAGAATTACATTTTATGAGCAATTGAATATAGCAGTAAAATGAAAGTCTTTGAAGCATCAAAAATGACAATAATTGTTTCTTTGGAGAAGTGTGTGTTCAACTATGGGCCGAATGTACCCTTGATAAAAGAAGCAAACTCAGCTAGCCCCTGCCAACCCAGAAATATCGCGTGGCATCTCTTTCTATGGTTCAGGGGCATAAATTGGTCGTTTTGAAGCACGTTCCTCTACCTTACATTATTACACAGGTATTTTCTATAACACTGACGTAAGGCGTCTTGCAAGAAATAAAAATATACGCGAGAAATTTGCTACCACAAGAGAAATCTTTACGTCTGCTACCTAACATGGCGTGCACTGTAAATTCAAATTAACTGCGAACATTACGTGATTTTCGACAATGTATCATGCATTTTGTGGTAGATGTGGCCAATTCCCGATAATGACGCGAAACCGAACTCTTGGCCCCGGACCCTGCAGGTCTCCCATCACACTAGTACTTGCACCATTTAGCGGCACTGCATTGTTGTTTAGGACACGTTTTATCCCGGGGTCGGTCAATTTTACGCAAACGGGAAAGCGCGCGTTCCGCAAACATGTAGAACCCGGTATTTGTAGTTTGGACACAACATCTCTTTTTCAAGAATGAATGGCGCATTCGTGCAAGCTGAATCTACCAATTCCCGGCCGCTCTTATTGTCACCTCACTGAATGCAATGGTCATATAAGTTGCTGACATCAGTCTGAAGACAATTCCGTAACAGAGTCCTTTTGATGAACGCATGCCACTTTTTGGCTAACACAGCACCTCTGGGTATCTTGACAACGGAAATGCACGGATTGTAGCGACTGTTACCGTAGCCGCCAGACAAAAATCGACTAATCGAAATTCTCTGTTTGCTGTCAGTTAGTGGCGCGAATCTACTAAGTAAAATGTCTATTTGTAGAACGCGTTGATGGTGAGCTGCCGTTTTGGTCTGAGGTTTGCCTATCATTGATGTATGTGACTTCTTAAATCATATTTACGGATGTTTAACCGTGGGTCTATCCATAGAAATTACTGTTGATTCGAAAGTCACGTACGATCGATAGACAAACGGCCTAACACCAATAAAACGAGACACCTCATCAGTACCGGCCTTCTAAGAATAGACAGCGTAGTCAGATTTACGCTACCCAACGTCATCGAGTGTAGTCGATGCGGAGACGCACGTCGGGACGATCACGTTGTTCGTGTCATTTATCAGTATGGGGTCAGTGGCTGCGACAACAGACGCTACAACCTGCACATTCTTTGTGATTTACCGTAGTAAAAACCCAGTGTGAGCCGTGCAAGATATTATCTTCAACTTATTAGTCTGTCTCTGATGTAAGTAGCTCGATTGTTTAGTGTGGCGTCATTTCGACGTTTTCGACCCAGTCAAATAAAATTTAAAAAAAAACGATATTAAAAACAATAACGATACGCCTAATTAGGTCAGATTTACGTAGCCCTTTAAATTACATAAGCTTTTCGAAAATTTGAGCTACAGACATGGTCAGCAGTAACCTTCTCAGTCAACTCAACTGCGTGGAGCGGTTCATTGGGTAGGCTTCACCTGAAGTCGTTTGTTGGCGCACACGGGTTAATCTAAACACATAGTTTTGTAAATGTTTCAAGTCCTAGAATGACCCCGTAGCTACCTGAGCAGAAAAAAAATATATAATTGACTGTCCATGTGATATGACTGCATTTCTATGCTTATTTGCGGCTTCAAATCACGTCCTGTGTGTCAGGCATGTCATGCACATCCGGCGTAATTATAAAGCGAGGACTGAGTTGGTAGCTATGCATGTATTACAAGCTTTATAAACGATTTAGGGCCAAGTAGGGCAATAAAAATGTTCCTATTAAGCTAACTTCGGAACATATCTCAGACTATAAAAGGCCGATCCACATTCGGAACTTTCAGATACTGTGCCGTACTTGTTCTCAGTCCAAAACGTTGTATAGTAACAGCTTTTACAATAATCCACGTTTACACCAGGGGCTATTAAAATACGACTTATGGTTCATGTGAACAAGCCAAAGTCGCATGAACTGAAAACTAAATGATAGTTAAGAAAACTGTATCGGCTTTTTTGAGATTCAAGTCATGAGTTTGAATGAGATTCGGTCCTTGTCGACACGTTGTTTCAAGTTGCTATGAACGTAGGCCTATTTTGTTAGCTAAATTTTACTTAAAGATCGGGTAACCAGACCCAATTAATGACAGAGTGGTACAAACTACAAAAATATAATACTACAGGTTTTCTAATTTCAGAAAATATTTTTACGAGTCGACATCTACTGTATAGTTTTGCTTTTATGACAAGTTTGTCCACTCATGATAAGGTACCGCAGTAACAGTCACCTAAAGTTTCGGGCCTATTCCTGTCGAGACTCCACGATGCCTCTATTTGGTGGGCCAATATTGTCTTCATTATCTTAAAATCACGGAAAGTTCCTCTCAGCACCCAAAATTCGCCTCCAATGATCAAAAAAAAAAAAAAATACCCGCAAATTCAGTCCCTCGGAAAATCACATATCTAGTGAACCCTGATGAGATGCCAATGTAACTTTCACGTACTAAACTTGATGTGGTGTTCTCCAACGTAATTATAGGAATTGTTTTTTAAAATGGTCCAACTTTGCAGGAGGGTCTATCAGAAACAGAGCATTTTTGATTCTATGGAAAATTCTAAGATTGCATGAAACGAAAACAAATTATTTACAAAACTGTAACAGTGTTTTTGAAAATTCATGTTGAACATTTATATCAAACCTTATTGATGTCACTGCTTTGTTATAAATTTTAATTTCTTGAGAAATTAATGACCAAATTTAATTCCACATGTTTGCCATAGTGTGTCTTAAAGTGATTTTTTAGCACAAGTAATTAATTAAGGTTTTGGAGAATTTCGTCAGTGAACAGAACAATAGAGGGAGGATTTTGCCTGCAATTGTTATGTTATGACTGATGAGCACAAAAGCCAATAGACAGAACAACAGTGTTAAACAAAAACTTTATTGCATTTAGCATAACCACTCTGGAGGCAATACAACTAGTAGTTTGACCTACATTCAGTTGGCAGTGAATGGATGGCTTTGTTGGTCTTTATGCCTCAACCCTGCTCAAATGTTCCCAGTAGGCAGCGAATTGATTTTCCATTAAAATTCATAAACTCATGCTTTTAGCGCATACGTCAGATCCTATAGGTCGCCCACACACTCATGTGTTCTATTGATCACTGTAGGTCAGAGGCAGCTCAGCAAACCAGAGACTACAAAAAGAAAAAGAATGCAATTAGTAATAACCCTTGGTAGACAAGAAAAAACAAGATCAACAGAAAATCGTGTATCATTTTGCACTTGAAAATAAGGGAACAGGTCGACCTGCACATTTGCACAGTTTATGTACAAATATATCATTGGATAGATGAAGTTTTGCAAGTACATGCTACCTACCTACGGTAAAACCTCTTCACTTTCTGGCAAACATAATTGCCAAAATTGACCGTTTCCATTTTTCAGAAAGGCTTCTAGGGTCGTTGCGAATGCCCTCAATTTTTCAAAATGTTTTCTGCAGGTAGCTACAAAATGATACAAAACTTAGATAGGGAAACTAGCCACTGGTACTGACACATCAGTGTGAAAAATGAGAAATTAATGACACTTGACCTGTCCCCCAATGTTGTGTGAGATTTAACTGAATCAGCAGGAGCAGAAGAACCACAAGAAGTAGGGTTTATTTATTACATTCATTGTTCACTGTACAACACGATAAGAATTGCAATAATGATTTGTATCCAGCTCGAATTGGGTTTATTTGTCAATTCAAAATGAAACAATAACAAATCACATATAACTACAACTACGCTTACACCGACTTCAAAAATTTGGGATATTGTCTAAGAAAATAATGAAGTGATAATTGTAATCCTCACTCTGTTAAAGTCTGGAAAGTAAGATACTTGGAGAGGTGTATTAAAAAAAATAAAATTATTCTAAGTGACCGAGATGATGAAGATGTTTGCATGTATACTTTGCAAAATGTATGTAATTTATTTAAAACTCCATTGCATGACATGTTGCGCACTTAATATTCAATCCGTTGGGTATGTGCCCATAAGCTGTGCTAATTCTCAAACAACCATCCCATTGTTCTATGATGGATAAATAATTTAAAAAAAGAAGTTTTCCAGAAGTGATGCGTGTGAACAGTATTCATAATGCAAATGAAGTTTTCACATAGGCATGAAAGCTTCTCCCAACAAAAATGCATTCAGGAACCCACAAAAGTGACGCATGTTGTGGTAGCCCATGAAACTGATTTACATGGCAGTAGCCCTAAATGCCTTGGAACATTCAACGGTGGCTTCAAAGTGAACAAAACATTCAGAGACAACATTGATCACTTTACAAGTATCATCAGTAGAACACACAACACACAGCTGGGAAGATAGTGTTTTATTGTTAGCATAATTTACAACAACAAAATCACTAGTCTTCCACACTGGGTGTAATAGATCTCTTAACGAATTAAGCAGCGATTCGAAATGAGAAATAGCCTACTATTCATGCTGACAAGCATACACTACAAAACTCAACGTATTTTACATGTATTTTGACCTATCATTAGAGGCGAGGGAGCATTAACTTATGCACAACAGGCCAAATACGATTCATTAAACAGTGATCTCCTAAACTGCTCATGCCTATGTGCACTGGACTACCTTACATAAAATTTTCAGTCACTTGTTATACTGCACTTGCTATTTGATATTGTGATGATACTGACAAGCTATAGGCCAAGATAACCAAACTCTTAAGGGCTTTGTGTAGGTTCCTATCAACAAGTCGGTGTACTGTTAACCGAATGTCTTCAAAACTATAGACTGTAGAAAGTGTGAAGAATTCGATTCTCAAATTATTACTAAGCTGTCAATAACTGGGTCAGGTGATCATAAAATTACCAAAAAGGAACATATGTAGGAAGCAAAAACAAAGATATCAACAATACGAGCAAATTTCGTTTTGTACAAATGTTCAAGGAAATCTCAAAAATGATGTTACAGTTCCCAAATTCTCATTTTGTCTTTGTTTTATGCAACTTACTTGATTTTTTCACAAAAATTGTGGAAGTTCCATTTTTGATAGACCCTCACACAAAATGGAACATTTTAAAAAGAATTCCTTACAGCATGGAGAACAGTGCACATGCCATACTATCTGAAAGTTTCATGTGAATCCGATCAGCCATTTCGGAAATATTACGTTCTCAAATTGACCAAATTTGGACATTTTTAGGGTCCTACAAAACCTTAGTGCTGCTGCGCTAGTGTGTCATATTTTTTCATGGTTGCCATGCATTACATGCTATCACGGCATTTTTACATGTTTGGCACGGCGGTAGTATGGCAATTTTTTACGCACTCTTTTCATGGATTACGCATTTTTTCCACGTTGTACATGCCCAAAAGCGTTAAACTGGTGTTTATTTCTCACCCACGTACAGTAGCTGCTGCTGGTGATGACTATGATGGATGTTGACGAGCATGATGACGGTTGACGATCAAATCACCACCTTAACCTTTGACGTCTGTTAAGCACGGTATGCCTCTGGTACCAGACTGTTAAGATCACTGATCCATCACCTTGGCCTCACACCCGACCCACACATATCAATCTGAAATACGCACACAATACAATAAACTTACACGAACGTGAAAAGCGAAGAGATTTTTTCTTTCACAAATCAAAGTAACATTGTTAAGTTACCAAGCCCTGTGTATACAATGTGCAATTCAATTCGAGAAAGCTAGTTTTACTTTGTTTCTGATGGCACCTATATCCCATACCACATACAACACACACTGAAACAGCACGACTGATGATTCTTCTACCAACTATCAACTGAACAATACTGTAGTGCCCTTACAACACCACAGGTGTCACCCCGAGTGGCAACATAACAAAAAACCCAAACATTCATTACTGACTGGTGGACTGGACAAATGAAGATTTGCTTCTCTTCAGAACAACAACTGAAAGCATTACAAAAAAAGAAAACCTCAGTTGACGAAGAACTTCTCAGAGGCCAGTCAGTTACAGAAGCATCAAACCTCAGTGAAGTGTATGAACTCGCTATAAGTGTATTGTTGAACATAACAGATTTAAAAAAATCAAACCAGAGCTACAGTTAATATATACAGAATTTGACATTTTCAATCCTTGAAGTCTTTTGATACGTATTCGACTTCACTTGACAGTAATTCTTCAGTTGTCAGTTTACACAAAAAAATAATTGCCATGGATATTTTCATAGGCTGATTACAATGAAAAAGGGGAACATGAACTTAGAGCGCCTTCAGCCAAAAACCAGCTATCAGTTTAGGCCACGTACAGTCATAAAATCGGCCTCATCTTGGGATGAACTAACGAGTCCTGATGGCTGTTTAACACCAGGTCCATTTAGTAGTTTGTCACAGTGGGTTAGCATGACAAGAGTATGGCCCACTAGGGAATTCCAGGTGGTTCATTGTGGCCACTATAAATTCAAACAAATTGTAATACCCTGATGGGTGGTGTTGCTTCAGAAAACAATACCAAATATGCCTGCAAAGAAAGCTGATGTTTTTCCAACACCAAAACATGGTTGGCTGGGGTTTCAGAAATGAACGTGTGCTACTTTATTAAAGCTGTTCAATGAAAACTATGTTAACGAGAAATAATTTTTTTCTAAATATTATTCATCGTTGATAACGTTGTATAAAACACTACACTTCAACCCTATTGGGTGAGAATTTGGTGAAGAATTACAACAGTGGACCTCTTGACCGCTGAAGGTGGTGACCAACAAAATGGAATTGTCAAAATAGACAAAATTCAACACTCCCATAATAAAGCATTAGTTGCATTTTTACAAGAAAAGAGCAGTTCACCAGTTAATGTAACAAAGGGTACAGTATCAATACAGGGTAAGAATTAAGCACAAAGAGCAAAGTGACCAATGAGGTGGTAGCTTAACTCCTAATTATGGGTACTGTGAATAATTTTTACTGGTTGAATTTGAATAACTGCAAACATTTTCATGACCCTCGTCTTTTTGTTTGGGGAGTGGGCGGCAGGGTTGGGCAATAGTCATTTACAGGGATATTGGACTTCGTTGAGAACCAATTTGATGCCATGTTCTTGAAATGTCAGACCCAGTCTCTAATTCACTATTACATGGAGTTGTCCAACTTGGTGTTTTTGACTGCTGACCTAGCTTGTGTACTTATCTTAATGGTCTAAATATCCTAAAGAATTCAAGATATTTGAATAGGGTAACACCTAATGCAGGCTTTGAAACAAGTAGCAAAAAAAATCTTGTAACTATTTTAGTTTGTTTCAAACCTTTGAAAAGCTAACTTGGTTTTGCTTAAGTCCCCAACAACAAAGCCAAAATATGTCGGAGTGTGGGATTAAAATGCAAGTTCTAAACCATGCATCTGACCATTCCAGTATCAGTGATCATAACAGGCTTAGTGGAATGAAGAAAAACACTAATCAATCTTATCTCTTACTGAATACACATCTCCACAATTAATCCCACAAGCTCAGATCAGCTGACAATATTGCTGGTCTTCTTAACCTTTGTGTGTGTACCCATACAGTTGACCACTCACAAAGCTTAGACATTCCATGCATAATTTATAACTCAAGTACTGTACCAAAACTCACATCACAGTGTGTGTGTGTACACTGGGCATATTTAAGGCTAAACTTCCAAGACAATTGCAGTTGCATAACAAGTCATATTGATCTGGTATTATACTGCAATTATACTGTTGCCAAGGAGACCAGGACAATGGAGGGTTGTAGGGAGATTATATGTCTTGTTTCCTACCCTATATTAATTCATTGGGCAGCTGATTGTGGATTTTAACAAATTAAATCATAAGCTAAAACCTGATATTAGTAAGGTCCATTCATTACACTGTGCCGGCTAATTGGGACCATCTATTTAGTTTCAAATCTTATGCATGGAAAATTTACACAAAACATTTACAACAAAACTGTGGCCAACTTCCCCATTTCAGTTTGAATTTTTATATAATAACGAAGACATAATTGTTTCCCAATTTATTCAACACTAAATCAAAGTGGTCAATTTTTTCTCATCTACCACAATTTTGGCCTATTTGAATTCTCAGAGACCCTTTTTAGCACAAAAAAACACTTCAATAGCAATAACTGACTTTCGACGAAAAAGACATTTCCAATTTGCCATGTATTTTAGACACAAAAAACAAAGCTTACCTTGGATTGATGTACCTCCAGTGTGGCACTTGCTCAAGGTATTTCACCACTGTGTACATGTCGGCGACTCTCCCCCATTTCCCCTGCACTCCCAATACACCAAGACAGAGCTAGTAGAAGACAGTCCTCCGCCATTATCGCATGCCACTAACACCTCGGTACCTGCGCTAACGACTATTTAAATGACCAGGTAAGACAACTAATCAATGCTCTATTCAAGAGAATCGACCAATAGGAGTGAGCCACACAGGCGAGGTGCCATTGATTTCCACACAACAGTTCTACATACTATGGATTTGAAGGAGTTGAGTAAGAACAATGCATAGCTAATCAATGATTAATCATATGGTATACATCGGCTCAATCCAGCATTTATAATTCATTTCAGAGCTCCCCGCAGATCAATATATGACCATGCTATTGTCCTGTCTGTTTCCTGATAGTGTCACATTCTATTCTACAAATATTGACGAATAAAATGGCCTAATACCGTCACCACCACCACAACCAATACTCAGTCGAATGCCATTTGCCATGTTAATATTATTTTAGTCCATAGCTGAAGTGAATGAGACACCTCAGGAGGGGGAGTTGGTTTTAAAAAATTCACTACTTGGACTATTTTAATACACTGCTTTAAAACATAAACAAAATGGCTGTACATTGAGACTGGTACACGTCGGACCCCAGAACTACGTCTAAATTTGATTAATTGTGGAAAGTCTTTTCTCAGAAATGGCTGACACGTATAAAACTGCCACATATTCTGCTTTGATGAAACATTTCACTTTTGCATGACAGACAATCAAAAATAGGACTTTTAGTATGATTTTTATGAAAAATATCACATGAAACACGAACAAACTATTTTAGATCGCTACGACAGTGTTTTTATCAAACCTTATATCAAATGAAATTTGGTTACATATATTATTGATACCATTGTTTTGCCATGACTGTTAATTTCTTTTTTTCTTAAATTTCATTAAAACACCTGATCACGTTGCCCAGTTAATGACGTATTGGTATAAAACTGGAAATCAGTCTGCAGACGGAAAACATATACTTTGTTTTTTAGATATTTGGACTTTTCTATAACGTCCTACATCAAAACCCAAAAGGAACAATCGCCTACATGTCCTTTCAAACGTAGAGTCTTGAACACAAGTTTATGCCACATTTCACTTTCAATCAGCAATATTTGTTCATATGGCTGTTTAATTTACTTTAAATGGATGTTATTGATTTTACTAAGGCTGAAAAGTGCATTTTGGAATTATTGTTGGATAAGATAAACTTCTTGAAGTTATTAGCTTTGACCAGATCTGTAAAACAGGTAAATCCATTGAGTTCATTTTGTGATTTTATTACAAGTTGAAATTTTTTGCTGTTGTCTGCAAGACACTTGCTGAATGAAGGCGGATGACTGTATCAGTTAAATAGGCTTGAATACTCTGCTATTTAGTACAGTAGTATTTTTGAATTCTCGTTTTGAAAGTTTGTAAATAACATATTTGGATAGTTCGTGAGAAGCACATGTGATAAGGTATTTCAATTTTGAAAACTGGAGAAGAAATGTGACTTTTACAACCTAGAACTTTGTTTAATGTTGCAGTAATATGTTCCTCATTAATTCTGCTGAGTATGCAACACAATTGGGCCAATTACCAAACCACAAGGTAGCAGTTGGATTTTGAGGTGAGTCAAGTGTCATCCTACAATTCTTGGCATAACAGTTTCAAGTGTAGCTGACACTTCAAAAGCATTCAAGAATTGCCACTCGAACAACAAGGTTTGTCATGATCATTTTACCAACATGACCCCCCCCCTTTCTCGCTCCCATAAATTTTCCTAAAATTTTTTTTTAGGCATTCTCCCTTTTGCCACAGACCATTTTCCCACCAACAGGGTTTAAATCCCAGCTTTTATAAATTTTCTTCCAGTAAAATTCTACAAATTCCAGACAAAAATAGTTGCCACAACTGTTCTTTTTTCATTTTTCAAGAATTTTTAACATTGTTGTATGCGGTCACATTTTTAGACCTTGCCTGATGTTAGCTATAACATAGAACTTGAAAATGAAAAAGCGTTAATTTGTTGTAACATAAAATTTCTCTCGTCAGACAAATTGTGTCCCGCCTGAACTAAATCTATGTCCGATTTTCAACTATAGGAGCACTGTCTGGGCACCAGCTGTTGCTACTGTGGTCATCTCCACTTATTTTAAACAAAAATAATTACCAAGATTGACTTTTGCCATTATTTGATAAATAAAAATTTCCCTTTTAAGCCAAATTGTGCCTGGATCCTCCCAGACTGGATCCACTCTGACACATGAACGGTCTAAACCGTAAACGAGTGAATTGACATCGAGAGCTTTTCACAGCTATAACCTTTCTTAAATGCACAACATGTTCCTGGTATTCCATAACGAGAGAACTAATTATACGCCTATGCCCAGTAGAGAGAGTAATTAAACATATGATCATGCTCAGACGTGTCCACCTGCCCTGAGTCAAACTGAACGACGCAGCTCAACCTGAGCTCTGATTGACATATTACTAAAACACACTGTACGGTCACCCAGGTCATCCAAGTTGACGGCATATGCCTTCTGAACATGTAGCGATATTGTGCAAAAAAGAAGCTTTAGATCGTCATACTAGAAGCAATTCTTTACTTATTTCATGTAAAATAAATGCCGATTTGGTGTTTTTCTATTTTCCAAAGACTGACTAACCTTTGATGAACGTAATGGAAACTTCACCATTGTATGACACACACACGCACGCACGCACACACAAACACACACACACACACACAGTACATAAAGATTTTCTTAATTTGACAAAATAAAATTTCAGTTGTCCACCAAGCACTGAACAGGCAAAGGGGAGAATTACCATGGTATCACATTTCTGGTCTCGACAAGTATGACAACACTAAAAGAATACTTAAAAGCAATAGAATATTCATGTCTATTCAACTGTCCCGGTGGTCTGGGCTGCTGCGATTTGCGAGGCATAACACTCTTGCAAGTTTGCCGAGACCGCTGATGCCGCAATTCAATCAAAGCACGTCATCTCACTAGCTTTAGCTCTGGTAATAGAACTGGTCCCTGTTTAATCTTCAGTATGTGGACTCCCAAGATATACCATTTGTGATAACGCTTCCTTCAGCCGAGTGCATTATATTGTTGCTGTCTTAGGGGGCTGTTTCTACATCAACTTGGTAAAACACTAATTATTTTCTAAAACGTTTCACAAACCAGTTTCTGAAATGACAAACTTTTTACACCAGAAAGGCACTACATGTACATATTGTCACAGTTAAAATAACCATCGCATGGAAAATTCAGTCACCCTGCTTCGTGCCCAATCAATAAGATTAAGGAATTAATCGAGCAGTCTCGGCCACTCACCTGTATACTTCCCGACTTGACAAGTGAGCCGTGCTAGTTATGGCCGTATGGATGGACTCAGCTCTAAGGTTTCACGTATTTCACACCCTAGTTTCATTTGTATGTAGCTGCAAAAGTGAATAATATTACAGTTAATCATAAAAATGCTTCAATTTGAGAGAAAACTGCTGTGATTTTTCTAGAATCTGAAGTAGGGGCTTCAGGGGTTTTGAGTAAGGGGGACAGGGCAGAGTATTAGCCAGGATTTTGCCGTCAGACTTTTGCCACCCCATGGTCCCCTTGCCCCCCTTTCCATAAATCCGCCACTGTGAACTTGGTTTAACAAACTGCCACCTCAAATGCTTAGAATTGATTTCGCCAAATATTGCCTTTGTCTAACTGATGTACTACACAAAGTAATCATTCTTAAACATTATTTTGTTCAGATATTCATTGGCAAAATGAAATCCCATTCAAAACTCAATCAAAGATTTTATACCATAGATCTCATCAATTCAGGAGCTTATAAGGCAGATAACTGATACTCGGCTATTTCTCATTTTCTGTTAAAGAGATATATCTAACTTCCACAATTAATATCTTTTTAAGACCTAAAACCATTGTCGCTAACACACAATAATTTTGAGGATATTCAAAACTTTAAGTAATAAAAAGGTAATAATTTTTATCTGAAATAGATGAAATTTTACAAAACTTCAACAATTCAGCAAAAGCTGAAGAGAAATTACAGTGCACTTGGTCTATTTTTGACTTTAGATTAGGTGTGCCATTTCTACCAGCTTTGGGCATTTTTGGAAATAAAAATGTTCAAACACAATATTTTGACACAAACTGGCACAAGAATTTTTGAGTAATTTAAAATAAACTTGATTGTTTACGTATTCGCATTTCTCAATAATAACTTTGTGTGGGAACTAAATTCCCCCACACAAGATGACACCATTGGCATGACAAACACAATATTGAATATTCCAAGTCATGCCTAAAGCTGTCCAAACATGGGCTACCAATACTAAACACAAAATGTCAATGATAGGCCACAAATTAATAATGTAAACAAACAGCAGCTATTGCTGGACACTCCATTCTTCACTACAGTGAATAAACAGAGAAGTGAACAATACTAGACAGGTATTGTGTGTGCAATAGATACTAACCACATACTAAGGAATACAATGACAATACCCTGATCACCCATTCACACCCTAGTTTGAGGCTATATAGACCTCACCAAGTACCATCTCACACATCAAATGTCATGAAGGTGGAAACTAACTGTTAAGAGGCTGGTCACTGATTATAGACATGTAGGAGATGACCTTTACACATGACAAGTCTCTGGAGATTAACCAAGTGCTAGGGTTTCTTGACACTCAAAGCCCAGTCGCTGGAAGGGAACACTATTTTCAAAAGTACCTCTAAGTCTGAATGCTTTTGATGCTGGATTAACCGCTCAGTTCTTCCTGTCATGCGTTTGTCTTTTCCAATCAGCTTGTGGATCAAAACAAGCAATTTTTTTCAAAATCCTACAGGTAATGGACATAACTTGTTGACATGTGAGTCGTTGTCTTGGAATATTTGGCAGAAACAACAACACATTTGCAAATGCTTTAAAATTACCCCAGTTTTGTAGTGAGCACATAGCCCAGACCTCATCAGAAGTCAAACCCCTTTTTTGCTCAGAAACGATCGGATGCCTGCTGTTAAACCAGCCAACATTCTGGGACACAAAACTGCACCAATGTTGAAAATTTTACCACTCTACAATTGGCACGCTGAGAAATATTTCAACACTAAGAACACAATGCGGTAGACTGTCACCAATCTATGACACACTATGTGAGACAGTTGAAATTTTCTTTTCTCATTTTTCATAAATGACACATACCAGTAGTACTATAACAGAATATTGTTTTAAAAAACTGTGGATTTTCAAAACAATGGTAGAAGCCCCTGAAAAAACAAAAAAGTACAATTTTGGCAATTATTTTTGTCCGATATTGGTGAGGTTTTACCATAGACATCTCTCATACAGTATGTAAAAAAGCCAGTTTCACAAAGTTGCATATGCAGCCACTTGTTTTATTAGTATTTGTTATAAATCCAGTATGGAATCTGCAGCCAGCAGTTCATCTTCTGTTTGCGTTGTTGCTATAGTGATGCGATGTAAGGCACATTTTCACCAATTTAGGACAGAATAATATTGCAGCAGTGGATTGAATTCTTACGTCAAATAAACACTTTACCGTTTTAGCTCTATACAATAATTATAATCCGACTATGTTGTAAAATATTATGAATGCTTTTGAAAAACGTTGTTTTTGAAAAAAACTAATGAGATGTTACCCTACCTAGCTGATTAAAACATCTTCCCAACTTACAAAGTACCATCTGTGTGTTCTCAATTCCCTAAGAACAATTTCCAGCCTATTTTCTAATTCACTCACTGTATAAAACCTTTGAGTTGGGAATGTGCAGATGACCTGGGGCTCGTTTACATTGGGACCAATAAACTAATTAGCAAAAACTGTAGGTTTTATTGAATTTCCACACAATCAATTGTGTCACTATACCAATACAAGCCTTTTGTTGAACACTACCTCCATGCAATCAGCAACTGTTACTATTTGTTCAATAAACGCTGAGCTATGCCAATAAAACTCCATGAAAGACAGACTAACGCATGAAAGACAAAAGCCAAGGCGAGGTTAGTCAATTTCTGTTGTGGATACAGCATGACAGACAAGGGTAGACAGCATAAGGCTGGTGTTTCAACCCATTGTTTGCAGCTACGTAGCCATCTCGTATCTACACCTCAAATGAAGCAATTAGCAGCAATGTCTCACAATGAACCACAAGGCTTATTTTCAATGAGAGTTTACCTAAGACAACTTTAGATTAAAAGAAACCGCGGGAGTGATTCACTTTAAATACAAATAGTAAAATGACAAATTTGCTGCTTAAAGCAGCAACACAGCTACTGTAGTGTTTATTAAGTATTCATGCCGTTTTATCTTAATCATGTGTTTTTGTACATATTGCAATCATCTCCAAAGTTTTTATCATTGCTGTACAAGCCTTACAGAGCAGTGCAGCGCCACCTACATTCTGACAAATGACATCATCATTTCTACTGACCAATCGAAGCAAAGCAAAAGATTTTGTGTTATTCAAGAGTTGACTAGAATATGTAAAAACATTAATTTACCTGCTCTTCTGCTGCAAAACTTAAATCGCCAATTATTGAAATTACGTGTTTTTGAGAACTTAGGTAGAACAAGGCAAAATTGATAGCGTGTCATATCAGCCATCAAATGGAAGTGACAATTGCCTTATAGAACTTGAATTACTAGCTTTGATAGCCAACATCTAAACAAAACACTGATGATTACCATGGAAACAGGGGTCCTGGAAGCCAAGGCAATATGTAGGGCCTTACTGACAAGTCTGAGCATTAAGCCAAACACTTTTGTTACTACAAAACTGTTACAAATTCATCTTAGTAAAAGTGAAATATTTTCTGAATGCAGAAATCTTGTACAATTCGATGCATGCCTTTATACCAATTCCTCATTGATTTGGTCGTGTGACCAATATTTTAAGCAAAATTAATAAAAAGAAAGGTACATTCCTTAGCAAAACAACCACACCAAAACATGATCAAATTTCATTTGATATGAATGATCAAGATCACAAATGCTGAAAAACACTATAACCATTTTCTAAATTATTTGCTTTTTTATAAATGCAATGTTTTGATTTCTTCATAAAAGTCCTAAAAGTTCTATTTTTGACAGCCCCTCTTACAAAAGTGGTGATGATTTTAGACAATTCATGACAGTGCTCTGGAGAACAATTCATAAAACAATAGTATGTTTGAATCTGATCAGTCATGTGTCAAAAAATGTTGTATAGGTACGGCTAATGGAGAAGCTAAAATAAATATGAATTTTATAGTCTTATTAAACGTGATCTTGTCAGCGAGCAATATGTGAATTGCTTAAGCGCCTATTCGAGAAAAATACTTGCGCAATTTCGGTGTTCCAGGCCCGGTCTCCAATCTTTTTACTCGAAATGGAACTAGAAATTAGGTTTAGCATTTTCTACTCTACTTTTGGGCGAACTCAAGATAAGTGTCTATTATTCTATGCTCAAGTACACAATAACTTATGTAGCTAATTTATTGCCCTTAGTTCACAGTTTGTAAACCCAATATTAAAGCAATAAGTTCGAGTTTGAACTCAAAATTTCGAGTTTTTACTCGAGTTTGTAGCACGAATATGAGGGTCTTCAAGGGCAAACTTGAATTAGAAACTCCTATGCATAAACTATAATGTATTTGAGCACAGTCTGATAACCAATTATCTTAAGTTCGCACAAAAGGAGCAGAGAAATTGCCAAAAATAGTTTCGAGTTCGTTTCAAGTACAAAGATTAGAGACCGGGCCCAGGTCACTCACTTAATATAGATAAAGGGAGACATATGGGTATTCATAGAAGTGAGAGAATGTGCGGTATATGCTGTCTGGGTGAAATTGAAGATGAGCCTCATTTCATGTGTCGATGCCCTGTTCTTGGAGACCTTAGAAGAAATCTTCTTACAGAGCTTGGCAATGTTAACTATTCTCTTGTTAGGTTATTCCAACAGAAAAATCATGACAGCATCCACCACCTGGCATTGTATATTCAGAAGACTATGGCTTTAAGAGAAGAACTGCTCTCCGTGTAAATATTCTGAATATACGTTTGAATTTATGTATTAATGTATGAGTAGGCAAAGCCTACGATGTACAATAAACATTATTATTATTATCATTATTTCTGAGATGTGTTTTGATGTTAGCCAAATTTGCATGACACAAATCCTACACCAACATTTGGGGTTCTGTTACCTCAACACATAAGCTAGCCCGAGCCAGACAGTGACTAACCCATCCTAATCAATTCGCAAATTAATGCTCCTGGCCTATGCCGCAATTCTGAAGAAAAACTATTTGCTAATTTTTCTTATAATGTATTGATTTTAAAAATTCAAAGAAGGATACTATTTACTTTTCAGTTTTAAAAACAGTTATGTTGGTAGTTTGCTTTAGTTATTGTTTGTTTTCTGACTTTGAAACTCGTACAATTAACAAACATGTTTGTTTTATGGCCGCAGTTGTCTCATCCAGCACGTTCATTTCAATCCGTTACGGCGCCATCAGGCCTTTGATGTACCCAAGATTTCACTGGATACTTTGGGGTAAACAGTGCAGGCTTAATGTCCACTTGCATGCAGATGGTGTTAGCAATGGGTCCTATGCCCGTTTGCATAAAACTGAGCCCCAAATAGGGACTCAACTAAGTTCTCTAAATCTACTGCGTATTTGTGGGCTTGTGGAAACACTGGTGATTGTTCTTTCTTATGCTGTTTGAGTATCATTACTGAGAGGATTTTTGGCTTTCGGATGCAAATTGAGAGTGAATTCTACGTTGAATTCTCACTACAGTAAAGGGCCCTTTCATATTGACTTAACTCCGGTCTGAGCGGAGCGTCGACGTAAACAGCGCAGATAACTGGACCGTTCATTCTGGCTTCGGTATGACCATCGAAGTAAAGGGTTGGTGACGCTGACGTCATCGAAGTTATCGCAAGGTAGCGCTGCACGCTAAGATTTTTTTCAATGTGACAATTTGGGAAAAATAAATGTGCTAAATGACATTAAACTCGTTTGGTTATCATTAGAGCAAAAAATAAGTAGTTATTAGTGACGGCACTACTCTGTAACTGTTGACGATAACGATGGCACCTGGCGATAACTTCGATTGGACCGGAGCTTAGCGTTCATACTGCTCCGCAGCGTCGACGCTACGGTCTTAAATCCACCTGTTAACTGCTATGTTAACTGGAGCTGTTAACTGTGATCCAGGACCGGAGATAAGCGTTCATACTGACCGCAACTCCCCAAACCATCAACGCGTCGACGTTAGTATGAAAGGCCCTTTAATGAAAATAGATAGGGATCTTTTCTTGCAACGCCCCCAATTTAAGGATTATGTCCCTAATTATTATATAACTCAATTAAGGGCTCAGTTTTTACGGTTACATTATTAGAAAATGTCATTGGTCAAAGAGAAGCTCATAATAAAAAAATGATAGAAAAATATAACACCTGTGAGTAAAGAACGAAACAAATATGCAAAAGATTTAGAGAACCTAATTGAGTCCCTATATGGAACTGTTTCATGCAACCGGGCAGTGGACATAAGTAAATTTACCAGAAAGATTCAGGAGTGGTTATGGTCATCTTGTTTGACTCCCTCAAAACAACAATACAGGCTAGCCTCGTACAGTCCATGGCCATGGCCAGCGCTCACTACTTTCATAAGCCTGCATAGACTACTTTTATCGTAATCTATTTTGCCCGGGGTACGCCACGAGCTATGTTGCAGAGTAAAACAAGAGGAGGATTGCGAATATTGTCATTTATTATGACGTAATAGATAAAACTAACTAAGACTCTGCAAGATGGGCATGCAAAAAACGCCCACAGGCGTGTACAATGAATAGCCCTGCAAGAGGGAACAAAACAAAAAAACTGCCTGAAGGGCTTAAAGGAAAAGTACAGAACATGAAAACAAAACTTGAAAAAAAAAAAAACCTAAGGAAATGTATACGAGCAAAGAGAAAGTGGAACCGACACCCGGGATGGGGGGTGGGGAAAAAATGAAGAGAACGAACGTAGGTCTTGTAGATGACGAGGTAGGTGGCTGAATGAGAGACCACGTTGAACAGAACAAAGGAAATATGGGCGTCCAATCAGGAGTTGAGTAGAGAAACGTATGAATACAAAAGTAGGCCCTAGAGGCTATAAATAGAGATGAGTAATGCAAAATAAACCCTAAGGACTGGTCTCAAAATAAAGAGACAAGTGTCAAAATAATGACGATAAATGCATTTAACAAGTTAAATTTAATTTATCGTAATCTATTTTGCCCGGGGTACGCCACGAGCTATGTTGCAGAGTAAAACAAGAGGAGGATTGCGAATATTGTCATTTATTATGACGTAATAGATAAAACTAACTAAGACTCTGCAAGATGGGCATGCAAAAAACGCCATAATGGCAGCACGGAATGCTGACATCGCCCATCCGAGGAAGCGCAACCCGGGCAATAACAAGGTTAGACTATGATAAAATATAGGTACTAAACAGGATAACAGGAAATTAGAATACATAAGTCTAGAATATAAAAAAACAAGAACATAACGAAATGTAAGTAAAGTTAACTAGAACTAATGACTAGAAATTGAAGCCTGCAACTACAGGCCTTGGGCCACAGGCTGCAACAACAGACCTGCGAACGGCATCCATTGAAGAATAAAAAATGACACAGACAGACGTACTGTATGCATAGGAGATAAACACAAATTACATGCATTTCAAACCTCTATGGGGAGCTTAGTGCCAGGTCTTAGGTGGCCAGTGAAAGCAAAATACCAACAACAATTTGTATAACTTTATGATGGATAATAAGTTTAAGCCATCACAAGTTAAATTGACCATGGCAGAGTAGAAAAGAGATCTTAAATGGGGAATGAAAGGATAAGACCCTAGTGGATTTATGGAAAGCATAAATGTCCAACAAAAGCCTTTACATAGGCTTTCAAATAAAGTAGATTACTTTTATTTCTCAAGACCAACTAGCAAAGGGCATTTCCTCAGCACTTTCCCTACCAGCTGAAACATATCCCAAAATAGGCTGAAAAATTCTAACACATGGGCTTTTTAAAAGATTTCCTTTTCTGTGAAGGACTAGGTCTCAACCCACCAAAATTAGATGACGGACCAATCTAATGGGCAGTTTGGAAACCTGTTTAAAAATTAATGATGTTTCATTATTTTTTCACTCACTGATGGCTAGCAAGGTAAAGATGAAAACCACGCTCCATCAGCAAAGTATGGAACCTTCAGAGTGTAACTAGTGCATGTTACCTCATCTCTGTATAGACCTTTTCATACCGACCTAACTCATGGTCTAAGCGGAACATCAACGTTAACTACGAAGTTAACTGAACTGTTCATACTGGCTTCGGTAGTTTAGGAACATCGAAGTAAACGGCAGGTGACGCTGTTGTCATCGAAGTAATCGCAAGGTAGCGCTGCACACTAAGATTTTTTTAATGTGACAATTTGGCCGAACGCGGCATGTGCTAATTGACATAAAACTTATTTTTAATTCGATTGATCGGATTATTTGAGCAATATAAGCAACTATTAGCAATTACACTACCTTTAAATTGTTGACGATAACAATGGCACCTGGCAATAACTTCGATGGGACAGAAGTTGACAGTTCATGCTGCACCACAGCGTCGACGCTGCGCTGTTAAATCCACCTGTTAACTGCAATGTTAATTGGAGCTGTTAACTTCAATCCAGGACTGAAGTTAAGCGTTATTACAAACCACAACTTCCCAAACCAAGACACGTCGACGCTAGTATGAAAGGCCCTTGTGATTGGTTGGTCAAATCAGAAACACAACGTATCGTGAGGATGTGAATATGTAGTGCATTGAAAATTACCAAATGTTAAGAACGAGTTTTGTGTGGACCGTTGATCCACTGTAAATCGTGTCCAACAGTAAGTATCATGACGGGTTGTTGGGGAATAACACTGCATAACTTAGGCTATGTGAGACCACTAGGTACATCATTTAAGTGCATTGGTCATCATTTGCAAAGTTTTTTGTTTTCACATTTTCAAGCTGTCAGTGAATACAACTGCGATTTAGCGTAGATGATGTTCACGAAATAGCATTGTCCTTTAGTTTCTCAGTGCTATACATCAGCACAGTTAGGAGCAGGCAAGACATTTTTGTGGTAAAATAACTCGATTTATAATTCAATTTGTTCTGAAGTAGTGAATAACGAAGAAATGTCCATTTCAAATATTAGAAATACAAATAAATTAACATACAAGGAAGGAGACACTTCACTTGACAAAAATTTAATCCAATGAACATGCAGTTATAATAAAGAGTTGAAAAGTGAGCTATGGAAAAATATTGCCAAGAGACACATAACACACATCAATACCTAACTGGGTTGTGTTTCATCAGTGAAAAGTGACTTAAGACATAGGAAGACAAAAGAAGAAGCAGAGTGGTCTACCGGGTAGTGGGATAAGTTCTACACTCAAGGTCATTGAGTCCCACTGGGACAAACTGCTAGACCCTTGAGCCAGGCCTCTAGCTCCCTAGCTTGATTTTAACTATATATATCACTAAGTAAAGGGATAAAAATGGTTCAAGGTGATGAGTGCAATGGGCCGACTTGAACGGCTGTGCATGGCAGGTACAACTTGGGGGTCTGTGGCTTAAGACTGATTGGCAAATTTGGTCTTACACTCGACAGAACTGCCTCTGGAAAATGATTAAATTTCACTTGAGGAAAAATATAAAGTCTGAGAATACACACTGAGTTACTGAGAATTTCTATGCATTATTTCTTGTCTGGTGATGCACTCTCATAATTACTTGGCTATGTACAAGTTGTACCACACTGCAAGCAATTAATTTTTAGTAAGATACTGAGAAATTTGGTCTTGAGCTCCGCCCGCGCTCCCTTTTTTGGTTCGCAATTGCTGAACGTGGGTTTAGCCAAGTGAAATTTAATTATTTTCCAGAGGTAGTTGTATGGAATGTAAGACAAAATTTGTGACTCAGTCTTAAACCACAGACCATCATTGCACCTGCAAAATAACTAACTTGTAAGCAAAGAAATCGAATTCGGGATAAAAATTATTTATAAAAATATTGCTTCGTGTCTTTTCAAATGCTTACTGGTTCTACAGATGTTCAGAGTTTCATCAAATGTTGACAACAGTTATGCAGCAAATATCATGAAAAGATGATCAGAAGTAATTAATATGTTTTTTGATAATTGTTTGCTGAAATTTTGATACAACAAAATTCCACTTTTCAACCAGATATATGTCTTAAAGTAAAACCTTTCTGACACTGGTTTTGTCAATTTTGACATGAAAGATTTCCACAATTCTGCCATTTTGTCGGTGTACAAAACTGAAGAATGCTAAACCACAGGGAAGTGCCGACAACTGAAGTAGACAGGCGGCGTGCACCTGATACACAGTTTTGTCACCATATTGATTTTCCATCCAAGGTGACTAGATCTATATAAAATTGGGCTCCAATTATGACCTATTGTTTTTCCTCAAATAGGCTCTAGTTTCTGCATCAAGACAATTATCTCTGGTGCACGATAGCCACATTAGCAGACGCCAGAGGCAAAGGGGACTTAAAAACAATTGCACTTTAGTGTGTGCAAATTCTGAGGTTACTTCGATGTTTTTTGAGATGTTTTTCAAACTATTAGCACAAATAACTACTTAATTAATTTGATTGCAAAAGAGATTCATCAATTAGTGTCAAAGCTATGAAATGAAATCAACACGTTTTGAAAGGCTTTAATGCAACAACTCAGCCCGCAATTTTCCCAACTGTTGTTTGGTGACATCTCAGAGCATTAAATTAAGCTGCAAACCAATGTGAAACAGTTTTTTAAAAAGTATTTTTGTTAGGAAATTTGACAAAATGAGATTTCACTTGTACGTCATCTGTCAGTCAGACATTGAAGAGCTGTACTGTTATTAAAATGATTCAAGTTATTGACGAGTTATGTGAAGCTTGAACATAAAAATTAAATCATTGGGCAAATCTCAAACTAACAGGATTTGCACGCATGTGGACGAGAAAGCGTGTACTGTTTACCCCAGAGTATCCAGCAAAGTCACGTCCTCAGCATATCAAAGGCTTGCTGGTGTCGTCACGGACTGAAGTGAGCTAGTAACTTAGCTGATCATGCCGGATGAGATAATTGCAGTCGTATAACCAACACGCCTGTTTAGAGAACATATTTTAAATATCGAGCAATAAGTAAGAAGGTAAACGATCAACAGGGCAATTATATTGAAAAGTAAATAAACCACCTTCGAATTTTAAAATCTGCATTGTAAGAGAAATTATAGCGAACAGGTTTTCTTCATCGTTGCCTTTAAGCCACAAGCATTAATTTGTGAATTGATTAAGAGGGGTCTGGCTTAGGCTTCCTTAGGCGTTGGGGGTAACAATTAAAGCCCCAAATGTTAGCATAGTTGTCTCACGCATTTAACCACGCTCTAGTAGAGAAACGTCAGAGATACTTGTGCCAATCAATATTTCATTGCTATTTAAATATTTAGAGTAGATCAAATTTATACATTTGTTTCACTTTCCATCAGAAACTTCATATCTTTGACAGGCTTAATATTCCATGCAGTGCCGTCTTTGAAAACCGTTATTTTGAGTGAACAAACCAACTTGTAAAGCCTCACTCTCAAGCAACGGTGAACTCTCATTTCCCCAAGGCAATTAATGAAACATCTCTAGTTTGACTAAGGAACAATGTCCTAATGGTAAATGGTCTGAATCAAGAGCAAGTTTCTGTGCGCATGAGATTCATACCTTAAAAGACACTAAACCAGGTTTTGGTCAGTTAACTAACTGGGTGATTGCGTAGTATCTGTCCCCCCCCC
>NMRA01000160.1:689101-722846 GCA_002633005.1 Phoronis australis
ACAATGGAAGTGGTAATACCATATATAGAACTTCCTTTACTCAGAATCAATTAAACTATAGTCTTGCACTAACCGGCATGCGTGAGTAATATATCTGCTATATGTTTATCAAACATTACAAAATGAAATTTCATACTGAAGAAATTTTAAGCTAACTTATGCTTCCAAGACATTAAAAATGGTTTTCTGTGACCAAACACATACGTATGTAGACACACATTATCCCAGACTGTCCAACGTTTGCTGCTCTCTCCTGAACGCTTCGATGAATGTTCATGATGTTTTCTAGACGTGCTTCTATGGGATGGTATGAGCTAATTTTTGGGCAGATCCAACAACCGGTGTGCCCCATAGTGGCAATTTTAGGGCTTTTTTACGTTTTCTTTTGAGTCTGGAGTTCCTTGATGGTCTTTCGTGATATTTTGCTTTCTAGGTCTCTGTTCAGAAAGCAACGTTGCCTTCAGTTTTCAAATTAATTTGTGTGTTGTACTCCACCTAGTGGTTATTTTTAGTATTTTTGAGTCAATATCTACCAAGTTCATTGATTGATCTCCATGAAATGTGTGTTTATTTAAAAGAGCTCATCAAGTTCAACTGATTTGGATTTTGGGTCAAATCCGACTACTGGAGAGTCTCATAGTGGCAATTTTGTTTTTGTTTTTCTTTGAGTTTGTCTTGATATTTATAATGTTCCTTGATTGGTGTTCATGAAATATGGTGAATGAGGCCTTTTTTTTGGATTTTGTGTTCTTAGTTGTCTGCCTCCCTGTCCTCCAAAGAATCATGATGAGAGATGGCGGGTGGATTCCTATTGATGAGAGCTGGCCTCAATTTCATATTATTCTGTCAAGTGATTGGAAACCAATGTCGGGAACTACAGATTTTGCTGCTCTGCAGCTCTGGTCAAAATTATTAATTTCAAGAGGTGTATATCCGACCTAACAATAATTCCAAAAATGTGTCTTTGGGCCCTTTATCTGATTATATCTTGTGAAGATTTTCACCACCTGAAAGCCACATTGTCATCATTTCCTTTCTCGATGACTAGACCTTGTATAACGTCTACTAGTTGAGTTCTTGTCGCCAGTGTCTCCTTGACGTGTTCTCTACTATCTATCTTGACTCGTCACTGCGTCGTGTTTTGCAGTGACGAGTTTGGCTCACTTGCGTCAAGTTTAAAAACCTGAGCAACGAGTTTGAAATATTGGGAGTTTAGCCATTGCCTGAGCAAATTAGGACACTTTGGGCTTTTGGTACCAGTTCAGTGCAGTTATTTCAAACTCCCCTTAGTATAGACATTGATTTTGAATACATGTATATGAATTTTGACATTTTGGTCGAGTTTGAATTTTGTGTTGTGGAGAGCACTGCCTTGCATGTACAGTGTTGACATGCGTGTTTTGCAGGTGGTTTCAAGCGTAGATTAGATGATGATGGTGGCAATGATGGTAGCTCCATCAAGAGGTTCAAGATTGGTGAGGGTCCGAACATGGAACTGAGGGTCCTTGTGTTGTCCAAGGTAGGTGAGGTGTTGCGACAACTAGGTCATGTCAAATTAAGCTAGAGTACATCAGCAATGCCCTGATCACTCGTGGCCCTTGATCCCTCGAAATTGGGGCCCCCTCTCAAAATATTTTAAAATCCCACAAAATTCCCCTCATATGATCAAAAATTCCCCTTTGAATGATTAAAAGTTCCCCTCGCAGTTTTTCCCTGGAAGAACCTTAAAAATGTGTATTCAAACCTACTTACTTAAATCACGAGGCCGCCAGACACCGGAAACGTCACAAACTGGTTTCTCTATAAAGTAAGTGCCACATACAGGAGTGCTAGAACCAGTTTTGCATTATTTCACTCTTGTGAACTGAAGACACAAAACTAAGAGACAGCTTCCATTTGTCTGCGGCTCAAAATGGAACACAACTAAAATCACTATTTTACTGCAACGAAGTGTTCAACTGTGTGGGGAGGGGTGCCAGCGCTGTAATGGCGATTTCTGGCTTCTTAGCATGATCTCGTGTAGGTGGCGGCGCTGGCCAAAAGAAAGCAAGGTGAAGTAAACGTCAATTTGTTACTTAATGAGTTTTATATTTACTACTTTGCACGATTTAGCTTTATTTTGCAAGCCACAAGTTATGTTAACGTTTTTGGACTTAAATGCCTTGCTCATCAAAATGCCCACGTGGCTGGCGTACCCGTGTTTTAACCCGGGGATAGAGGGTGAATTCCTGCCCAATTTTTAGGTCGGTATCAATGAAATGCGTAACCCTGGGATATGGGGAACCTCTGCCCAGTTTTTTAGGTGAACATCATGCCCATATGGCAGGCGTACCCCGCCGTAACCAGGGATAGGGAGCATTTATTTCGCTAATAATTTTTGAAAATGGCTAAAAGTTTTCAGATGCTTTAGCCATTTTGGCTAATACCTTTAAAGGCCTGATATGGTGCCAAAATGACTATTTTTACATCTAAAATACATTTATTGATGAAAGATATCAACATACTGTGTCATAGCATACCCCAGGCGTTGATTAAGTAGGCCTTTGACAATACAGTAGCCCCATCATGAACCCCTTTTAGCGCCAAAAAAATTTGAGATGACGCTTGCACCAATCGAAGTCTATGACATCATCGTTACAAGGAATTGGCTTTCATCCTGTCTCCATCGTATTGGAATCAGCCAGGACTGGCCCTTTAATTTAGTGCAAAATATGTGGAAAATCAAGGAATCTTATTAATTGTTCATTTCATGTCAATTAATACTCAAACTGATCAAAATCATTTCCTTTAAAGTATTTTATTCAATTATTTAGCACACATTCTAATATGGGCCCTTATGGGAATCCCCGGGAGTGTGACTGGGGTCGCCGAAACAGCTGGAAAAACAAAACGCTTCGTCTGAATCAGGCAATTTCACAATGTTTATTACAAAGTGTAATTTACTTGATACAAAAACTTTGATGTTAGGAACTTTGCATTCATGTCTTTTTGAAGCCGAAGGTGTGAACGCTGCGTGATTCCGATATGGGTCGCTGTCGAGGATGTGTCCTGTATTGGATCGGCGACAATAAGCCGTTAAATTATGTGCAAAATACATGGAAATGTTACAACACATATTAACTTAATCTTTACGTACAAAGCAATTATATTCAAATTCATTGAAAATTTTATTATGTATTGGAAACTTAATTTTCAAAGTAATTCGTCTTGAAATCCTGCAACCCGTAGTCGCCGCCATTTTGACTCGGTCAACCTTAAAAGATTGAAAGTTTTATAGCAACACGTTTTGAGGTATGAAATAAAGTCTTGATTTCATAAAAACATACCGAATTATGAGGATTTGTAATCAATTGAACGTTTTCAATTCAATTAAAAAATATATTTGGATATGTGCCGCCAGTATCTGAATTTCGTTAGGCCTACGGGAACGACCCAAATCAGAATATTCTGATTTGGGCCAAAATAGTAACACGAAACGTCGAAGTGCGCTCTACAGATCTGTAGCCAGCCTGCTAGCGTTTGAAGACTGTTGTAAAAATAAAGCTAACTAACACTGTGAATTGAGCTCCGTTAGACCGTTAAATTTCATACAGGCCGGGTATGAGTACTGTTAGTCACCTCGTAACTTATATGGCAGACGGACGGGGTGCATGCAAAATCTGTGGGAGACAATTTCGACAGTCACCTTGCCCGTTGCTAGCAGTTTACGTTAGTGAAAAACAATCTAATGAACGTCATTTTCTAGCATAATTCTCCGCCTTTTGAGTTTTGTAACAAAGAAAGTCTGTCGTCGTTTTGAAAACAGTAGGAATGTGACACACGCACGCGCCGTTCTAAAATTTTGCGACATCTCTTGGGACATGATGACAGCTTTGCAGCAGCCAAGTTTGTTCTACAATTCGGTTTGCTGGTCTTAAAAATACTAAAAACTTGCAACAAAATGAAACCAGTTCCGACAACTTGTTGTGACATGTACGCAACCTCGTGGCAGCGAAGAGCAGTTGACAAGAATAAATTGGGGAAAAGAAACTGTTCGGGTCAGGTGACGTAATCGCCAAAAGCCGACTCACAAGAGCGAACTTCAATTTTAGCAGTAGATGAGCGGTAGAACGCCAATTTTTCCAACACCGATAAATAATTTGGTTTACTCAAAGAAGATCGAGTGGTGTTAGCTTTTAATGACAGTACTTTTGTTTCAGATTTTCTATAGTCATTTTTACCCAAATCAGCGCAAAGCTGTAGGTTTTGTGTACAGCTTTGCACTTAGTCTAGAGCAGATCTTGCTGAACTGTGATCAGGAATTTTGTCACCAGTCCTTGTCGTGGATGCGAATCTATTCCACGCAAGCACACGACGGGAAGTTGTGTGAATGTATGTCATTGCTGCTGACATTGCTACACCGGTTCACCCTGCAAAGCGGCATTTTAGCCCAGAGATCGACAAGTACAGAATGTCCAAGAAATGGCACTCAGCTGTTACGCAGTGTGGCTTCCGAGTAATTTTGTGGCCACGATGATGTTATATGAACCACTTTACACTGATTGGTTGAGATTTTTTCTGGGGCGCTCATCGAGTCTATGGATTATGAGCGGTGTAATGTGTGTTTCAATTAATAACTTTCTGTGGTATGTAAGAAGCATAAACAATATTTTTTATGAACAATACTGTCATGCATTTGTGGTGTCAAAAAGGTGTTTTAGCTGCAGGAGACTATCTTTAAAAATCCAGCGTGAGTCTAGTTAACTAAATTTGTGTTTAAGGTGTTAGTAGTGGCATATTTAGTACACATTGAATGTTATTTTCATAGATGAATGTTTACCATATTTGCCGTAATAACCGCCCAGGGCGCTTAGAAAAGTTTGTTTCAGGGTGGACGCTTATTATAAACCAAGGCCATTGAAACCTGGTCTCCGAAACGGGTGAAATAGGAAGCTAAGATTCATCATATTTACGCTCTGTTACGTATCTGTAATCTATGAAAGACTTTCTACAAAACGGTGGTGCATTGCTATCAAACTTTGCTGCTAAATTACAATCATTTTACAGAAATTTGTGCTGAAAACCCAGGGCAAAAACTCGCCGACTGCCTGCCTCGCAATCGTCGATATGGCGACTTGAATGCTTGAATAAAAATACAGTTTCGACTCGAGCAAATTACCTGAAATCCTCCTTAAGTTTTCCAAGTAGCGTCCCTAGGATTTTTAAGTTCCCGTGGAGTCGGGATCATGGCAGGTTTAAGTACAAATCTGTGCTACATCGTGCCATCTACATGTATGATCAGCAACATGAGAAAAATGTCTGGACGAACACACAAGTTGTTGTCACATGACGTTTGTTTTGAAGTTGTCTGCGTTTGTGAGTAAGCGAGCGCGTGCGTGTCACTGGAGTTCATTTGCCAGACATTTGTCTCGGTAAGGCCATATTAGTCGACGTGTGACTGGATGCGTACGTGACTATCTGACAGTTATTTTTCGGTGTAAGGGTGTGTAAGCATTCACTGTCAGTGGTCATTTTATCGGATATTTGGCTTAAAAACACAAATTATGGTTAATCAAACAATTCATCTTAAAAGTAACGCAAACATTTTTTATAGTATGAGAAACTGTCGGAAATTAGTGCCAATATTCATTTCTTGCCGATGCTATGCTACCTGTTCCACGAATGGATAGTTCCCAACTAATGCCTGTGATGACAGGTTCATGCATGTAGCGCGCGCTAATGGCCACGTGCTTTTAACACTGGCCAACCATTTTATTAGTCTTTGATTCGCAGTTTTCACGTGTAGGCCTACAAAGAAATTTGGATTCCTGTTGAAAGCGGGAAATATCTACAAAGCAATCCCGTAGTACAGTACTTCTGTTCTGAAAGGCCAGACCATTGGTCCATGCAATGTCAGCAGAACTTTTGTATTCGGTTTGAGACATGGCGGAAGTTTGAAGTGTATAGTCATGGCTAAATACCGAAATAGCGGCGAGGCTCATGGTCTACAAATTCTGCGCACAATGATTTTTTTCAGGACTGTCGGATATTATTGATAAATTGAAGACGTTACTGTAGATTTTTAGGACTGTTAGTAAGGCATTTTTCGCACGTACACGTTCATGGACTGGTCGCTTATTTTAGCAAAGTCTGAAAACGCTTGGGGGGGGCGGTTATTACGGCGAATGCGGTACTAAAAACTTCATTGTTCTGTGCTTGTGCGAAAATGGACCATTGTCTTGGTGTTGCCTTCATAAGCCACACATTCCTAAACAGTAACACATAGGATGTGGATGTCAAAGGCATAGTTACGATGATGAATCAGCTATGTGACTACAGGTTGCCTTCACTGGCTCTTGTATAAATAAGTGGTGGTTGTAACAGTAATTACTCTATATCGTTTCACTTAAAGTTGGTACGTGCTTATTTGTGAAAGCATAAAAACCTCACAAAAAATCCCCTCTTCGTAAAAACTCTGCGAAAATTCGCGCCGCGTACAGGCACCGTAACCCTCAGGGGAGTGAGGGACCTGTCATTCCAACCTTGGAAACTGTCGTTGAACTCCCTTTTGTGCATTTAGTAATCGCACAGAAATGGACACTACTGCTTAAGGTTATGTTGGACACTAGAAAAAGGTCCAAATTTGGCCAACTTTGGAATATCGTATCTCAGAAATGGACGAACAGATTCCTGAGTATGTAACTTTCAAGTACTACGGGTGTATGCTTCGTGCACTCAGGTCTTCAAAATACTTTTGGAAATTGTTTTTAAAATGTCCCGCTTTTGCTTGAGGTGAGGTGCAGTCATAAAGTAGGACTTGAATGACTGTTCTTGAAAAAAAATCGAAAGTTGCATATAGCTAAAACGAAATGATCATTTAGAAAAGTGAAACATTGATTTTGAGGTTTCATTTTGAACATTTATTATTCGCCCACATATTTATATGTCATCTGTGTATGGACGTCTGGCGTCTACGGCTGTATTTCCTAAACCCCTTGCAGGATCTTATTGAAATTTGGCGGGTGTGTTCCTATGGGGTTGACGACAGGGCGAAGAGTTTCGGAACGACCCGAATACTGCTCTGCCCCCAACTGGCAATTTTAGTTTTTTATGTTTGCCTCGGTATCTTTTTTTAGGTTCTCAACCAATTTTCATGAAATTTGGCACATAGGTGACGCAATCCTCCAGTTTTCTGATGGATTCGAGGCATTTTGCTCCATCTAGTGGCCGTTTTTACTATTTTCGAATCCGATTTTTAGCGTCCACCCTACTGTCAACCAAACCACTCAAAGGATGATTGCGAAAATTGGCATGTATCTTCTTACTATGAAGAGGACAGTTGACAATGATTTTCTGATGACTTGGCCTACTGTGGCAATTCTTAGTGGCAGTTTTGTGTTTTTGCACCCATGGCTGTATCTCCTAAATGCTATATAGGATCTTCACAACAACTTTAGACAGGTCGGACTACCGGTGTGCCCCCTAGTGGCAATTTTAGTTTTTTACGTTACGGATTTCCATAAAGTTTGGCTCATAGGCATCTATTAATGAGGTGATACTGTCCTCCCGTTTTCGGATGGTTTCGAGGTATTTTGCGCCACCTGGTGGCCATTTTTACTGTTTTTCGAGTGGTTGTTGTGGAAATTGGCATGTATTGTTCTTACCATGAATAGGACAATTTACAATGTTTTTCTGACGACTTCAACTACTGTGGCACCTTCTAGTGGCAGTTTTGTTTTTGTTTTTGTTTTGCGCCCATGCATGCCTGTATCTCCTAAGCCTTCTGCAGGATCTTTATTAAATTAAGCATGTGTATTTATATGAAATTAACAACGGAAGATGCCGACTTTCAGATGGGTCCGATTAACACTGCCTCCTAGTGGCAATTTGATTTTTTTCTGTTTTCCTATGTTTTTCTGAAGTTCCTCAATGAATTTTTATGAAAATTGTTAAATAGCTTTCTTTTAAGGAAACAGTGACATTTTCCAATTTTCAGACGGATACGACGTATTTTGCGCCATCTAGTGGCCATTTTCACTGTTTTGTAGTCTGTTTTTGGCGTCTGCCCTTTGTTAACCAAACCACTCTTAGGATGAATGTGAAAATTGGCTTATATATTGTTAGTGTGAAGAGGACTGTTGACGATGATTTACCAACTTCAGTTGCTGTGACGCCTCCTAGTGGCAGTTTTTTCGCCCTTAGCTATCTCCTAAGCCCTCAGCAAGTAAGACGACAACTTTCAGACAGATCCACCATTAACACTTTGTTCCCTAGTGGAAATTTCATTTTTATGCGCCCACATATTTATATGTGGAGGCATTATTTCCGTTTTGCTCTGTTTCTCTAAAGTTTCTCGACGGATTTTCATGAAACGTGGTAAATAGCTTTCTGTTGAAAAACGGTGACATTTTCCCGGTTTTAAAGTTTGATCATCTTGTCGATACAGTTGTTTTATTATCACTTTACATTTCTGTTTTGCTAAAAGTTGCTGAAAAGACGTGATCACGTGACTGAAGTGGCAAGATTGGTAAAAAATCCAATTCTACAGGCTTTCTACTTTCAGAAAATAAATAATTCTGCAAACAAGTTAAAATCTATTCTTTTGTAGATATTTGGCTGAATAAACCAACTTGTCGTTAAGGTCTTACATAACCTTATCTTGCCTTGTTGAAATACCTGAAAAGATAAGATGCACCATTGTGTATATGGAATGAGAAAAACAAATTAACTAAATCTGGTTTTCTCTCTTTGTGAAAAATCTGAGCAATGATAAGAAATGGAATGAGAAAAACAAAACTAAACCTGGTTTTCTCTCTTTGTGAAAAATCTGAGCAATGATAAGAAATGGTTTCCTTGCCTAGAAAACTGCTGTGAAATGAAATAATGCAATTGGTGTTGGAACCATGTTATATACCAATTGACAGCAGAAGTTGGTGTTCAGTGTGAGTAATTTGTGAGCCTGTTCTGAGTTTTAGTGATCTCTTCTTCAGAATGCCGGAGCTATCATTGGCAAGGGTGGCACCAACATCAAACGACTGAGGAGTGAGGTAGGTATTTTGGTGGTCAGATGTTACTTTTGAGCAACTTTTTTTTGGAAAGTGCTTTGGCATCAATCTCGTTTACATTTCAACAGTACATAGATGTACCATTCTATTAAAGACAGTGTTGTAATATAATGTTGTTTACATCTTGTAACTTATGAACAGGGTTGTGGTCTAGCGACCCTTTGATTGTCATGGTGACCATTGACAAGAAGTTTTGTCGCATGATCAATTAAAATGCCCAAAATTGGTGGAAATTGCCACTTGTTCATCAAACCTTTGTCATCCTCGTATGGTATATTTAATGTGTCATTACTTGTATTTTAAACTCTTGGGAGTGCTTCCTGTCATAGATACAGTTGACCTGGTAAAAGGGCAGATTCAGTTTCATGATTACTTTGGTTAAGAGTACTTCGCTGAATTTGGGCACGTCATTATCAATATATCACTTTTTTCAAAGTCTAGCTGAACTTGCCGTTTGAGTAATATTGTATAGCTGATGTGTTGTCTGTCCAACTTTGTCAAAACTGTGTTCTCAAACAAAAAAAATGCCAAGCCTGACTTACCAACTTATGGTTATTTTTTTGTATTGTCACAGTAAAGACTGCATACACATGGCATAATCAAATGCATCTTATTGGTATTGTTACAGCTGACTGTTAAGGAATAAAATTTGCTACATGGTTCCAGGCTGTAGTGGAAAGCCCGCAAATTGACAAAAAATAGTTTCCAAGCATAGGTGACTCGTGGAAAATGAGAAGGGTGAAATCTTGTTGAAAACTTGCAGAAATTATGTAAAATAAAAACCTCTGATTTTGTCAGTCAAATAAGGAAACCAGTTGTTAGACACTGTTTACATTTTTGCTAAAAAGACTAAATGGAAATGCAATGGGTCATTCACGAGTAGAGGCTGTTCCACTAAAGTATGTATGGGAGGGAGAAGGCACTTATTTTTTACCCATAATTTAAAATTCTTTCAGAAGACAACCACCCATTAATTTTTTTTAAGTGTCGTCCCCCCAACGAACAGATTTTGCTGGAACAGCCTTAAGAACTCTTTGTTGTGTTTAGGTAGGTGTTTAAAGTGTACACAACATGACTAGTACCTCAAAATAAATTTTATTATTATGTCTTACTTGATTTCAGTGCCTTTAGTGCACAGCTCATAAAGTAACATGTAAAAATTGAAAAACTTATGTACAACGTCATGGGTTGAACCCTAGTCGTTCGCCATACTGTTCGGATCAGAGACAATTAAGAGTGAAGTGAAAGCAATGTACATTTAGCACCGAGAAGGTTCGTAGAGGGATCAGAAGATGTGTTTCCGGAGGCTGCAGCAACAGGAGCCAGGCGGAGAACGTCTCGGTGTTCCGAAGGACACCAAAGTTGCGCAGAAGTGGCATCGCTTCGTGCGCCGAACGAGAGTGTGGGACCTCATCGTGGACCAAGCGATTCTGTTCGGGGCCACTCTGTGTTCTGCCCACTTTGAGGACTCGTGTTTCGACTCCAGTCACAGGAGTTGTTACGATGAAGGCCTGGTTCAATAAAGGACAATATTTATCATTCAGAAACATCGGCTCTTAATTCAGGATCGTCTGTTGGATGACTGGGTTGTCTCGCCAAGCCCGAGGCCGCTTCTCTCGCGGGAGGATCCAGTTCGTAAGTCGCAAAGTAGAAAAGTACGCAGCCGGAAGCACATCAGACTTGTTCTCGCTTTCGTGCAACCCCATTTCCTCATCCTGGCCACCATTCCCGTACGTTTCTTCATAGTATCATTCAATTCTTGCTCATAATCGTCGTCGCTTTCAAATTCACTGCTCTCCGCCATTGTTCAATGCTAGTCAGTGATCTCTTGTGTTCAACCCATGACGTCACATGGCGGGAAATTTGAAAATTGGCAAACTTGAAAGCAAAATCAAAATTTCGAGCTAATTATACAAAATAAACATAGGTTTAGCTAAATTTTACGTCATACATTTAGTCTGTGGCCACCGGTAATTCAAAATGTGCAAAAATCCATGGTGTGTACTGTTTAAACACTAAGAACAGCATCCATCAACATGGGCAAATGATCATTGTTGGGCTATTGACCTTGCTGTGGATAGCGCGACACACACCCACTCACCCACACTCACCCACACACCCCCCACACACACATACACACACACCCTCACACACATCCTCACACACACACACACACACACACTCAGTACTATGGGTACTATGTGGTCACCCAGAGCAACCAAACCTTAAGACCTATATGTGCAAAGTGTACACGTGACTTCATTTTTGCAGACATGAGTAAATGTGTAGCACCTATCCGATATCAATTGTCGGCTTTCTGAGTATGCCATTGCCTTCGTCGCACGTCCTTCATTCTGGATCGGAGGACAAAGTTTAAGCTCTGTGATGTGCGTGCGTCGGTTTTCGCCATACGTAAAAGGTCAGTTAAAACTTCCGGTGCAATCCGTCAGTCAAATGGGGACTCTCTCACCGGGAACCATGTGGCAGCCAAAACATCCAAGATGCACTAGTTTTGATGGGATTATCACCTAAATCTACGTGCCAATATATGCATAAATTAAATAGTAAAATTTACCCATCAAATCCTCTTCTTGCAGAATGCAATGTAGTCCGGAACTGAGTTTATGCCAGTATTTGTGACGTGATATTTCGGCCTCACAGGCTCTTGTTGTTAAATGTCATGCATATACATATATATGTATATATATATATAGATGTCTCTCTCTCCCGTTATGCCCTGGCCTCTCTCCTGTCCAAACACTCACACTGCCCATTCGAATATGACGACTTGCCCCGATTGGCCCGTTGATTGTTGGCCCCACACACCGCCATTCTGCAGTACACACCAAGTGTCATGGTTCCTGACGGTTTAAGCACAAAACGGTATGATATATGGTGTACGTATACAACTTTACTGTTGTGCCCAGAGCCTGGCTGGCCCTGTGCCAACACTTTGGAATGGTTCACATCTTTGGCAAGGGCTTATGTGATGTGGATTTTTAAATGACTTTGTTCTTATGATTGGCCTTTCTTGGGAAAACTTCTTAGTAAAGGGTTTTTGTTGAGCGTTTTGTACCACTCGGTTTTCTTCTCGTGATTTGCTCGAAGTGAATTTCGTTAAACTTTTTACAAATGATTCAAAAGATATCCTTAATCTTAATCTAATTTACGTTTCACTGTTAGTTTTGACTGTGAATGCAGTTTTTTAGCATCTACGTGAATATGACCAAGGTGTGTTTTATTCTGTACCAATTGTTCCTGTCACGATGTGTCTGGTGTTGCCTTGAGCTCACTGTCTCTCTTGAATCTTTCCAGGATCTTGTCCATGACTGCTCCGGTGGGTACTATCTGTGCATGTATGAGGGACATCATACCGACCTTGGAAGACGTAAGTTGGGGATTCACGTTTAGGCTCAGTGGTGCAGTCCACGACCCTAGCCGCTGGCAAAACTGCTACGGTGATAGGTTGTGGCTTATAGAATGGACAAAGTGAGTTTGCTCCTGTAACTCAACATTCCGGCCAATCTATCCTAAGAATTCAGTGGTGACTGTCTTGCTAGCGTACGCTAATACGGTCATGAGGTTACTTGTGATCCACTACCCTCTCTGTGATGAGGTATTGCGCGATTTTGCCAAACCGACTTCAATGTTTCCCCTGCGTGTAAAAATCTGGACGGCTCGCCATGCTCCTTTTTGGTCCCGCCACTCATAAATCATGCCCAAATTGACCGCCACAACCTAATCATGAAGGGGAAAACTTCACCACTATGCAAAAAACGCTAGTAAAAATTATCGTTTGTAAAAATTTTGTTTGTAAAAATTATCGCTAGTAAAATTTATCGCTAGTAACAATTATCGCTAACTGTAATAATGAATACTCACAAGTCTCATGGCTACTTTTGCCGTTTGTGGCTCAAATGCGACATTCAACAGGTTACTGAACCATAGCACAGTGCCAATATGATGATATTGAATGGAAACCAGTCTCAGATTCGTCTGCATGGACTGGATGATACATTGCCTGCTATGCCCAGGATGCCGGCTAACGTCGATTCAACTGATTTATGTTGAGCAATCCGCTATCGACGGAAGTTTCATTATGCAAATTAGTTTATCACGGCTAAAAAGTTCAATTCTTTTGGTTCCAAATACGTCGTGTCATGAGTTATGCTTGGGTCAAGGTACTGTCTACAATGAGTAAACTTGTAGAATGCACCAGACTGCACCTAATTACATCTAGTTTTTCAAATGTTACCTAGGAAAGTCCTCCCACCTAACCATGCTTGCATGCGGCGCCGTGTTTTGAAGTCGCTGCAACCATTCACCACCACACTTCTTTCGAAACTCAGACAATAGGGTAATCCATTTCCCATACTCGTGTGCGGCAGCGGGCTTTGCATCCTGTTTTAGCCATTCACCACCACACTTCTTTCAAAACCCAGGCAATAGGGGGCTCCCACTTCCCATATTCTTGTGCGGCAGCGGGCTTTGGATCCTGTTTTGGCCGTTCATCACCACGTTCCTTTCGAAGTCCAGGGGAAACACTGTGGTTTGAAGCTATATTGTTTTGGTAAGCTCCCCTGGTCAAGGTAGTTTCCCAAGGTGTACGGTTACTACCACAAGCGTGATTCTACACACTTTCACATGCCCTAAAATCTACCAGTTCAAACTGTAATAAAAGAAGTTTGAAATGGTTTTAACTTGCCTAAAATTACCATGACATCTCCACTCAGACATGTTACAATCTTTAAAAGTTATTTCTGACCGTGAATTCATATTTTTATGCGCCCACATATTTGTATGTGGACAGATTATGCCGTTTTCTTCCGTCCGTCCGGGCGGCGTCCGTTCGGCGTCATGAATGGGACAGCATGAGCGAACTTTCAGACGGATCCGACTACCGGTGTGCCCCCTTGTGGCAATTTTAATTTTTTACCCTTACCTTTGTATCTTCAAAAGTCCTGAATGGATTTTGATGAAATTTGGTATGTAGGCACCTATCCTCCCGTTTTCGGATGGATTCGACGTAGTTTGCTCCACCTAGTGGCCATTTTTACTGTTTTCGAGTCTGTTTTTTTGCGTCCACCCCTCTATCAACCAAACCGCTCAAAGGATGCTTGTGAAAATTCGCATGTATGTGCTTATGAAGAGGACGGTTAATGATGATTTTCCAATGATTTCATCTACTGTGGCGCCTCCTAGTGGCAGTTTTGTTTTTTTTGCGCCTATGGCTGTATCTCCTAAACCGTTCGCAGGATCTTTACAAAATTTAGTAAGTATATTTATATGATGTTAGCAACAGACGATGACGACTTTTGGACAGATCCGACTACCGGTGTGCCCCATAGTGGCAATTTTATTTTTTTACGTTTACTTTTTTATCTTTAAAAGTCCTGAAGAGATTTTCATGAAATTTGGTATGTAGGCACCTATTAGTGAGATGACGCTATCCTCCGGTTTTCGGATGGATTCGACTTAGTTTGCGCCACCTAGTGGCCATTTTTATGCGCCCACATATTTATATGTGGACGCATTATGCCGTCATCTCTGTCCGTCCGTCCGGCGTTCGGCGTCCGCTGCTCTATCTCCAAAACCCTTCGACATACGTTCATGAAATTTGGCACATATGTTCCATTCATGAATGGGACAGCATGTGCGAACTTTCGGACGGATCCGACTACCGATGTGCCCCCTAGTGGCAATTTTAGTTTTTTACGCTTACCTTTGTATCTTCAAAAGCCCTGAACGGATTTTCATGAAATTTGGTATGTAGGCACCTAGTAGTGAGATGACGCTATCCTGCCATTTTCGGATGGATTCGACATAGTTTGCGCCACCTAGTGGCCATTTTTAGTGTTTTCGAGTCTGTTTTTGTGCTTCCACCCCTCTATCAACCAAACCGCTCAAAGGATGATTGTGAAAATTGGCATGTATGTGCTTACTATGTAGAGGACGGTTGACGATGATTTTCCGACGATTTCGACTACTGTGGCGCCTCCTAGTGGCAGTTTTGTTTTTTTTGCGCCTATGGCTGTATCTCCTAAACCGTTCGCAGGATCTTTACGAAATTGTGTAAGTATATTTATATGATGTTAACAACGGAAGATGACGACTTTTGGACGGATCCGACTACCGGTGTGCCCCCTAGTGGCAATTTTAATTTTTTTACGCTTACCTTTGTATCTTCACAAGTCCTTATTGGATTTTCATGAAATTTGGTATGTAGGCACCTATTAGTGAGATGACGCTATCCTCCCGTTTTCAGATGGATTCGACATAGTTTGCGCCACCTAGTGGCCATTTTTAGTGTTTTCGAGTCTGTTTTTGTGCGTCCACCCCTCTATCAACCAAACCGATCAAAGGATGATTGTGAAAATTGGCATGTATATGCTTACTATGTAGAGGACGGTTGACGATGATTTTCCGACGATTTCGACTACTGTGGCACCTCCTAGTGGCAGTTTTGTTTTTTTGCGCCTATGGCTGTATCTCCTAAACCGTTCGCAGGATCTTTACGAAATTGTGTAAGTATATTTATATGATGTTAACAACGGAAGATGACGACTTTTGGACGGATCCGACTACCGGTGTGCCCCCTAGTGGCAATTTTAATTTTTTTACGCTTACCTTTGTATCTTCACAAGTCCTTATTGGATTTTCATGAAATTTGGTATGTAGGCACCTATTAGTGAGATGACGCTATCCTCCCGTTTTCAGATGGATTCGACATAGTTTGCGCCACCTAGTGGCCATTTTTACTGTTTTCGAGTCTGTATTTTTGCGTCCACCCCTCTATCAACCAAACCGCTCAAAGGATGATTGTGAAAATTGGCGTGTATGTGCTTACTATAAGGAAGACAGCTGACAATGATTTTCAGACGATTTGGACTACTGTGGCGCCTCCTAGTGGCAGTTTTGTTTTTTTGCGCCCATGGCTGTATCTCCCAAACCGTTTGCAGGATCTTTACTAAATTTAGCAAGTGTATTTATGTGATGTTGACAACGGACGATGACGACTTTAGGATGATTCTGACTACCGGTATGCCTCTTGTGGCAATTTTAGTATTTGCCTCTAGTGGCAATTTTAGTATTTTACATTGACCTCTGTATTTTCATAGGTCTTCAGGTGTATACTTTGTGTTACTTCGTGACTGTGAAGGAAAAGTTCTAAGTAGAAATTTGTTTCTGGCATTCTAATGCTGTGCTAATCTCGTATGTTGGTAAATTTGTTTTTAATTCTATGTTTCTGTGGTGCTTTAAGCAAATGGTGTATAGGATGTGCTTGTATTATGAAGGTAACTCACATTTTGCCCCTAGCCTATTGAGGAGACTATGACCATGCCTTTCCATTTTGCAAAGTATGCCCTCTACTGGCCAATTGATGGTACCAATAAACAACCCTAGAAGGATACCGTATGCGGTGCAATTGTGGGCGCATTTCAACGCTCCGCGTTGCTCTTGTTACTGTTTTCGAGTCTGTTTTTTTGCGTCCACCCCTCTATCAACCAAACCGCTCAAAGGATGATTGTGAAAATTGGCATGTATGTGCTTACTATGAAGAGGACAGTTAACGATGATTTTCCAATGGTTTCAACTACTGTGACGTTTCCTAGTGGCAGTTTTTTGTTTGCGCCTATGACTGTATCTCCTTAAACGGTCGCAGGATCTTTACTTAATTTAGCAAGTGTATTTATGTGATGTTGACTACGGATGACGACGACTTTCACAGAGATCTGACTACTGCTGTGCCCCCTAGTGTCAATTTTAGTTTTTTACGTTTAACTTGGTAACTTCAAAGGTCCTCAACAGATTTTCTTAAAAATTTTAAATGTAGGCATCTATTGGTGTGATGATGCTATCTGCCTGTTTTTGGATGGAATCGAGGTATTTTGCATCACCTAGTGGCCACTTTTTGCTGTTTTCAAATCTTATTTTTGGTGTCCATCCCTGTATCAACCAAATCATTTGAAAATTGGCATATTATGTTCTCAGTGTGAAGACGACCTTTGATGATGGTGACTGATTACGGTCAGAAGCGCCTCCTAGTGGTAGTTTTGTTTTGAGCCCATAGTTGTATGTCTTAAACCCACTGTAGGATCTTTTTTAAATTTAGTAAGTGTATTTATATGAAGATAACAACATACGACGACCACTTTCAGGCAGATCCAACGGACACTGTGCCCACTAGTGGCAATTTCATTTTATTCTGTTTTCCTTTGTTTCTCTGAAGTTCATTGACAGATTTTTATGAAATATGGCATGTTCCTGTTTTTGGATGGATTGTATGTTTTTGCGCCATCTAGTTTCCCCTCTTTTATGATGCACACCATTTGCAATGCATTTGTGGGCACATTTCAACGGGATTAGACGTGAAATACATGTATATTTCTACATGGTAGACACACTAACTGTATGCCTGTTGTTTGCACACAAACCCACTTCAGTGATAAGGAATGAGAGGGGCTTTGCACAAAACATCTGAGAACTTTTACTAGCATTCATGCAGTAGCCTGCATGTGGTCACATGTGAAAACCTGGTCAGTGGTGATTTACAGTCATGCAGGACCGTATCGACAAGTCTGCCTATTTAGCCAAATACAAACCTGTTAACATGTGCAAAAAATGGGGATTCGTGCGGAAATCAAGTCTCAGTACGCAAGTACGCACGGCCAGGCAAAAATACGCAAATTCAGCAAATTCAAAAGAGATTATTAATTCGCTTGATTCTCAATAAATACGCTTGCTTTTGGCTATCGTGACAGGAAAGATTGGTCATTTTGTCCATTTTCTTTTGACTTATACTGTACCATCCTTGGTATCGAGGGCATTGTTTTCCGTGGTGTCGCTATCTTCATGCTGCCTTCAGAGGATTTTGTCCAGTGTTGCTCCGCCAGAGCGCTTCCATTTTTGGTGAGTTGCAGCTGGTGAATATGTAATTGTAAGATACACCTGTTCTATCTGTTGACAGTACCGGCAGTACAATGGCCGAGATGACTTTGACTGTGAAGTGGATATTCTGATCCAGCGGAGTGTGGTTGGAGGCATCATTGGAAGGGGTGGCTTCAAGATCAAGGAACTCCGAGAGGTAAGTGCCGGGACTGTTTAAGTCTGACGAATTTTCGCGTATTCTTCCAACTCTTAGGCTCTAAAAACCACTCGATACGAGTGATAAATTGTTACGAAATTCGTACATATGTTTCGCTTTAAAAATCAATTAGAAGTAAAAACTATGCTCAGCCAATTTGGCGAAGGTCAAGAAGCAAATGCCGGAAATAGTAGAGAACAAAACAAAAGATCCGACTAATAAGAAGCAAGCTGAGTATCAGTGTGTAATGTAGTGCTTGATCTCTCATTTGCAGTTAGGTAGTGTGTGAATGACTGATGAAAATGCCCTTAATATTTGACTTTGCTTTGAAAGTTTTGTCAAGATGTAAAGAGCATAATTTCAGAAATTAATATTCTGCGGAATAAGAATAAATTATAAATGTGAAGGGGGACATTAATTCTCCATGTTTTATTACACTGACCTGAGCACTGTGTGTGCCCAGAACTTTGGTGTGGTTCTGGAATTACATTGAGGTGTCGAGATTTGCTGGGCCTGGTCTGGTCGGGAGAAATCAATCATGCTGACAACGCAAAATATTGTCGTGATGAGCTGAGTTTTTACTGCACTTTGAACACGATTTGAAATATTTTTTGTGGGTGTATCATGCCATCTTTTGAACTGTTTGAAGGTATTGGAAGTTTTTACTTCCAAAATGTGGATTTTCAAAATGAAGGTTTGTTTTCTAATGGTGTTGGCTGCCTTGGGTATTGTTGCGTAACTCCGGTGTTGTGTGATAGTGATAGCTTGAATTTAATCGTTGACAATCTTTTTTTAATTTTCATAGCAAACAAAAACGAACATCAAAGTGTTTCAAGAGTGTTGTGGGGAATCAACAGAGAGAGTGTGCTCCGTACAAGGGAAGCTGGACAACGTCATTGATGCGATCGGCCTGATCTTTGATACAATTAAAGATGTAAGTTGCATTTGTTTGCACTAAATGTGAAATGACACTCAATCTGCAGCAGCAGCGCATTTTGGCATGTAGGCTACTCAATCCAGGAATGTTTCCAGATCTACAGCTTTGATCTTCAGAATTATGAAATTTCTAGTCAAATTCTGCTGCATCTGTCAAGATTTGGTTTCCTTGCCCTGTGTACATTTGGGACATTTATATTCTCTGTTGAAATTGTTGGAGAGGTGTCCGTTATTTATGCGCCCACATATTTATGTGGACGCATTATGCCCGCATCCCTGTCCTTCCGGTGTCCGGCGTCTGCTGTATCTCCAAAACCCCTTGACGTATGTTCATGAAATTTTGCACATGTATTCCTTTCATGGATGGGACGGCATGAGCGAACTTTCGAACAGATCTAAGTACTGGTGTGCCCCCTAGTGGCAATTTTAGTTTTTTACGTTTACCTCTGTATCTTCAAAGGTCCTAAGCGAATTTTTGTAAAATTTTGAATAAAGGCATCTATTGTAGAGTTGACGCTATCCTCCCGTTTTAGGATAGAACTGAGGAGTGGCCATTTTTGCTGTATTGGAGTCTGTTTTTTGGCGTCCACCCCTTTATCAACCAAGTCATTCTAAGGATGGTTTTGAAAATTGGCGTATATGTTGTCAGTTTGAAGAGGACGGTTGATAATGACGACTTTGACTGCTGTGGTGCCTGCTAGTGGTAGTTTTACTTTGTTTTGTTTTGTTTTGTTTTGCGCCCATAGCTGTATCTCCCAAACCCACTGTAGGATCTTTATTAAATTTTGTAAGTGTATTTATATGAAGCTAACAATAGACAACTTTCAGGCGGAACTAACGAACGCTATGCCCCCTAGTGGCAATTTCAATTTTATTTTTTTACGTTTACCTCTGTGTCTTCGGAGGTCCTCATCGGATTTTCATAAAATGTGGCAGTCAGGCATCTATCAGTGAGATGAGGCTATCCTTTGGTTTTCTGATGGATTTGAAGTATTTCGCACCACCTAGTGGCCATTTTTATGCGCCCACATATTTATATGTGGACGCATTATGCCGTCATCTCTGTCCGTCCGTCCGTCCGTCCGTCCGGGCGGCGTCCGTCCGGCGTCCGCTGCTCTATCTCCAAAACCCTTTGACATACGTTCATGAAANGAGTCTGTTTTTTGGCGTCCACCCCTTTATCAACCAAGTCATTCTAAGGATGGTTTTGAAAATTGGCGTATATGTTGTCAGTTTGAAGAGGACGGTTGATAATGACGACTTTGACTGCTGTGGTGCCTGCTAGTGGTAGTTTTACTTTGTTTTGTTTTGTTTTGTTTTGCGCCCATAGCTGTATCTCCCAAACCCACTGTAGGATCTTTATTAAATTTTGTAAGTGTATTTATATGAAGCTAACAATAGACAACTTTCAGGCGGAACTAACGAACGCTATGCCCCCTAGTGGCAATTTCAATTTTATTTTTTTACGTTTACCTCTGTGTCTTCGGAGGTCCTCATCGGATTTTCATAAAATGTGGCAGTCAGGCATCTATCAGTGAGATGAGGCTATCCTTTGGTTTTCTGATGGATTTGAAGTATTTCGCACCACCTAGTGGCCATTTCTACTTTTTTCGAGTCTGTTTTTTGGAGTCCGCCCCTCTGTCAACCAAACTACTCTGAGAATGAAAATTGGCATACATGTATACGTACTCACTATGAACAGGATGGATGACAACGATTTTTGGATGATTTCAACTACTGTGGCACCTCCTAGTGGCAGGTTTTTTTGCGCCCATGGCTGTATCTCCTCAACACTATGCAGGATGGTTACTAAATTTAGCAAGTGTATTTAATGAATTTAACAATGGATGGCGACGACATTTTGCCCTCTTGTGGCAATTTTATTTTTTACAATTACCTCTATATTGTCATATGTCCTCAATGGATTTTCATAAAATTTGAAATATTGGCATTTAGCTTTGAAATGACACTATCCTCCCCTTTTTGGATGGAATTCGGAATTTTGCACCTCCTAATGGTCATTTTTGCTGTATTTGAGTCCGCTCCTATATCAACCAAACCATTCTAAAAATGATTGTGAGTATTGGCATACATGCTCTTTGTGTGTAGAGGATGGTTGACCATTATTTTCCAACGACTTTAACTGTTGTGGCGCCTCCTAGCGGCAGTTTTTTTGCTGTCATAGCTGTATCTCCTAAACCTACTGCACAATCTTTATTAAATTTAGCAAGTGTATTAATATAATTTATGAAATTGACAACGGCAAAGACGACTTACAGATGAATCCGGCGAACTAATGGCAATTTCGTTTTTTCTGTTTTCCTTTGGTTTTCTGAAGTCCCTCGACAGATTTTTATGCGCCCACATATTTATATGTTGACGCATTATGTCATCAACTCTGTCCATCCGTCCGGTGATCTCCAAAACGGCTTAACGTATGTTCATGAAATTTTGCACATGTGCTTCTTTCGTGGATGGGACGGCATGTGCAAACTTTCGGACGAATCCGACTACTGGTGTGCCCCCTAGTGTCAATTTTATTTTTTTACATTTATATGTACAAAAGTCCTGAGCGGATTTTCATAAAATTTGGTATGTAGGCACCTATTAGTGAGATGACGCTATCCTCCAGTTTTCGGATGGATTCGACGTCGTTTGTGCCACGTTGTGACCATTTTTACTGTTTTCCGACGACTTCGAATACTGTGGTGCCTCCTAGTGGCACTTTTTTATTTGCGCCTATGGCTGTATCTCCTAACTCATTAGCAGGATCTTTACTAAATTTAGTAAGTCTATTTATATGATGTTAGTGATGGAGTTCGATGACTTTCGGACAGATCTGATGACTGTTGTGCCACCTAGTGGCAATTTTATTTGTTTTACGTTTACCTCTGTATGTTCAAAGGTCCTCAACGTATTTTCATAAAATTTGGCATAAAGGCTTCTGTTAATGAGGTGACGCTATCTCTCCGTTTTCAGATGGATTCGACCTAGTTTGCGCCACCTAGTGGCCACTTTTACTGCTTTTTAGTCTGTTAATTGGCGTCCACTAATCTATCAATGAAACCACTTTCAGGATAATTGTGAAAATTGGCATGTATGTTTTAACTATGAAGTGGACGTCTGACGATGTAGCACCTCCTAGTGGCAGTTTTTTTTTGCGCTCATGACTGGATCTGCTAAACCATTTGCAGGATCTTTGTATAATTTAGCAAGTGTATTTATATCATGTTGATGGACGACGACGACTTTCGGGCAGATCTGACTTCTGGTGTGCCCTCTAGTGGCAATATTAGTTTTTTAAGGTTTACCAGTCTGTCTATTCAAAGGTCCTCAACAGTTTTGAATATAGGCGCTATCTTCCTGTTTTTGGATGGAATCGAGGTATTTTGCGCCACCTAGTGGCCATTTTTGCTGTTTTCAAATCTTGTTTTTGGCGTCCACCCCTCTATCAACCAAATTATTCTAGGGATGGGTTTGAAAAATGGCGTATATGTCACTGTGAAGAGGATGTTTGATGATGGCGAGTGACTACTGTGGCGCCTCCTAGTGGTAGTTTTCTTTTGCTTTGCGCCCATAGCTATATCTCCTAAATGAACTGCAGGGTCTTTATTAAATTTAGTATTCGTATTTATATTAAGATAACAACAGACCACGACAACTTTCAGGTGGATCTAACGGACACTGTGCCCACAAATGGCAATTTTATTTTATTTTATTCTGTTTTCCTTTGCGTCTCTGAAGTTCCTTGACAGATTTTTATGAAATATGGCATGTTCCCGTTTTTGGATGGATTGTACGTTTTTGCGCCATCTAGTTGCCACTTTTTATGATACAAATAAATAACCCTGAAAGCACTCCGTTTGCGATGCATTCGTGGGCGCATTTCAACGTTTCGCGTTGCTCTTGTATGAAATTTGGTAAATAGCTTTTTATTAAAGAAGCGATGGCATGTTCCTGTTTTCGGATGGATTCCATGTATTATGCACCATCTAGTGGCCATTTTATGATACAAATATACACCCCAGAAGCACGCCGTTAGTGATGCATTCATGGGTGTATTTCAATGCTTTGCGTTGCTCTTGTTATGATATTTTTAAATAAAGTAGCTTTCTATTAAAGAAGCGATGACAACTTCCCGTTTTCGGATGGATTTGACTTATTTTGCGCCATGTAGCAGCCATTTCTCTGATACAAATAAACACCCCTAGAACCATACCGTTTGCGGTTCTTTCGTGGGCTCATTTCTCTTGTTTGACCAACGGCCGCCTAATTAGCAATTAATAAGTTAATGAAGTTGGGTGCTTCAGTATTGCTATGATGTTGGCATCCTTGAAAGGTTAAATAGCCAAAAAAACACTTGTCTGTAGCAATTGTCTTCGTATTTGAAAACATATAATGGTAATACCTTTAAAACAACACACACACCCCGCCCCCCAAATATCTTGTCGGGCATCCTGGAGATTTTTTAGATCTGAGTCACCAATACTTATGCTACACCGTTCTGTATTTAACATTTTCTCATTATTAAATGCTTACCTTCATGAGAAATTAGATTCATGTAAATTGGCATGAGCCTTGCATAAAGTGCTCCTATTATAAATGCTCGCAGTTGATTCAGTTCATGCAGCTACTGTGAAATTCTCTGGTAAAAAATATTGTTAGCTTAATGATTAGATATTTCTATCCTTTAATTATTGAAAAGGTAGATTTTCCTGATAATAGCAAGCTAAGGTATTCAGTTAAACACTTCACACAGTCGTTATATTTAAATTTTTAAATCCTTTGGGTACCATTCCAGTATAAACCACGTGTCTGGAATATGTTCCTCAAAATGTCACCAACTTGACGTGTAACACGGAAGCAGAGTTTGATGTTTCAGCATAATGGCACTTTTTGCTGCATCACATGAAAAAGGTCCATCAGAGAGAATCATTCTGTAGATCCAGTTAACATCTGGCTGCAGGAACATGTCAGCAGCAACTGTTTACTGAGCAAATATTGACCGCTAAAGATCTCTCTGCCTTTAAAAGAGCATTGAGAAACATTGACATTGAGTTTGTAGAAGCTGACATGTATCAGAAGGACGTGGAATTGCTTTTCGTGTGTTAGTTATACTTGACATCATGCCTAGTGCATGCAATGAGGAGCCAGGTCAAGCCAAATTAGTGAGCCAGGTCTCAAGCAATTCTCGCAGGGACCATGAATCACTTGTAATCTGTTACAAGTTGAGACCAGTTTAATTAGGGCTCACGGTAAAATCGTACCAATTACGGATAGACGTAACTACCAAAATTAACCTTTTTTGTGTTTTCAGTGTCTTCTGACATTGTTGTGAATACCAACAATTTTTCAAAACTGCCATATTGTGTCCTAGATTTTGCCATAATCAAAATTACTTTGTTGACAGAAGGCTGGCGCATGACACCTTTAAATGTCTGTTTCCAATACAATTATTTCGTATCCTTTCAGTTACCTATTAAGGGGCAAGCGGTGAAGTACGACCCTGGAAATGACGTTGAAGATTTCACGTTGGAGGATATGGCCCGTGGTTCACGTGGTGGCCGAGGTGGCGGACGAGGTCGGGGGGGCCGTGGTGGTCCAAGGTACGATAGCTCACTGATGGGTGACTGTGAAAGCTGGTATGAAACTGCCTTGTGTCCAAAAACCAATTTGTGATTTAGACCACTTAACTGTATGAAATTAGTCTCCCATTGTTACCAAGTCTGACACACACACACACACACACACACACACACACACACACACACACACACACACACACACACACACACACACACACACACAAAATAATAAACAAAACAGAGGATAACATGCATAAATAAACTGTCTAGTGAACTGTGGTCTCCTTCCAGTTCATAATGGCACAAAGGCATTTCCAACCAACTCAAGTAAATTACAAAAAACAGTTCCAATGTGCCATCCAGTTATCTCCACTAATGAATATCTTGGATAAACTCCATATCTTTATCTTGATGTACCTTATCCGACCAGTCTTTCAGATATATCTTCCCATCGTAGGTCCAGTAGCCTTCCACTCTTCTCCTCGCACCAAGATCCCTTTTACCGCTTTGAATAGTTTTGCCCTTCGCTTGGTAAGACTCTCGTTGACATAAACGCCCGCATCAACATCTTTCAAGGACTTACGTTGACGAAAGAAATTTGAACGAGCATTGTGTGTGGTAAACTTAACCACAGTAGGACGGTATTGTGGCTGAGTTGACTGACTATTATTCTTGACTGAAGCACGTCCTATTCTGATATCGGCTTCAGTTGTATTGGTGCCCATTTTTGTAGTCAATTCTAACACAATTTTATCATTTGATTCCCCCTCTGTTTCTTTTTTTACCAGCAATAACTATACTGTTGCTGCTCCTCACGTTCTTCTTATAAGGCGACATTATCAGAATCAAACTTATGCCTCAAATCGGACAGTTCTTGCCTTATCGCAGTTATTTCCTGGTCTTCTTCTTTCAACTTTTTCGCAAACTGAATTTCTAAACCTGCAGATAAAATTTCATTCAACTTTTCATCTAGCCAACCTTGTAACATATTCTTAAATCTCGTAATAACTTCTGGATCCATAAGTGCAGCTTTAAACTCGTCTTTTAGACTTACTTAGTGCCTGCTCGATTTGCCAGCCATGCCTGCAACAGTTTCGTCCAAAGTGGCCTGCTTCATTCTCTTTCTCAACTCCTCGCTGTTTTTACTAGCTTGTCTCTTTTTCTGTGAATTTGGTTCTGACTTATCACTCATATTGACAGGAGACACATTTAAATTACGGAAGACACTTTTAAAATATTGAAAACATACGGAGAGCACTGTTCAGTCAACTGCACGCTAGTCCACCATGACCGGAAGTTGGTAAAGTTTTTAAAGAGAAACGAGACCTTTTCTGAAATTGATTCGGCGGGTTTTTTTAGTCTGTGATTGCAGGTCTGGAAATGAGTCAGGATGAAGACCAAAAGCAGCATTGCTTTTTTGGCCTTGATGGGCAGTTAACGAGATGATTTGTAGATACAAAAATGCTTACGGGTGAACTGCTTTGCGGTTTGCTAAGCAACAGCATGGACGCATACCTTGCAGCTATGGGGAAAGATTGGCCGCCTCAAGACACTGGGTCCCTTTTTTGATGAGTGTTTATGCTATCTCTCGGTAGGGAAACAAGTAGTTGTGGTATTGCAGGTGACAAGCAGTGTTGGGTGAAATTATTCTAGCAAGTTAAGTATTCTTGTAAATGTTGAATTAGGTTGAAGGTGTTGCATTTCAGAGGAGGCTTTGGAGGTGGTGGCGGTGGATTCCGTGATGGCGGTATGAGAGGGGGTCGATTTGGAGGTGGTGGCGGCGGTGGTCGAGGACGTATGAACGACAGCTTTGGTGGTGGTTTCGGCGGAGGTCGCCAAGACAGGTGGGCTACTCCTGTTGTCGGAAAGCACTGCCGCACGCTAATGTATGTGTTAATAGATAATGATACTTGTCAAGCTAATGATAAGTATAGTTACTTCTTGTATTCGTAAAATGCATTACTGTTGTACAATACAAAATTGGAGACCACCTGTAGAAACGAATATTAGTTTTGGCTGGGTTGTTTCCATGAGAGACTATCATCAGCTCATTCTTATAAAATGAGGGCCGGCAGCCAGGCCAGTGACTTGCAAAGGAATAGCGACTTAAGCTGGCATGAAAGAGCTACATGTGAAAACAGAGTTTCTTGATTTAATTTGTTGGAATACTTGAAATCCAATTTTTACCACTGCTTGTAGGCTTTTTGCTGTCAAAACTGTATTGGATGAGGTGGAAAGGTCTGTTTAAAAATCAAGAATGCCATTGTTCAAGACGGTCTTTAAATTTTGGAATGTGCAAAGTTGGTAGAATTTTCTGCCTTGTGCTGGTAGTCGTCCAGATACCATTCAGGATGAACAGTGAATGGTTTTTCGTTTTTAATTTCTAGATTCGGGGCTGGAAGCCGTGGTAGGGGAGGCCAGTCAAACTTATCCAGTGATTCTGGAATGGTGAGTTCAGGAACACCGAGAAGCAACGTGCAGTTGTGGTTATTGGCATCATGTTGAACACTGCGAACACAACAAATTTTCCGTTCACCGTCGCCACTCACCGATTTCAACTAAATCATTTTGGCCTTCCTTTCAATATTCCGGTCGAATGACAAGTTCCACCTTTATGAACATGAACTGACATCAATGTAGCACTGAGCTTGAGTAAACTAAATGTTGTCATTGTTAGCTCTTAATCCATATATACCAACGTTGTGGTAACTGCATAGTTTTTTGTGTGTTTCCAGGGAGACAGCCAGTGCATGATGTTGTCGGACCAAGTTACCATTCCCACTGACGTAAGAATAATAGTGTTCAGGTGGTCATTTGAAACTGTCTGGCAACACATTTCATGTTAGCATTTACTAAAGTCACTATGTACTCACCTTCTGCAATAAGAGAAGCAAGCTTCTGATTTAGACAGCTGGCCTTTATAAAATTAGTCTATACTTGTTTCTTGCTTATTGTTATTGCTTGATAGCAAGGTCTCTAAGATGTCTTGACTCAGCTGGTCATTTTATACCACAAAGTCAGGATGGCTTATGTACCAACTTAACTAGTACTCTAGCTTGGCGTATGCTGGATTCAACTTTTTGGACTGTTAATTGTGTCTTTGAAAGGAGGATCTGCTATTGTTTGGATCAACTCAGTGGTGGTTTGTAGGATTAGGTTGATATCTGTAACACGGGTGTCTCTTAGGTGACGTGTTTTGGTGGTTCTGTGGGTTCATTTAGTGTTCTGGAGAAGAGATCAATGTGCCACCCTCTCTTACAGCACTTCACGCAGTGCAAATTGTCTTTATGGTTTGGTAGCTCATATTGTGATTAACAACTTCCATTTTTCAGTCGAGCATGTTTGTTCTCGATTGATAATTGAGGTGAAGTTTGGGTGTTCTGTGTACAGGCACTACACAACGAATACACACTGTTAAAAGCCTACGTTGAACAGTGACACGGTTGAATTCGCCCGCTACAACATTTTGAGCATAACACTGAGCATTGCCAATTGTAATGAACGGTTCGTAGGTTTATTGTTTTACATCTGTCCACATGACTGCGAGAATACGTATATGGTGTTCATTCAATACTCACAATTACTTTTATGCCTTTCATTCATTGTTTCATCTTCTCCCTGTGGCGCAACATGGCGTTAAAAGACTACTAGACATATGTTGTTTGTAGAGATTATTTTGTGTGCGCCCACATGTTTATATGTGGGTGCCATTATCTCTTTCTGAGCGTCTGGCGTCCGCGGCTGTATCTCCTAAACCCCTCTTTATTAAATGCTGCAAATGTGTTTATATGAAGTTGACAACGGATGTCGACGACTTTTGTACAGATCTGACTACAGGTGTGCCCCCTTGTGGCAATTTTATTTTTTTATGCTTACATCTGTATCTTCAAAGGTCCTGGATGGATTTCCATAAAATTTAGCACGTAGGCATCTATTAACGAGTTCACGCTATCCTCCCATTTTCGGATGGATTTTTGGTATTTTGTGCCACCTAATGGCCATTTTTACTGTTTTTGAGTCTGGTTTTTGGCGTCCATCATTCCATCAACCAAACCACTCTGAGGACGATTGTGAAAATTGGCATGTATGTTTTTACTAAAAAGAGGACAATTGACGATGTTTTTCCGATGACTTGGACTACTGTGGCACCTCCTAGTGGCAGTTTTGTTTTTTTGTTTTGCGCCCAGGCGTACCTGTATCTCCTAAGCCCTCTGCAGGATCTTTATTAAATTGAGCACGTGTATTTATATGAAGTTTTCAATGGAAGATGACGACTTTCAGACGGGTCTGACTAAAACTGCCCCCTAGTGGCAATTGCATTTTATTCCGTTTTCCTCTCTTTCTCTGATGAAGTTTCTCGACGAATTTTCATGAAATTTGTTAAATAGCTTTCTTTTAAAGAAATGGTGACATTTCCTGGTTTTTAGACAGATTCGACTTATTTTGCTCTATCTAATGGCCATTAGTACTGTTTTTTTATGCGCCCACATATTTATATGTGGTCGCATACTGCTGTCATCTCTTTCTGGGTGTGCGGTGTCTGCAGCTGTAAACTCCTCACAGGATGTTGATGAGATTTGGCAGATGTGTTCCTATGAAGGTGACGGCGGAGGACGTCGAATTTTGGACCTCTGCGACTACCGGTGTGCCCCCTAGTGGCAATTTTTGTTTTTTACGCTTACCTCTGTATCTTCAGAGGTCCTCAACAGATTTTCATAAAATTTGGTGGTTAGGCATCATTTAGTGAGATGATGCCATCCCGTTTTTGGATGGATTCGAGGTACTTTGCACCACCTAGTGGCCATTTTTACTGTTTTCGGGTCTGTTTTTGGCGTCCGCCATTCTGTCAACCAAACTGCTCTAGGGATGATTTTGAAAATTGGCATATATGTTCTTACTGTGTAGAGTGTGGATTTTTGGATGACTTGGACTACTAAGGCGCCTCCTAGTGGCAGTTTTGTTTGTTTTTGCGCCCATGGTTGTATCTACTAAATGCTCTACAGGATCTTTATTACTTGGCGGAATTCTTCCGCCAAGTATGTTGCTCTGACAGCAAGTTTTTTTTTTTTTTTTGTTTGTTCGCTCTCTACAGGTCGCAATTCTGGTCCGATTTTCACGAAATTTGCACACAACATGTAGATCGGGAATCACTGGAACGCTATTGTTTTTGGTCATGATCGGATACAAAATGGCGGACGTGGCGGCCATTTTGTATCCGATTTCGCAGTCAAATACTCGTAGAGGCCGCATTTTTCGACCTACATGGCTGAAAATCGGTACGAATATACTAGAACGCATGTGCTACAATTGTGCAGAAAATCGTTGACTTCCGGTTAAAGATGGCGGAAATATTGGACGTGGCGCATGCGCACCCCGAAATAGGGCTAAAAACGTTTTCTCCTGTAGAGGGCGCAATTGCAAACCAATCACTTTCAAACTGGTCACGTGTTTGTTGAGTTTAATAAGCTTTTATAAAAAATTATTGAACCGGAAGTCACCTTCAAGATGGCGGCTGTGGGGCATGTTCACACGGTTTCAATCGCTCTGCTGTCGCATTTTTTATGGGAAGAGCAAATGACGTGAATTTTTGCATGTGGATTCCTTGAAGTATGGCCTTTCAAAAAGTCTGCGAGAGCGTATTTCTCAGACTTACCGTTTTCGAGTTATTTGACTTTGAATTTCAAAAAAAACGGCAAATTTTCAATTTTCTCGAAAAATTTTTGGATTTTTGCCAAACTACCACTTTAGATAGAGATTTGAACGGGCTTTCAGAAGATATTTTCCATTTTGCGCTACGACGTCTACTTTTTGAATTATTCGAGATTTTCGGATACCGTTGTCCCTATGCAAGCGCGCCGGTGGCTGGCTTTCAGTTCACTTTGTTTTGGTTATGCCTAGTTGACCCAGACTGACCCAGCCAGCACTGTCCTACTTTAAAGCATGGCTCGTCCGTCATGTTGCGCCATCTATTGTTCTTTATTGTAGTTGATTGTATGCTCTCTATTTGATTTTTTGCTAGTCACATGAATGTTATCGTGTTTGACAAACTACCACTTTAGATAGAGTTTTGAACGGGCTTTCAGATGATAATTTTCATTTTTCGCTACGACGTCTACTTTTTGAATTATTCGAGATTTTCGAATACCGTTGTTCCTTCGGTCAAACGCAGCTGGCTGGCTTTCAGTTCACTTTGTTTTGATTATGCCTGGTTGACCCAGACTGACCCAGCCTGTGTTCTACTGTAGACTGGACAGTCATGTGGCGCCATCTATTGTTCTTTATTGTAGTTCATTGTATGCTCTCTATTTGATTTCGTCGCTAGTCACATGAATGTTATCGTGTTTGCCAAACTACCATTTTAGATAGAGTTTTGAACGGGCTTTCCGAAGATATTTTCCATTTTGCACTACGACGTCTACTTTTTGAATTATTCGAGATTTTCGGATACCGTTGGTCCAATTCGGTCACGCAGCTGGCTGGCTTTGTTTTGGTTATGCCTAGTTGACCCAGACTGACCCAGCCAGCAGTGTCCTACTGTGACATAGCTCGTACAGTTCCAGGGCAAATACTTATTGTAAACATAACTTTGCTTTGCAGACTGTCACATAGCGCTACCTATTTTAGAATGTGGGAACAGACATGACTCGTCCGTCATGCTGGGCCATCTATTGTTGTTTATTGTAGTTGATTGTCTGCTCTCTATTTGATTTCTTCGCTAGTCACATGAGTGTTATCGTGTTATTCATAATTAACGCCTTGATCATCTTGATTGTCGTCGTCTCCCTCATCGTCGTCTTTTCGATTAGTTCCGCCAAGTGTCGCTCCTCCGAGCGCTCTCGTTGAATTTTGCTGGTGTATTTATATGAAGTTGACAACAGAGAATGATGACTTGCAGATGGATTGGGCTACCATTGTGCCCCCTAGTGGCAATTTTAGTTTTTTACGTTTACCTCTGTATCTTTAAAGGTCGTCAATGGATTTTGATAAAATTTGGCAGTTAGTCATCTTTTAATGAGATGATGCTATCGTTTGGTTTTTGGTAAAATTGAAGGGATTTTTCGCCACCTTGTGGCCATTTTTACTGTTTTTCGAGTCTTGTTATTTGGCGTCTGCCCCTCTGTCAACCAAACCACTCTAAGGATGATTGTGCAAATTGGCATGTATGTTCTTAATGTGAAGAAGAAGTCAGATGATGATTTTCCGATGACTTTATCTACTTTGGCGCCTTTTAGTGGCAGTTATGTTTTTTTTGTGCTTATAGCCCATTAGTGGCAATTTCATTTTTCGTTTTCCTCTGTTTTCTCAGAAGTTCCTTGACGGATTTTCATGAAATTTGGTAAATAGCTGTGATGACAAGTTTTCGGATGAGTGCGACATATTTTGCGCCATCCATGCTCAAAGCTCTCAATTGGCCCACCCTCCAGGAAAGACGAGCTCAGAACAAACCATCCCTTCTGTACAAGACCATACATAACCTGGTTGCTATTCCTCACTCATACCTTCCACTCCTACAGACCTCCAGATCACCAAACTCCTACACCCATACCTTAGAGAGATTATACATCTGCACCGCATACTACGCAAACTCTTTCTTTCCATCTACCATTCTACTCTGGAATAGACTCCCATAATTCGCCATCTCATCCGAAACAATAGAAATATTCACAAGTCACATCTTGAACATCAATCTTACGCAGTAATCATTAAGACCTTTTTATCTTGGCACTAACCAGCACTTCGTTTTATCGTTATTTTTCACAGTTACGTGCACCTAAGTTTTATACTAACAATGCGCCAACATGTAAGGATCGATACCACGATCGTTTGTTGATTTTTAGAAGAAGAAAAAGATCTTGTGGTCATTTTTATGTTCCAAATAAACACCTCTAGAAGCACACCGTTAGCGGTGCATTCGTGGGCGCATTTTAACGCTCCGCGTTGCTCTTGTAGTCTGTTTTTGGCGTCCACCCTCTGTCACTCTTTAGGATGATTGTGAAAATTGGCTTATGTATTGTTAGTGTGAAGAGGACAGTTGACAATGATTTTGCGGGTTCAAATACTGTGGTGCCTCCTTGTGGCATTTTTTTCGCCCTCAGCTGTATCTTTTAAGCCCTCTGCAGAATGTTTATTAAATTTAGCAAGTGTGTTTATATGACATTGACAAGGGAAGACAACAACTTTCAGACAGATCAGATGAATGCTTTTTCTCCTAGTGGCAATTTCATTTTTTCTGTTTTGCGAAAGTTTCTTGACGGATTTTCGTGAAATGTGGTAAATAGCTTTCTGTTAAAAAACAGTAATGTTTTCCAGTTTTTTGATGTATTCGAAGTATTTTGCACTATGTAGTGGCCATTTTTATGCGCCCACATATTTATATGTGGACGCATTATGCCGTCATCTCCACCGGTCCATCCGGGCGGCGTCCGCTGCTCTATCTCCAAAACCCTTTGACATACATTCATGAAATTTGGCACATATGTTCCATTCATGAGTGGGACGGCATGTGCGAACTTTCGGACGGATTCGACTACCGGTGTGCCCCCTAGTGGCAATTTTAGTTTTTTACGCTTACCTTTGTATCTTCAAAAGTCCTGTACGGATTTTCATGAAATTTGGTATGTAGGCACCTATTAGTGAGATGACGCTATCCTCCCGTTTTCAGATGGATTCGACGTAGTTTACGCCACCTAGTGGCCATTTTTAGTGTTTTCGAGTCTGTTTTTGTGTGTCCACCCCTCTATCAACCAAACCGCTCAAAGGATGATTGTGAAAATTGGCATGTATATGCTTACTATGTAGAGAACGGTTGACGATGACTTTCTGACGATTTGGACCACTGTGGCGCCTCCTAGTGGCAGTTTTTTTTTGCGCCTATGGCTGTATCTCCTAAACCGTTCACAGGATCTTCACGAAATTTATATGATGTCAACAACAGACGATGACAACTTTTGGACGGATCCGCCTACCAGTGTGCCCCCTAGTGGCAATTTTATTTTTTTACGTTTACCTCTGTATCTTCACAAGTCCTTAACGGATTTTCATGAAATTTGGTATGTAGGCACCTATTAGTGCGATGACGCTATTCTCCCGTTTTC
>NMRA01000160.1:723604-792590 GCA_002633005.1 Phoronis australis
TTCATTTTGCAAAGGCTTATTACTTTACTGCAAGTGAAGGAAATTTACCAAAAAGTTCTTTTATGACATCTACACAGTAGAGACAACAAGATTTTCTTAAACTTTGGTTTGTAGAAAATAGGCTTTAGAGAATTTCACTTGTGGACCATATTGGTTACTGAATAAGTGAAAAATTACTGTAGTTTTATTTTGAAAACTACTGTGTATTGGCTTGTTGCCATTCACTATAAGCTGCTTGTGTTCCATTGCAGTTGGCAGGTAAAGTTATCGGCAGGGGAGGAGAGCGCATCCGCTCCATCCGCGCCAATTCTGGTGCCAGCATAACTATAGATGAGCCACTACCAAACACAAACGATAGAGTCATCACCATTCAGGGTTCCGAGTCGCAGATTACAAAGGCCAAATTTCTTATGCAACAAGCGTAAGTCTCCCAGCTTTCAGTTGTCTGCTTCGCCTTTGCTTGATCACAAGGATCTCGATTTGTAAATGATCAAGGCTTGGAATTTTCCTCGGAAACGCGATTTCCGCTTTTTTCAAATGTTCTGTCAGCGTATTTTATTATATTTCCGCGTAAAAAAATTGGATTTGATATAAAATCTCCACAGCAAATTTCTTACAGCGGCGTTGCCGACGACTTTCACCTCGAAAAGCGGAAGTTGCTCTTTATGTTTCGGAGGAACGTAAATTGTCAACATTGCCGGGGCATCTGGGATAGCGTGGTGGATTTCTTCAATGTGTCTCGTGTGATTGTAAACTGCGGTGACAAATACTACGTCTCTGCAGCCAAAAATGTTTGGAGGCGGGAGTGTGGGAGTGGACGGACGAGCTAAAAAGACGCTTGTGGAGTTGGTACCATTTTTTTTACTCCTCCCGATTTTTGTCGGCAACGGGTACACATGTACACATCGACTATTTCAGGCCAGGTGCGCGCGCGCATGTTTTGGGCCGTAAAAATTTCCGCTTTTTTGTCATTGGTCATTCCAAGCCCTGAATGATGTTTTTGTGATATCAGTGAAGTTCAATGCCGTGATTTTTAACTTATTATATACCCACCTATTTATATGTGGACGTATTATGTCATTATCCCCGTCCGTCCCTTGTCCACTGCTTGATGTATGTTCATAAATTTTGCATGTGTGTTTCTTTCATGGATGGGACGACAGGAGCGAACTTTCGGACAGATCCGACGACCAGTTTGTCAAGTAGTGGCAATTTTATTTTTTTATGCTTACCCTCTGTATCTTCAAAGGTCCCTCACGGATTTTCATAAAATTTGGAACATTGGCATCTATAAGTGAGATGCCGGTACCCTCCCGTTTTTGGACGGATTCAAGTATTTTGCGCCACCTAGTGGCCATTTTTGCTGTTTTTGAGTCCGTTTTTGGCGTCCGCTCCTCTATCAACCAAATCGCTTCAAGGATGATTGTGAAAATTGTCATGTATGTTCTTACTATTAAGAGGACGGCTGACTGTGGTTTTCGAACGACTTTGACTACTTTAGCACCTTCTAGTTGCAGTTTTGTTTTTTGCGCCCATGGCTCTTTCTCCTAAACCCACTTCAGGATCTTTACTAAATTTAGCAAGTGTATTTGTATGAAGTTGGCAATAGCCACGACTACTTTCGGATCGATCTGACTATCGGTGTGCCTTCTAGTGGCAATTTTAGTTTTTTACATTTATTTACCTCTGTATCTTCAAAGGTTGTCAACGAATTTTCATAAAGTTTGGAATGTAGGCATTTTTTGTTAGATGACGCTATCCTTCCGTTTTCAAATGGATTCGAGGTATATTGCATGCGCACACCCAGGGGGGGTTCGGGGGGGTCGAACGAGCCCCCCCTCCCCATTAGGCAAAGTAGGTAAAAAAGGTCCACCTCCGAGCAACAAATTGTCTGAGATAACTGGACAGAGCGCGAATGCGCACTTCACAGTCATGCTCCCGTTTTTTTTTTTAATCCGCCCGTTGTTTCTGGTGGGAATTTTTGCTGTTTTCGAGTCTGCTTTTGGCATTTCTGTCTAACAACCAAACCATTCTAATGGTGATTTTGAAAATTGGCGTGTGACGAGAATGGTTGACGATGACGACTTCAACTGCTATGGCGCCTCTTTGTGGCAGTTCTGTTTTGTTTTCATAGCTCTATCTCCAAAACTCATTACAGGATCTTTATTATAGTTTGTAAGTGTATTTATATGAAGTTAACAACTGACGATGACGACTTTCAGACTGCTCCGATGAACGCTGTGCCCCGTAGTGGCAATTTTTGTTTGTAGTTTTCCTTTGTTTCTTTCATTTGACAGATTTTTTTGAAATGTTACAAAATAGCTTTCTATTAAAGAAATTATGGCATGTTCCCATTTTCGGATGGATTCGATGTATTTTGTGTTATCTTGTGGCCATGTTTATGAAACAAACAACCCTTTAACACACCGATTGCGGTGCGTTTGTGAACGTATTTCAATGCTCCGCATTGCTCTTGTTATAAAATTTGGCAAATGATTTTTTGAGATTACGACACCTTCCCATTTTTGGATGAGTTCAATGTATTCTGAGCCATCTAATGAACATTTTTATGATACAAATAAACGTCCTTAGAAGCACACCATTTCAATGACATGGAGAGTCATGCTCCCATTTCAACACTCTGCGTTGCTCTTGTTTTTAGACTGAAAACTAATTTTCAGATTTATGTTGTCAACATTGTTTAGTGAGTGGTGGGTGTGTAGTAGCACCACCTGGTGGCAGTACCATAAACTGCAAAGCCCTGGCAGCATCAAGTAAAGTCAAGTGGTTAGCAGAGGTTCTTTTTTTCTCAAAACAGTTAAGGAAAATCTTTATTTTAACACGTGTTATTTTGAGACGAGATGACATCCGTGTTCACTTAGTTATGGGTCGCTTTTCAGCCTTTTCATACATGCCCTAGGATCTGGGCCCGGTCTCCAATCTCCGACTCATACTCATACTCGAGATTTCATACTCAAAAATGTGCTCACTGGAGTCGTACTCAAAAAAGCATATCTAATGTCGCATTTTGAGTAGTCTCCAAACGTACTCAAATCTGACACTCATACTCAAGTTGCTATGGAACTCTTTATGATGTGAAATGCAAAACCACTCAAAGTCACGCTGATTCGTCGCTCCCTATTGGCATAGTTCACCCCAGCCACTACATTATCGTCTGCTGTCGCTGCAACTACAAGAGTACTCCTTTAATGTGGAATTCTATGTGTTCTGTAACTGTTATTTATTTTTTCAGTTTCAATACAATATTCTTATACCATTTCTTTGATACATTTGACAATTATTAAGCTTTACTTCTTGAGTTCCACATCTCCCGAAAATATCTTAAGAAATTTTTTAACAGCTTATCACATCAAAGAATCCCTGTTCTCTCTTGCTAATTTAGTCTCGACATAAAACCCATTGCTGTGTAGGCCTATGCTGATGTCAAAACTTTGATACTGTATCTTTGTGTTTTACCAGGTTGTATCAAGGTAGTTGACATTTGGCATGTGTGTTAAAAAATGATACATGTGCTGGCATTCAGAGTTCACCAGTGAACGGGACGAGACGTCTACTTAGAAATCGACAACAAAATCTGGAATACCATTCGAGGATTGAGAAATTATGGATGACTAAACTATGACATGAAATGTACCTGGGAAGCAAACTGTTTTTAACTTTTCTCACCTCCTTGTCTTTTGGAATCCCTACAAACCGTAGACACACCAACTGAAATAAGGCAGCACAAACTTCTCACACGACTTTTCCCACAACTGCATTCGACACTTGTAATGACTCACCAATAAGGGATTAGAATGCGCCTGTTGCCAGGAATCGTAGAGTAAGGAGTTTATGATTTGCTATGTCTGTCGTTGGTCTTTCGATATTTTGTTCTCTCTCTCGTATTTATTTGCGAGTACAATTTCAAGTACACTGCCAGACCAGACTTGAAATTTGGAGCATATAGTCGGAATTTTACTCAAAATCTTATACTCGAAATATAGATGAAATACACTTCAGTTTGAGTATACTCGAAAATTGAGTACACGCTCGAAATTTCGAGAACAGATTTTTCGAGTTTGGCATTGAATACACCAAAGCTGTGTCTGTACTCGAGTTGAGTAGGAAGTTTGAGTTTGAGCATGATTCGAGTCTGAGTACGGAGATTGAAGACCAGGCGAGACGCAACTCAGACCTGAAAATTAACCAAGTGTCGGTGAGATTCTAGTAAAACTTCGTACGTTTACTTAAGACGTGCCACAAGAGTTTAAAGAACATTGATTAGACTCCCAGGCCTTGGATCTTGTTTGCATCTTGCAGCCAGTTTATTACTTGGCAAAATATGTTGCTCTGTCACTAAGTTTTTTTTTTGTTTGTTCGCACGATACAGGTAGCAATTTTTGTTCGATCATCACAAAATTTACACACAAGTTGTACATCTATGAGTACAGGAACCCTATTGTTTTTCGTCATAATCCGATCTAAGATGGCGGATATGGTGGCCATTTTGTTTCCAATTTCAGATTCAATTGCTCATGGAAGCCGGAAATTTTGACATACAAGGCTGAAAATCGGTAGAAATTTTAAACTATCCATGTATTACAAATCCGCAAGAAATCATTTACTTCCGGTCAAAGATGGCGGAAATATCGGCCATGGCGCATGCGCACTTCAATTTTGTTCAAAAAACGTTTTCTCCAGTAGAGGGCGAATTCGAATTTTTTTAGGTATTAGTTTTTTACAATTTGCTATTATTCTATGTTAAAAAAACGGAAGTTGTTTCCAAGATGACGAATCTGGCGCATGTTGACCCATTTTTAGTCGTGCTGGGGTGCCATTTTAAACGGGAAGAGAAAATGACGTGAATTTTTGCATGTGGATTCTCCGAGGTATACTCTTTCAAATGAACTCCAACAATTTTTTCTCAGACTTACCGTTTTCGAGTTATTTTACTTTGAATTTCAAAAAAATCGCAAAATATTTTTTTTTGAATAATTTACGGAAAGTTGCCAAACCATCAATTTAGATAGAGTTTTTAACGGGCTTTCAGAATATGCTTTCCATTTTTCGCTAGGACGTCTACTTTTCGAATTATTCGTAATTTTCTGATAGCACTGTTCCTTTGTTGAGTGGTCTTGCTGCTTTGATGTTGGTTAAGCTTCTATTGAACAAGCTAGACTGTAGCCTATTTCTTACTGATTTATGACATCTAAGTTCGTCATATGAATGGTATGATGCTTTTCATCTTCATCACCATCGTCATCATCTTCGTCATCATCTCCGTCGTCGTCTTTTCAGTTAATTTTGCAAAGTGTCGCTCAAGACTGTAGCCTATTTCTTACTGATTTCTGACCTCTAAGGTCGTCATATGAATGATATTATAATGCTCATCATCGCCACGATCATTGCCATATTCATCATCTTCGTCGTCATCTTTATATTAGTCGTTTTTTCGGTTAATTTCGCCAAGTGTTGCTCCTCGGAGTGCTTTCATTTTGTTTCACTTGTCTGCTCAGTAAGAATCTTGCACTCCTCGGATTCTTTGCTGGTCAGGGGTAGCTGAGCAAACCTTGTTAATCACGTTCCTCTGATGTTTCAGGGTGAGGGGCATGGAAGGCGGAAGTCGATACTAAATACTATAGACCTATTGTTTCAGGGTGAGGGGGATGGAAGGCGGAAGTCGATACTAAATATTATAGACCTATGCATCTGATAAACACTCTGCTTGTGTCTTCAATTTCTTTTTTTAGTAGTAGCATGTAATTCAGTTTTAACTATTCCCATTTTAAATTTGACTTGTGTGTTGTTAACTGACTTTTTAGTGCTTTGTAAATATGATACTTTGTGAAATTTCTTTGATCTTTGTTAATTTAGTGATAATTGATCCCTAGAATTCTTCTGTAGACAACTGCTAATTAATTTGGACAGAAATATTGCTGATGTAGATTTTTATTATTTCGGACTGGTTTCCAATAAAATTGACCTATTTTGTGAAATTGTTGACTTGTTTTTATTAGCTTGTCTGAGCTGAGCACTCAGTCACATTGTGTCTGAGGCGCTCCTTTGACAGTAGCAGTTCTCAGGGTTATGCCATGATTCAATACTGGGCATGTGACTCAGTGTAAAGATCTTGATTTGCACTATGTCCTAAACAAATTGTGCAAAAAAGCTTGGGAAAGACGTGGTGAATTGTGGGGTGTTAGCATGTGCGCACCCAGCCTTCAATATGGGGGCGCTCGAATTCCTGACGTTGTCGACGTTTTGGTAACAAAAAAGTGGGAGACTAAAAAACAAAAACGAGGGCACCACTGTGAATTGCGCGTTTGCGCTTGTTTAGTGGACTTTTTTCTCATTTTCTCGGATTTTTTTCTCAGAGGCGGACCTTTTTCCCCACTTCGCCAAATGGGGAGAGCCCCACCTGGGTGCGCGCATGGTTAACTACCCAGATTTTTTAGTTTCACATTCTCAAAAATTCGAGCCCCCTGTCTTTCAGGCTGGGTGCGCGAATGGTCAGTCAGTGCACAATCCAGCAGACTTCTAGTCATACGAGCTACAAACTTGATGGAAAAGAATTCCAAGGTTACATGTGACTATATGGCGAAGGTTCACTACTCCGAAGGTCCACTACTCTGAAGATCCACTAGATATCCGAAGGCTCACTAGTACTCTGATCGAAGATCCACTAGTTCGAAGGTTCACTACGAAAGTTCATTACCTTCGAAAATTCACTACTTCGAATTTCCGCAATTCCAAAACCAGAACTCCGACAGTTCACTGCTCCGATCGTCTGTGTGCTCACGACTCATACTAAAGCAGAGACAACGTCTGGGGCACGGGTCAAGGCTGCGGCGACCAACGGCGGTTTCGAGAAGACTGAATGGGACTCCCTGACTTCGTGGAGACTGGCAGAGACAGGGTGGCCTACTTCACTTAGTTTATACCCGGCCTTGTGCGTGGTTCCTTGGGTGAGGTTGAGGCGCAGTGGCCCTAAACTTGTCATCCGCGCTGCGTTGCGATCTTGACATAGATTTGATGAATGTGTCGTGGTTGATAATTCATCTGTATTCCTAAAATGCAAGTGCGTACTCATTTTAAGACATATGCGGGCAATTTCGCATGCACATGAAGTCTGACCGCCGTTTGTAGTTGTAGCCTACTGACGGGCAGCTAAAGACGGTGGTCACAGTCTACACGAGTCCACAAAAAGTGTTGTAATGCCCGGGCGTTGTTTTCGATATAGGCGTGTCTAATAACCGAAGTATCGTTTATTTTTGCATGTAAAAGTTAATTTGCAAGATATTTTTGGAGCAGTGAAACTTCGGAGTAGTGAATCTTCGAAGTAGTGAACCTTCGAAATAGTGGGCTGTTTCCGTCCATTTCCAGCGATATAGTGTTTGATTTTATTTCTGTTTCTGTTGACGAAGGACATTATTATACTCCGAAAATTTTAGTTGATCCATTCTTGTTGTTTTATTTACCTATTTATATTCAGCGATATAAGCAACTTAAGTAAACACGCAAAAATACGACCGGCATTCGCCGACTAAACTTCATGATATTTCCCTCCGAGTATGTAAAGAGGTGTAGTCACTCATTTATGCAAGGTTGATTTGAAATTTTGGCAGGACCGAGAACGTTCTCATTCTAGACCACATTACATCCAAATTTGCATCCCGTTCTTTGTGAGCACTGCCGTCTCTGCATCCTTTCTGGTAGTACAAATTCCGTCTCATTTCATGAACATCAGAGCTGAGAGTCACCGTTGTGTAGAGATTTTCCCTTCCCCCTAATTAAGCTGCGTCGAGGGCCTTACCGAAAACTACAGTGTCGACGTTTGCAAAATATCTAAGGTCCAGATACACCATTCTTGAAATTTGAACCAACCGCCGCTCAATGTCGGCTACGGGCCTAGGGTGTAAACGGCAAAATTTAAACTTGTTTTGCAGTTACATATATTGAAAACCCCGTTTCACTAATTTCATTCTGATAATTCGTACAGCCGACCTGGGTAAATTTCAAAGTTTGCGGAAAGTGTAGTTACAAACACCATGCATATGATTCAGTCGGGCATCACCTAGCGGCTCTTGAGTCATAAAAGATGATGAGCCTGGCTCCGGAGATCACTGAGAGTAGGCCTACTCGACTACGCTTTGGATAATGGGAGGGGTGCAGATGAAGGGGATACCCACTGTATATATAGGGGTTTAGTCTCTAAGTAAGTGACCCGTTTGCAGTCAGCTTCCAAAAAGTCAGCGTTTCATACAGTTTTGGGGGCAGAAAACGTTATCATCATACCCTTTTAGTTGTCACTGTTTAATTCCCTAAACGTAATTTCACACGGATCGGCTTGGGCAGCTGTATTCTTAAGTAATTAAATCTGAAGGAGTACAAGACTTGGCCAAGTTGTAAATTGAGTTAAATAAAAATATTTAAAAATTTGCTGTAGATTTTTGTATCAAGAAAATAGCATCCTTCTGGCACTGGGAGCCTAATTATACTCCCAAAATGCATGAACTTCCTCTTTTGTTGGGAAAGTTGGAAAAGACGTCTATTTTGTTGGAATTCAAAGGGAGACTGATCGTGAAGTCATACAAATGATCCCCGTATCAGCTTTCTATGACAGCCCCCCCCCCCCACTGGTTCATTCATGCCCAGAATTGTAGGTTAGGCTTTCCTCAATTACCAACTGACCTTTGGTAATTGGCCCATCACAGGGGTGGATCCAGGATTTTGAGTTAAGGGGGGCAGGGGGCAGGAATAACCAGAATTTCGCCTCATGCGAGCGCCAAGCCTAAAATGTAGGGATGAAGCGGGTCTCGAATATTTGGGTTTGTGGACCTTATTACTAAAAAAAACGGGACGGGGTTTGTTCAATTAAGGCATATGCATTGTGCATTGCCCCAACCCCCCCTCCCCCAAGCCCCCTGGGTGAGCGCAAATGCTAGTCGGCAATTCGCACCCCGAACTGCCAAATGGAATCTGGGAGAATTTTACGGGGGCCATGGCCCCTCTGCTCCCCCCCGGCCCCTAAATCCGCCACTGCATCATGTTGCAAGCCCAAGAAATTTATAGGAGTAGAATACTGGCTGTTTAGTTTTTAGGTTGTAAAGTCACATCTTTGTCAGATTTTCAAAATTCAAAAACCTAACCCCGTGCATGATTCGAATAAGCTATTTAAAAACTTTCAAAACGAAAATGTAAAAAATAGGCCTACTATTGCCGCCCACAGTGTTTACAACCATGCTGATGATGGGCAATTTCTCACCTGATTGCCTCGGAAATGCGGCTGACGATGGTTGATTGGATTCTTTGAAGAAAGCAGCGGATTTTAAGGTGGACTTGTATTCTTTTCATCCATGCCTGGCTAAGAAGTCGTATCCTGCGGACTAGGTAACAAACATGACATTGCAATTCAAGAGGTAGCATACGCACGTTTCACTGTTGAAGTTGTTATGTTTTATTGTTAACGGCTGGGCTCAGGGTGTAGACAGTGGTCACAACGTTGGTGTAGTATTTTTGGATTTTAAAAAAGCTTTTGATCTCGTTGATCACAATATACTTCTAAGCAATTTGTTAATTTACAAGTTTGGGCAAGGTCTCCGTAGACTGGTTTAAATCATCTCTCAGAGAGGTGCCAGGTTGTATACCTTGGTGGACATTTGTCCGAGTCCCGAGGTATCACACGCGGTGTTCCCCAGGGATCCATCCTGGGACCTCTGCTGTTTTTACTTTTTATAAATGATCTCTCTTTAGTCTGCGAAAACACGGTTGACATGTATGCAGATGACACTACTTTGTCTGTTGTGGCAAACTCGCTGATCGCTGTAAAGGACAGACTCCAGTCTGATCTGGATAAGGTTGCTACCTGGTCTGATAATAAAATGGTAATTTTAATTAAAATGCTGAAGAAATAAAATGTACGAGTATTGTCACAGAGCCGCCAGCATAGTAGACGTAATCTTGAGCTTAACCTTGCTATTTCCAATGTACGCCTCAAATGTGTTGACAGTGAAAAGTTATTAGGTGTTACTGTAGACAAGACCCTCTGGTCTAGCCATATAAATGGGACTGTGTCCAAAATTAGGGAGCGCCTTGGTCTTATCCGGCGTATATCACCATTTCTTCCCACAGTAGGGCGTCTGCAATATTTCAGCGCTTGTGTATTCCCTCTGTTCGTTTATTGTAGTACAGTGTGGTCAGGATGCAACTTAAATGCAAAATTAGTTTCCTCTTTATTGAAGGCTCAGATCGACAAGCAGGCGGCCAGACTTGTTCTAGGTGTGCCTTTTGACACTCCGTCAACTCATATGTTTAATAGACTGGGGTGGCTCTCTATTGACAAATATTTTATACATAGGCGTCTGTGTATGATGATAGGTGCTTTCACGGTAATGTACCGACTTATCTATCTCGTAATCTCGTACTTGTTCGAAATAGCCACCAGATCAGGACACGATTTTCTGCCTCAAACAACTTTGGTTTTGCCCAGACACAGAACATCGTTTTAGTCTAAGTCCTTCTCATTTATTCAGACCATCAAACAGTGGAACAATTTGCCTAATAGTCTTAAGGATGCTGACTGTTATGATAATTTCAGACACCACCTAATTAGTTACTGTGGTCGTCAAAGATGTCCCTCCTTTTTGTCTTTCCAATATATTTACCAAAAAAAATTATTTATTTATCTTTAATTCAATTTTTTTATCCAATTTGTAAATACTATTTTATTTAATGTATCTTATTGTATCTTAATTTAATCTGTTTATCTAACTTGGTTAATTAAATTTCTTGCTGCAGAGGACCATGCTGGATATTAGCCTTTGGCTAAAGCATGTTTTACATTTATTGTATTTTTATCCTCTTTAAATAAAGTTTATTAATTATTATTATTATTATTACTATTACTATTATTATTGTCTAGAAATGCCTATGCGAATTAGTGCGACTGCTGGAAACTCAGGAAGACACAAGTCCAGTCACTCATTGAAGATGAGGCCAGGTACTGATGTGCGTGCCAGGCATCCACATGTGATCTCCTTACAATGATCACAAGACAGAGATACTATAAGGAATATAGCCTATTGGGCACAAAATATTTCATTTTGAAAGAGCCGCTTGCCAGCAGACGCTTCCAGATAATGGGCTATCTATACATACACTGACTATATATTTATCTCATCGCTTCCAGTCTGCTTCTGTCTGTCTGTCCAGAAAATAGAGAGACCTCTAGCGTCGAATATGTATGTCATGATGTTTTACCAAAGACCATGATGTATCATACTCCGTTGACACTTCTGTTAACAAGAATCTTATTTTATTATTTGAATACGTTAGTTTGATGTAGTTAGTTTTAGTATTTGCGAGAATGCAAATATTTTTCAAATATATATAACACACATTATTGCTAAGCATCACATAAATAGTACATTAATTGTTGTGGTACCAAGTAAATCCGCCATTTTGTGAGTTCAGCGACGAGGTAAAGTTGAGGTTCTTTATCAAATATTTGTCAAGAAAATATTGAATTAGTTTTCGTTCGGAGCAGGTTGTGTCTAGCTTATGCAGAGTGTAATTTGGAACATTATTGCAGTTCAGAGAATCATGCACTTGTGACTTGAGTTGTAGTTCACAGTTCAGTGTATACTCGGAAACCAATGGTCGTCCGCCTAAGCATAAAACCGGCTTGTTGTCGTGCTCACCCAATTATTCCACTTCAAAGTTATGCTCTCAATAGGATTTGATTTAACTCTCTCAAATATATTATTCGTTGATTCAAAAGTTTTCTTTTATTTATACCGATTTGTTTCAACTGTGCATTGCTTTTCGGCAGCCATTTTGTAATGACGCCTATGGTCGTCATATGCTGCCGCCTTTTGAAAGAACAGAAAACCACGCAGAAAAAGGCCAAGAAAATAGCGGAAGGTGGTTTACAAGAATTCTAGATCAACCGCAAATTGTTTTACTGGTATGATATCGATTTTTAAAACGATTAAAATCGATTCAGAATTTCAGTTCTGGAAAATAAATCGCGATTGTTTTATTCCAGATAGACCTTACTTATTTTCTATTTGTGACCTCTTTATTTGACATATTGCTGTTGCTGTTCTTAATACCACTTATCTCTGCTGTCTTTCTTTTTCTTTTCAGTTTTTCTTCATTCCAGGGCTCAACATTAACTTTTGAAGCCACTTGCCCTTCGGGCAAGTAGTTGAAATTTTTACTTGCCCGAACAACGAATTCACTTGCCCCAAGTACAATCCCAAATAGCACCGCGCATGTGCACACCTAAGTAATGTGTTACCGTAGGGCTGCCTGTGCTGAGCCTCCTCTTGTGTTGTGCACGCTACATACATGAGTTACTATTTTTTTAACGATTCTTCTTATAGAACATTTATTTATAAGGTGTGTCAAAACACTAGAGAGACAAATTAGAAGAGTAACTATGGTATCTGAACCATTGTCACACATTCACAGGCGCCGAAATGAGCTAGGGCATGAACTCTCGACACTTCTGCGTATTCATTAGTTTGTACGCCCTTATGCATTAAACTTGAGTTGTTGCTAACCTGAATTTCAATTTTTGCTATCCGTAAAAAACTTGCACAGTTTTGGTCATCGGTACCTTGTATTAAATTAAAATCAAATTTAAACATATAATAATGCCACATATACTTTTATTTTCAATAAATAATTACATTTTTGAAAAAAAGATAGACCGCGAAAAAGTCACCCTTCAGACTTCAGAACGGCAATCCCGAAGACCGTATCGTTTTCCTCTTCTTTCGGGAGTCGCCACCGGGAACCAGGAATTCATAAGAATGTCCTTTGGAATTCCCCCTGAATAAATACCAGGCCTTTTAAACTGCTGTGTAGTGTAGAAAATATGTCGTCAATCCTTCACTTTTTAGCTTTTGCGCTTATCTGTATGACTTACATCCGCTGACGAACGCGGTGCTTCCAGCTGTACATGGGTAAACGCCGGCAAAAATCAAACGTCGTCCATTGTTCACTGTCTCGCAGGCCAGAAAACCTAATTTCCCATGACGGAACCCATCCCCGCACTTTTTTCGTTTCATATTATTGCTTTGATTCTTCCTGAACTTGTTTTTTAGCAACTAAACCAATGCCGTCCAGGCCTGGACGGCTTCCATGTTAAGACGTTTTGCCAGAGTGCAGACGATCAGTAGTATCACGTGACAACTTATTCAGAAACTGCAGGGCACGTTCAGAGAATCGAAAGGATATGACCGCGAGTGTCATCTGTGCACGCTGCATAACACTCGATCTATTTTCCTTTCGGTCCTCATTCGAAGACGGGAGTTTCTTTGACGGCAACAGGGACTTTTTCGACGGTTTTTAGGCTTGTGTCGGGGTTCGTTACTTTGGAGCAAATGTGGAGCAGACAATCTTAGGATCTACATGTCTATGCGGTTAGCTTTTTAACTTGCCCATTGGGCAAGTACTTTTCAAATTCCACTTGCCCGACGCAAAATCTACATGTACACGGGCAATCGGGCAACCGTTAGTGTTGAGCCCTGCATTCTCTCACCTTGTCAGTCAAAACAGAACTGTAACCCTTTTACCTTTGAGACCGTGTCGGCGGAAGTTGATCATTGAACCTCGATACAGTTGTTCTAATAAATAAATAAATAAATAAATAAATACCCAAGTTGCATTTGCATTTTATTGCTCAATCTTTTCTTTTATTTTTAATTATGTCTTGCTTTGTTGTATGTAACAATGCATTATAATGAAATAAAGTCAATGTTTTACTTTATTACTCGAACAAATATTCCCGTTATCGAACTTCTTCTTTGAGCAGTCCCTCGTTCGGTTCCCAAAATCGGTAACCCGTCATTTTTATCACTGCGCGCGGCAGGGGTGGGGTGGGGGTGTGATGTCGTGTCCCCTAGTCAATGCCAAGAAAGTGGCCACCATCATTGTGGCCACTGTCAGGTCTTTGCAAGACCAAATATCACTTCGCATCTCTGTTAAGAACATGTTGAGACCAATTATATAGTGTTAGTTGGTTTAAATCGAAAATTTCAACGGAATGCAAGTTCAGTTTTGCCAGCTATAGCACCATGTTGCTGTAAATTTGCTCAAAATGACCGGATATCTTTTTACTTGAGTGTATTGTCATTTCAGGAAATTACAACTGAAAATTCACAATGGCAGATGACAGTTTCAACAGTTCAGGTTAGTAAATATGCTTGTTGTGTTATGCCACAAGAAAGTAGATTCCTTCTATTAAAATGGTGGAATTGGGGTAGACAATAACTGATGATAGTTTTTTTATTTGTCGGACTTGCCTCGTGAGAAATGCTAAAAATTTTACCGTATGTTGCTTGATGACTGCTATACCATACAAAGCAAATTTCCTGAAATGTTGATGTCGAGAAATTGCAGAAAAGAATGAAATTTCATACTGAAGAAATTTTAAGCTAACTTGTGCTTCCAAGACTTTAAAAATGGTTTCCTGCGACCAAACACGTATGTAGGCACACGTTATCCCAGACCAGCCAACATTTGCTGCTCTGTCCTGAACGCTTTGGTGAATGTTCATGATGTTTTGGAGACGTGCTCCTGTGGGATGGCATGAGCTAATTTTTGGGCAGATCCGTCAACCGGTGTGTCCCATAGTGGCAATTTTAATATTTTTACGTTTTCTTTTGAGTTCCTCGACGGTTTTCGTGATAGAAGGCAATGATGCCTTCAGTTTTCAAATTAATTTGTACTCCACCAAGTTATTTTTAGTATTTTTGAGTCAGTATCTACCAAGTTCATTGATGGATCTTCATGAAATGTGTGTTTATTTAAAATAGCTCATCAAGTTCAACTGATTTGGATTTTGGATCAAATCCGACTACTGGAGGGTCCCATAGCGGCAATTTTGTTTTTTGTTTTTCTTTGAGTTTGTCTTGATATTTATCGTGTTCCTTGGATGTTCATGAAATGTGGTGAAAGATGCCTTTTTTATGGATTTTGTGTTCTTAGTTGTCTGCCTCCCTGTCCTCCAAAGAATCATGATGAGAGGTGGCAGGTGGGTTCCTATTGATAGCTGGCCTCAGTTTCATATTATTTTGTCAAGTGATTGGAAACCAATGTCAAGAACTACAGATTTTGCAGCACTGGTCAAAATTATTTATTTCAAGAGGTGTATCCTACCTAACAATATTTCCAAAAATGTGTTTTGGGCCCTTTAACCGATTATATCTTGTGAAGATTTTCTCCAGCTGAAAGCCACAATGTCATCATTTCCTTTCTCAGTGACTAGACCTTGTATTACGTAGGTCTTGTCGCCATTGTCTTACTTGCATGTACAGTGTTGACTTGTGTGTTCTGCAGGTGGTTTCAAGCGTAGCTTAGATGATGATGGCGGCAATGACGGTGGCTCCATCAAGAGGTTCAAGTCTGGTGAGGGTCCGAACATGGAACTGAGGGTCCTTGTGTTGTCCAAGGTAGGTGAGGTGTTGCGATGACTGCGTCATGTCACATTCAGGCTAGAGTACATCAGCAATGCCCTGATCACTCATGGCCCTCGATCCCTTGAAATTGTGGCCGGATATTGGCCCCATTCCCCCTCTCAAAATATTATTAAAAATCTCGCAAAATTCCCCTCATAGTTTTAACCTCAGACAACTGTGAAATTGTATTCAAACCCACTAACCGCCAGACACCGGAAACGTCACGAACTGGTTTCCCTATAAAGTAAGTGCCACGTACAGTTGTGCTAGAACCAGGTTTGCATTATTTCACTCTTGTGAACTGAAGACACAAAACTAAGACAGCTTCCGTTTGTCTGTGGCTCAAAATGGAGCACAAACAGGTTCTACATGAGAAGATTGTGAAAAGCCATGCGGCGGAGTATAGGACCATACAGGAAGGTGCGTTTTCACTGATGAACTTGCTGTGCAGTCTCAGATGTTTGCACAGCTAGCTCATTGGGATTATTCACTGACACTGTGGCCAACATCACTGCCACTGTCAGCTAAGACCAGCTAAGCATTGCTCTTCTTGTCTATTCACTGAGGTGGAAGAAGGACTGAACGGTCAAATTTAAGGAAATGTAACGCTATTGTGAGAGATTAAAAAGATTGTTTAGCTGAAACCCTTCATTATTGTGCCAGCAAAGCGGGTTCTGTGCTACAAGGTGGAGGTCTGTTCCCTACAAATATTGCTTAACCTAGGCTCATGCTAGCCGCTTGTCAACTCGCCATGGGCGAATTCTGAGCGGCACTGGCGATGTTAGAGCTAAGTCTAATCGCCAACTTGGCGAATGCTTTCGCAGCTTGACAATAAAAATAATTTCGGGAATCCTGCTTGTGTGTCGACTCACCTTCAGCTCATATTAAGTTGTACTGCAAGCTACATTCTTACGATTCCGAGCCCTAAAGGTAGGAACCAAATGTTCCATTTCATGTCCGTCACTCCCCCTAAAATCACAATTTCATTGCAACGAAATGTTCAGCTGTGTAGGAGGTGCTAGCGCTTCAATGGCGATTTCTTGCCTTATAGCGAGATCTCGTGTAGGTGCTGCTCCTTGTCGTCTAGAAGTGACAATGTCAAGACAGCGGCAGCCAGAAGAAAGCAAAGTGAAGTAAACATCAATTTGTTAGTTAATGAGTTTTACATTTACTACTCTGCACGATTTAGCTTTATTTTGCAGGCCACAAGCTATGTTAATGTTTTTGCACCTAAATGTCTTGCTTATCAAAATCCCAACGTGGCTGGTGTACGCGTGCTGTAACCCGGAGAAAGAGGGGAATCCCTGCCCAATTTTTTAGGTCAACATCAATGAAATGCACAACGTTGGGATATAAGGAACCTCTGCCCAGTTTTTTAGGTCAACATCATGCCCATGTGGCCAGCATACCGACGCCATAACCCAGGGATTGGGAGAATTTATTTGGCTTATAATTTTTGAAAATGGCTAAAAGTTTTCAGCTACTTTAGGCATTTTGGCTAATACCTTTAAAAGTCTAGTGCAAGTCTAGTTAACTAACTTTGTCTTTAAGGTGTTAGTAGTGACATATTTAGTAGATATTGAAAGTTATTTTCATAGATGAATGTTTACTAACAACTTCATTGTTCTGTGCTTGTGCGAAAATGAACCATTGTCTTGGTGTGCCTTCATAAGCCACACATTGCTAAACAGTAACATATAGGATGTGAACGCTGGAGGCGTAGTTACGATGATGAATCAGCTAGGTGGCAACAGGTTGTCTTCACTGGCTCTTGTACAAGTAAATGGTGATTGTAACAGTGAATTACTGTATATCGTTTCACTTAAAGTTGGTACTTGCTTATTTGTGAAAGCATAAAAGCATCACAAAAAATTCCCCTCNACCATTTCACTACTAACTTTCACATGGTCAAAAATAGAATTGTTTTATTCTTGGTCTTGCTACAACACCAATATCAGCTGGTACATCACTCTCGATTGCCCGGTTACGTAATGCTTGTTGACAGGGTTAGATTAGAGCTAGTGTCCTTGTACATAAGCTCCGCCCCAGTTGTCAATCACTGAGCTGGTGAGCACTCAAGCCGTATGACTTACTGAGGCTTGGTCAAATATAGCTAAAAAAACAACTTTGGATTTTCAGAATGATTATATTTTTCTTCAGTATACTGTGCATAAAGAATTAAAGATTAGGATGATATGAAAATGTAAAAAACAGTAAAAATTAATTTTTTTGTGTATCCACCTACCTTAAGGTTATGTTGGACACTAGAAAAAGGTCCAAATTTGGCCAACTTTGGAATATCGTATCTCAGAAATGGCCGAACAGATTCCTATGTAACTTTCAAGAACTTTGCTTCGTGCATTGGTCTTCAAAATGCTTTTGGAGATTGTTTTTAAAATGTCCCGCTTTCGCCTGAGGTGCAAAAAAGTGGGTCTTTCACGACTGCTCTTGGAAAAAAATCGAAAGTTGCATAAAACGTAAATAAAATGATAATTTAGACAAGTGAAGCATTGATTTGGAGATTTCATTTTGAACATTTATGTGAAACGAAGTTTGATCATCTTGTCTATACAGTTGTTTTAATGTCAGTGTCTGTTTATGTTTTGCTAAAAGTTGCTGAAAAGACATGATCACATGACGCAAATGACGTGTTAAAAAATCCAATTCTACAGTCTTCCTACTTTCAGAAAATATATAATTCTGACTAGTTAAAATCTATATAGTTTTGTTGATATTTGGTTAAATAAACCGACTTGTCAATAACGTCTTATGTAACCTTACCTTGCCCCATTGAAATACCTGAAAAGATAAAATGCACCATTGTGTATATGGAACGAGATAAACAAAACTAAACCTGGTTCTCTCACTTTGTGAAAAATCTGAGCAGTGATAAGAAATGATTTCCTTGTTTGGAAAAAAGCTGTGAAATGAAATAATGCAATTGGTGTTGGAACCATGTTATATACCAATTGACAGCAGAAGTTGGTGTTCAGTGTGAGTAATTTGTGAGCCTGTTCTGAGTTTTAATGATCTCTTCTTCAGAATGCTGGAGCTATCATTGGCAAGGGTGGCACCAACATCAAACGACTGAGGAGTGAGGTAGGTATTTTGGTGGTCAGATGTTACTTTTGAGCAACTTTTTTTTTGGAAAGTGCTTTGGCACCAATCTCGTTTACATTTCAACAGTACATAGATGTACCATTCTATTAAAGACAGTGTTGTAATATAATGTTGTTTACATCTTGTAACTTATGAACATGGTTGTGGTCAAGCGACACTCTGATCGTCATGGTGACCACTGGCAAGAAGTTTTGTCGCGAGACCAATTAGAATGTCCAAAATAGATGAAAATTGCCACTTATTCATCAAACCTCTGTCATCCTCGTATGGTATATTTAATGTGTCATTACTTGTATTTTAAACTCTTGGGAGTGCTTCCTGCCATTGCAGATACAGTTGACCTGGTAAAAGGGCAGATTCAGTTTCATGATTACTTTGGTTAAGAGTACTTCGCTGAATTTGGGCACGTCATTGTCAATATATCACTTTTTTCAAAGTCTAGCTGAACTTGCCGTTTGAGTAATATTGCATAGCTGATATGTTGCCTGTCCAACTTTGTCAAAATTGTGTTCTCAAACAAAAAAACCTGCCAAGCCAGACTTACCAACTTATGGTTATTTTTCTTGTATTGCCACAGTTAAGGACTGCATACACATGGCATAATCAAATGCATCTTATTGGTATTGTTACAGCTGACTGTTAAGGAGTAAAATCAGCAATTTGCTACATGGTTCCAGGTCGTCGTGGAAAGCCCGCAAATTGACAAAAAGTAGTTTCCAAGCATGGATGACTCATCGAAAGTGATGGGAGCAAAATCTTGTCGAAAACTTGCCAAAATTTTTAATACCTAGAATAAAAGCCACTCATTTTGTCGAATCCGGAAACCAGTTGTTAGACATTTTGTCTACGTTTTTGCAAAAAATGGAAATGCAAGGTGTCATTCACGGTTAACAGCTCTTCGTTGTGTTCATGTAGGTTTTTGCCCGTTGCTTTAACAAAGAGAACAGAAATTCTAATATCACATCCGTCAACATGGACAAATGAGCATTGTCGGGCCATTGACCTTGTTGTGGATAGTGCGAAACCTACACACTCATACACAGTGCTGTGGGATAATGGTTGGCCAGAGCAACATATCGTTTAGACCCAGATATACGAAGTGTACACAACTCTTCAGTTTTGTAGCATTTAAAGAGCCTGAAGTTAAGTTTTTGGAGACGTGAGTAGATATGTAGCATCTATCCAATATCAAAAGTTGACTTACTGAGTACGCACTTGCCTCCGTCGCACGTCCTTCATTCTGGATCAGAGGACTCGTGTCCCACAAAGTTTAAGCTCTGTGATACGTGCGCGTCGGTTTTTCGCCATATGTAAAAGGTCAGTTAAAACATCCAGTGCAATCCATCAGTCAAATTGGGACTCTCTCGCCGGGAACCATGTGGCAGCCAAAACATCCAAGAAACACCGGTTTCGATGGGATTATCACTTAAATCTACCTGCCAATGTATGAATAAATTCAATAGTAAAATCTACCCGCCAAGTTCTCTTCCTACAGAATGCAATGGAGTCCAGAGCTGATTTTATGCCACTATTTGTTACTTTGTATTTTGGCCTCACAGGCTCTTGTTGTTGTCCAATGTCTCATGCATATATATATATGTCTCTCTCTCCACTCGTTATGCCCTGGCCTCTCTCCTGCCCAAACACTCACACTGCCCATTCGAATATGACGACTTGCCCCGATTGGCCCGTTGATTGTTGGCCCCGCCCACCGCCATTCTGCAGTACACGCCAAGTGTCATGGTTCCTGACAGTTTAGGCCCAGAACGGTATGATATATGGTATACGTATTACAACTTTACTGTTGTGCCCAGAGCCTGGCTGGCCCTCTGCCGACACTTTGAAATGGTTCACCTCCTTGGCTAGGGCTTATGTTTCATCATTATAGTAATTTGAATTTTTAAATGTCCGTATGATTGGCCTTTCTTGAGAAAACCTCAGTAAAGGTTTTCTGTTTAGGGTTTTGTTACGCTCATGGGTTTTCTTTTTGTGATTTGTTGAATTGAATTTCGTTAAACTTTTTACAAATGATTCAAAATATATCCGTAATCTTAATCTTATTTACTTTTCACTGATAGTTTTGACTGTGATTGCAGTTTTTGAGCATCTACCTGAATATGACCAAGGTGTGTTTTATTCTGTACCAGTTGTTCCTGTCACGATGTGTCTGGTGTTGCCTTGAGCTCACTGTCTCTCTTGAATCTTTTCAGGATCTTGTCCATGACTGCTCCGGTGGGTACTATCTGTGCATGTATGAGGGACATCATACCGACTTTGGAAGATGTAAGTTGGGGATTCATGTTTAGGCTCAGTGGTGCAGTCCACGACCCTAGCTGCTGGCAAAACTGCTACGGTGATAAATTATGGCTTATAGAATGGACGAAGTGAGTTTGCTCCTGTACCTCAACATTCCGGCCAATCTGTCCTAAGAATTCAGTGGTGACTACGCTAATGCTATTGTGAGCTTACTCATAATACACTAGCCTCTCTCTGATGTAGTCTTGGGTGGTCTTGCAAAACTGACTTCATTGTTTTCTGTGTGGGTAAAAATCTTTTGGCGGCCCGCCATACTCCTTTTTGGACCCACCACTCGTAAATCATTCCCAGATTGTCCACCACACGCCTAATTGTGACGGAAAACTTCACCGCCAGGCAAAAATCACTTGTAAAAATTATCACCTGTAAAAATTATCGCCAGTAATAATGAATTCGGCAAGTCACACGGCTACTCTCGCCATTTGTGGATCAAATGCGAAAAATAGTAACGTAACAATCATTTTATCTCCTTCATCACTTGGTCATTGACATTCTCCTATGCCTGGTTATCTGACAATGCACAGCAATTGAATACAGTCGGATACCAGGCAACGACCTTGACACTAGATTTCTAAAATGGCAAAGTGCCAAGGCTTATGAAGTGGATGGAGAAACTGCAAGCTTTATTCATTTTATTGTGTCTGCGTTTACAGCAATGTGAACTATATTGCACAAGACATTCAACAGTTTAATGAACCATAGCCCAGTGCCCATATGGTGATATTGAATGGAAACCAGTCTCAGATTCGTCTGCATGGACTGGATGATACATTGTCTGCTGTACCCAGGATGGCGGCTAATGCCAGTTTAACTGATTTATGTTGAGCAAGACGATATCAATGGAAGTTTCAATATACAGATTAGTTAATAACGCCTAAAAAGTTCAATTCTTTTGGTTCTGAGTACGTCACATCATGGATGAGGCTCGTTTTATAATACTGTCTATGATCAGTATACTTTTAGATTGCACCAGATTGCATCTAGTTTTTCAAATTTTTCGTGGGAAAGGTCTCCCACCACCAACCCAACAGGAGGATCTCTTTTCCCGTGCTTGCATTCGGCGCCGCGTTTCGAATCGCTTCAACCATTCATCACCTCACTCCTTTCAAAACCCAGGCAATAGGGGGCTCCCCCTTCCCATACTCGTGTGCAGCACCGGGCTTTGCATCCAGTTTTGGCCATTCACCACCGCGTTCCTTTCAAAGTCCAGGGGAAACACTGTGGTTTGAAGCTTGTGTTATGGTGAGCTCCCCTGGTCAAGGTAGTTTTGTATGGTTACTACCACAAGCTCAAAAGTCTACAAGGTGTAATAACAGATTCAGTTTGGGATGGTTTTAACTTGCCTAAAATTACACCCGATACATCTCCATTCAGACATGTTGCATTCATTACAACTTATGTCTGATTTTGAATTGTATTTCTCGTATGACTGTTAAAGCAACATGGGACTAGACGGTGAAATACTCAAATATGCCTACGTGATAGTCACACAAACTAAGCGTGTGGTGTGCACACAATCTCCACTTAGTGATCTGGTTAAATTGAAGACATTTGCACTAAACATCTGAGGAGTTTTACTGTGACGGTCAATTCCACATATATTCAGTGGTCATAGCGGGGAGTTTGCTTTCAGAAGTCACGGCTCCGAAAGGCAGATCATTTTATTTATTTTCTTTTGGCTTACACTGTACCATCCTTAGTATCGAGGGCGTTGTTTCCCGTGGTGTCGTTATCTTCACACGGCTTTCTGACGATTTCGTCTAGTGTCGCTCAGCAACAGCGCTTTCATTTTTGATGAGTTGCAGCTGGTGAACATGTAATTGTAAGCTACACCTGTTCTATCTGTTGACAGTACCAGCAGTACAGTGGCCGAGATGACTTTGACTGTGAAGTGCGTATTCTGTTCCATCACAGTCTGGCTGGAGGCATCATTGGAAGGGCTGGCTTCAAGATCAAGGAACTCCGAGAGGTAAGTGCCGGGAGTGTTTAACTCTGACGGATTTACATATATCAGGGCTTGGAATTTTCCGCGGAAACGCGGATTTCCGCTTTTTTGAAATGTGCTTTCCGCTTTTTTTATAATATTTCCGTGTAAAAAAATCAGATTTGATATGAAATTTCCGCGGCAAAATTCCTTTCTTACCGCGGCGTTGCAGACGACGTTCACCTCGGAAAGCGGAAGTCTTTATGTTTCGGAGGAACGTAAATTGTCAACATTGCCGGGGCATCTGGGTAAAGCGTGGTCTGATTTTCAATGGCGGCTCGTGTTATTGTTAAGCGCGGCGACAAATACTACCGCTCTGCAGCCAAAGTTGTGTGGGTTGGGAGTGGACGGGCGAGCGAAAAGGACGCAGACGCATGCTACTGATGGTGGTAACTTTTTTTTTTTTTTTTTAGTCCCGATTTTTGTCGCGGAAAGGTTCACATTGACCATTTCAAAGGCTAGTTATCGGGCATGATTTGGGCCGTAAAAGTTTCCGCGTTTTTTGTCATTGGTCATTCCAAGCCCTGATATATTCTAGCAACTCTTGGAGTCTAAAAACTACTCGTTACCAGTTATAAAATGTTGCGAAGTTCGTGCACGTGCTTCTCTCTGAAGTGCCAGAAAATGTTGGTATTAGAACACAAGGTCTGACCTGTTAGATGCAGCCTTGAGTGCTGATGTGTAATGTAGCTCGCACATGCTTAATCTCTCGTCTGTGATTGGTTAGTTTTTGAATGACTGATGAAAATGCACTTGTTTGACTTTGCATTGTGGGATATCATCTGCTTTGAAAATTGCGTCAAGATGTAGAGAGCAGAATTTCGGAAATGAATATTCTACGGAGTTAGAATACATTTCAATAAAGAGGGACATTATTTTCCATGTTTTATTACACTCACCTAAAGCACTGTGGGTGCTCAGAACTTCTGGAATTACACTGAGGTGTCGAGACTTGCTGAGCCTGGTCTGGTGGGGAGAAATCAACCATGCTGACCGCAAAACGTTGTCGGGATGAGCTGAGTATTTATGGCACTTTGAACATGATGTGAAAATTGTTTTTTTGTTTGTATCATGTCATCTCTGGATAAAAAATGAACTTTTTTAATGTACTGGAAGTTTTTACTTGCAAAATGTAGATTTTCAGCATGAAGGTTTGTGTTCTTATTTTGTTGGCAGTCCTGAGTATTGTTGCGTAACTCCGGTGTTGTGTGATAGTAATAGCTTGAATTTAATTGTTGACAATCTTCTTTTAATTCTCAGCAAACAAAAACGAACATCAAAGTGTTTCAAAGCAAATGTCCGGGATCAACAGATAGAGTCTGCGCCGTACAAGGGAAGCTGGACAACGTCATTGATGCAATCGGCCTGATCTTTGACACAATTAAAGATGTAAGTTGCATTTGTTTGCACTAACTGTGAAATGACACTCAATCTGCAGCAATAGTGCATTTTGGCATGTACACTGCTCAATCCAGGAAGGTTTCCAGATCTACAACTTTGATCTTCAGAATATTGAAATTTCAAGTCAAGTTTTGGTCGCCTAGCCTTGTGTACCTTTGGGACATTGATATTCTCTGTTGAAAATGTTGGAGAAGTGTCCGTTTTTTTAAATTTTGATTTGATGTTATTTAATTTAAATGGTAAATTCCATGTCACATTTGGAAAAATTCCTCTTGTCACAGATTGTGTACAACTTTCAATTTTTCGACTAATGAGCAATTTACAACTTTATTGAAGTTGGGTGCTCCGGCATTACTATGATGTTGGCATCCTTCAAGGCTAAATTGCCAAAAAAACATTGTCTGTTGGAATTTTTTTCGTATTCAAAGAAATATACGGTATTACCTTTAAAACACAGTCACAAGTCAGCAGCAACTGTTTACTGACCAAATATTGACTGCTAAAGATCTCTCTGCCTTAATAAGAGCATTGGGAAACATTGACATTGAGTTCGTAGAAGCTGACATGTATCAGAAGGACGTGGAATTGCTTTTCTGTGTTAGTTATACTTGTTATCATGCCTAGCGCATGCAATGGGGAGCCAGGTCAAGCCAAATTAGTGAGCCAGGTCTCAAGCAATTCTTAAAGAGACCATGAATCACTTGTAATCCGTTAGAAGTTGAGACCGGTGTTAAAAGGGCTTTCAGTAAAATCATACCAATTTGGGACAGACGTAATTACCAAAATTAATTTAGTTATTTTGTTTTTCGATGTCTCCTGACATTTTTGTGAATATCCATAATTTTTCAAAACATATTTCTGATGGTAGCTATGGGTGCTACATATCTTAATGAGGAACTAAGAAAATAAAATTTTACTTGTCCGTCACATTGTGACGAAGAATTGCTTTGTTGACAGAAGGCTGGTGCACGACACCTTTATATGTCCGTTTCCGATACCTTTGTTTGTATCGTTTCAGTCACCGGTTAAAGGGCAAGAAGCTAAGTACGTTCCTGGAGATGACTTTGAAGACGCGGAAAGTTACGGAGGTTTCACGTTCGAGGATATGGCCCGTGGTGGTCGAGGTGGCCGAGGTGGCGGACGAGGGCGTGGGGGCCGTGGTGGTCCAAGGTACGATAACTCACTGATGGGTGACTTTGAAAGCGGTATGAAATAGGCCTTCTGTCCAAAAACCAACTTGTGATTTAGACCACTTAACAGTATGAAGTTAGTCTGCCATTGTTCTGGGTTTGGAAGATCAGGCAGCTCGTCGCTGCTCTAGACTAGGCTCAAAAAGTACCCTTGATCTGGTGCGTGTGCCCAGCGTGGCCTCACGCAAAAATGCAAAACGCATTGTCAGTTGTTCCCTAAGCAGAAGATTCACTTCTGAACAATTACAGAAAGTTGCCTTGGTCGAAAGTTGGAATTCTTTTGTAATCTTTTTAAGAGAAGGAAGGCTCGTGGTTGCTTTGAATGGGGAGGTATGTACGACTATGCTGAATACACCCACTTGTTAACACGCTTGCGTAATCCAGTTGTTCAAGCAACAGTGTTCATATTGCTACAGCAATTTAAAAATTAATAATTTTGTAAGCTTGTCGGTTAGTGATGGCCAATGTCGTGTGTAAGGTGGTCACAAAGTGAAGGTGATGTGACTAGCTGTTTGTCAACTGAAATACACAAATGTTGAAAATAAGACGTTTGACTAAAAAAAGCAAAGTTAGTTCTAAACGTTTTTTTTTTAAATTGAGTCAGCAGTGCAGTTTTCTTTTTTGTTGCTCAGTTTTTCAAAAAAGATGATCCACCTGAAATGAGCAAAAATGATGCAGGTTTTTGTACTCATGGTTTGGCCAATCGCGTTGTGTCACGCCTTGTCCATCCTTTCTTGCCTTGGTAAAGCTTGTANACTCATGGTTTGGCCAATCGCGTTGTGTCACGCCTTGTCCATCCTTTCTTGCCTTGGTAAAGTTTGTATAAAGAAATGAGACCTTTTGTGAAGTTAATGCGGCGGTTTTTTTTTTAGTCCATGATTGCAGGTCTGGGAATGAGTCGGGATGAAGACCAGAAGCAGCATTGCTTTTTTGGCCTAGTTGGACTGTTACCGAGATGATTTATAGATACAAAAATGATTACGGGTGAACTGCTTTGCGGTTTGCTAAGCAACAACTTGGACGCATACCTTGCAGCTATGGGGAAAGATCGGCTGCCTCAAGACACTGGGTCCCTTCTATTTGATGAGTGTTTTAACTGAGTGTTGCTGCTATCTCTCGGTAGGGAAACAAGTAGTTGTGGTATTGCAGGTGATGAGCAGTGTTGAGTGACATTATTCTAGCAAGTTTAGTATTCTTATAATTGTTGAATTAGGTTGAAGGTGTTGCATTTCAGAGGAGGCTTTGGAGGTGGTGGCGGTGGATTCCGTGATGGCGGTATGAGAGGGGGTCGATTTGGAGGTGGTGGTGCCGGTGGTCGAGGACGTATGAACGACAGCTTTGGTGGCGGTTTCGGCGGAGGTCGCCAAGACAGGTGAGCTGCTCCTCTTGTCTTGTCGGAAAACACTGTCACATGCTAGTGTATGTGTTAATAAATAATAACACCTGTGAAGCTAATGGTAAACATTTTTCTTGTAATTGTACAATACATTACAATATTACATCGGAGACCACCTGTACAAACGAATGTTAGCCATGGCTTGGTAGTTTCCATGAGGGACTAGCGTGCATCCACAAGTAGTCGAGAGACTCTCATTGGCTCGTGCGTATTACGCGAGAGCTTTAGCTTGTAAAGGAATGGCAACTTTTTCGACATGAAAAAGCAACGTGCCAAAACAGTGTCAGTCTCTCTGATGTGCTTCTTGATTTAATTTGTTGGGATACTTGAAATTCAATTTATACCACTGCTTGTAGGCTTTTTGTTGTCAAAACTGTTGGGTAAAGGGCAAATGGTACAGTTTTAAAACTAAGAGTATAATTATAAATGTAGGAATGTGCAATACTGGTAGAATTTTTTGCCTTGTGGTAGTGGGTGGTCGTCTAAATAGCATTGAGGATGGGCACTGACTGGTTTTTCTTTATTTTCTAGATTTGGAGGTGGAAACCGTGGTTCGGGAGGCCGTGACTTTGGCGGCGGCGGCGGCATGAGAGGAGGCGGATTTGATGGAGGATTCCAGTCAAACTTTGCCAGTGATTCTGGAATGGTGAGTTCAGAAACACTAGAAGCAATGTGTAGTTGTGGTTGCTGACATCATGTTGATTACTGCGACATGAAAACTTTTCCGTTCACCGTGGTCGCCATTCACCAGTTTCAACCAAATCATTTTGGCCCTCCTTTCAATATTCTTGTCCCGTCGACTGATAATTTCCACCTTTATGAACATGAACTGACATCAATGTAGCTTTGAGCTTGAGCAAACTAAGTGTTGCTGTTGTTACCAGGATTTCCTGTTGATGAGCCCATGGGCGTGTATTCGGAAAATGAAAATTTTCAGGCGTTTTATTTGCACCAAATAAACCCTCAGGCGTAGAAAAGGAGGCTTGGAAATGGAAAGTCATACTTTTGCTTAATTTGACATTTTTTTACTTGAAACTGTTTTGAAATTTTATGTTAAATTCATAGTAATTTTTCTGAATTTGTGACTGAACGTTGACTGGGAGAGGGCTTTTAAGAGGAAATTCTCTGAATAAATACCCCCATTATCTGGACGTTTGACACCAGAAGTTGTAGCATAAACGCCAGTGGCCGTTTCATCGGGTGGGCTTATCTACGGAAAACCCCGGTAACTTTTAAGCCACACATAACAGCAATTTGGTAACTGCACAGCTTTAATTGTGTGTGTTTCCAGGGAGACAGCCAGGGCATGATGTTCCAACAGTTGAAGGACCAAGTTACCATTCCCACAGATGTAAGTGTAATACACTGTTCAGTTGGTCATTTGAAACTGTCTGGCAACACATTTCGTGTTAGCGTTTACCAAGGACACTATTTACTCACTTTCTGCAGTAAGAGAAGTAAGCTTCTGATTTAGACAGCTGACCTTTATAAAATTGGCCTATACTTGTCCCTTGCTTATATTAGAAGAACTTATTGTTATTGCTTAATACCAAGCTCTCTAAGATGTCTCGACTCAGCTGGTCGTTTTATACCACAAAATCAGGATGGCTTGTGTACCAATTTAACTAGTACTCCAGCTTGGCATATGCTGAATTCAACTTTTTGGACTGTTAATTGTGTCTTTGGAAGCAGGATCTGCTATTGTTTGTAGCTACTCAGTGGTGGTTCGTAGGATCAGTTTGGTATCTGTAGCATGAGTGTCTCTCTTAGGAGACGCGATTTGGTAGTTCTGTGGGTTGATTTAGTGTTCTGGAGAAGAGATCAGTGGGTCACCCTGGCTTATCACTTCACGCAGTCCAAATTGTCTTTAGTATCTTGTAGTTCATGTTGTGATTTACAACTTCCCTTATTTAATCAAGCATGATGATGTTTGTTCTCGATATATAATTGGGATGAAGTTGAGGTGTTCTGTGTATAGACACTACACAACGAATCCGCACTGTTAAAAGCCTACCTTGAACAACGACACAGTTGAATTCGGTTGCTACAACATTTTTGGCATTACACTGAGCAGGGGGTGCTGAAAATTGCCAATTGTAATGAGCGGATAGGTTTATTGATTTACAGTTGTCCACATCACTGCAAGAATCCTTATATGGTGTTCTATTGAATACAATTACTTTCTGCCTTTCATTCATTATACTGTCTTCTCCCGGTAATGCAGTATGGCGTGAAGAGACCACTAGACATATTGTTTGACGAGCCTACGTTTCAGAAATTAATTTTTTATCGGATGTTGCTGACGTATTGGTGGGACAAAGTATCAAAAAATATGTTCAAGGAAGGCTATAAGATCATACTGATGGCGGACAGTTCTAACTGAGATGTGCGACCCATTGGGTTTTAAAATGTCTATTGGAGAGATTTATCTGTGTCTAGTTCTATTGTAGTTCTCAACTACAGTAGGTTTCAAAGTAAGCTCTACAGCATTGTAATTTGACGTTTCTGCACACAAACTGCAACAAAATATCCGTTCTTGTTCTACCCAAACACTGCAGTTCTGGCAAATTCTTGACAAATCTACAAGTGTGGCTCATTGCACCTTGTTGATTTAGCGATAACTTTCCATTTGAATAATGAGCGGCCAAGCACTATAACATTTGATTAAACTTTGCCTATGGTTCATTGGCAACAAAAAAGCCATCTTATTGTTACTAACGCTTGACAAAATTGACAATTAACGAAGTCTAGCAAGAAGTTTGTCCGAGATAACCAGAGGCTGACAGAATCCTGTCTGTCCGCGATAATTCTTTACTTATTTCGTACAAAAACAAACCGCCCAAATTGTAATTTTTCATTTTTCAAAAGCTGATTACTGCAAGTGAAGGAAATTTACCCAAAAGTTCTTTTATGACATCTGCACAGTACAAATCATGCCAGTGAGACAAGATTTTCTTAAACTTTGGTTTGTAGACAATAGGCTACAGAGAATTTCACTTGTCGACCATAATGGTTGCTGAATAAGTGAAAAATTACTGTAGTTTTATTTTGAAACCTACTGTGTGTTGGCTTGTTGCCATTCACTACAAGCTGCCTGTATTCCATTGCAGTGTGCCGGTAGCATTATCGGCAGAGGAGGAGAGCGCATCCGCTCCATCCGCGCCAATTCTGGTGCCGGCATAACTATAGATGAGCCACTACCAAACACAAATGAGAGAGTCATCACCATTCAGGGTTCCGAGTCGCAGATTACAAAGGCCAAATTTCTTCTGAAGCAAGCGTAAGTTTCCCAGGTTTCAGTTATCTGATCTGCCTTTACTTGATCACGCAGGAGTTGACAACAGAGAGCGACGAATTTCGGACCGACCTGAATACCACTGTGCCCCCTAATGGCAATTTTATTTTTTATCTCTGCTCTGTATTTTCAAATGTCCTCAACCGATTTTCATGAAATTTGGCTTATAGGTATGTGTTAATGAGATGATGCTATCCTCCCATTTTCGGATGGATTAGAGCCATTTTGTGCCATCTAATGGCCTTTTTATGCGCCCACATATTTATATGTGGACGCATTATGCCGTCATCTCCGTCCGTCCGTACGGGCGGCATCCGTCCGGTGTCCGCTGCTCTATCTCCAAAACCCTTTGACATATGTTCATGAAATTGGCACATATGTTCCATTCATGAATGGGACGGCATGTGCGAACTTTCGGACGGATCCGACTACTGGTGTGCCCCCTAGTTGCAATTTTAGTTTTTTACGCTTACCTTTGTATCTTCAAAAGTCCTGAACGGATTCTCATGAAATTTGGTATGTAGGCACCTATTAGTGAGGTGACGCTATCCTCCCGTTTTCAGATGGATTCGACATAGTTTGCGCCACTTAGTGGCCATTTTTAGTGTTTTCGAGTCTGTTTTTGTGCGTCCACNACTCACATTTTGCCCCTAGCCTATTGAGGAGACAATGACCATGCCTTTCCACTTTGCAAAGTACAACATACTACATATATGCCCTCTACTGGCCACTTTATGGTACCAATAAACAACCCTAGAAGGATACCGTATACGGTGCAATTGTGGGTGCATTTCAACGCTCTGCGTTGCTCTTGTTTACTATTTTCATGTCCGTTTTTTGGCGTCCGCCCCTCGCTCAACCAAGCCACTCTGAGGATAATTGTGAAAATTGGCATGTATATTCCTACTATGAAGAGGACAGTTGACAATGATTTTCCGACGACTTTGGCTACTGTGGCGCCTCCTAGTGGCAGTTTTGTTTTTTTTTTGTGCCCATGGCTGTATCTCCTAAACCGTTGCCAGGATCTTTACTAAATTTAGGGAATGTAATTATATTATGTTGGCAACAGATGACGACTTTCGGACTGATCTGATTACCAGTGAGCCCTCTAGTGGCAATTTTAGTTTTTTACGTTGACCTCTGTATGTTCAAAGGTCCTCAACGTAGTTTCATAAAATTTGGCATGTAGGCATCTATTAGTGAAATGACGCTATCCTCCTGTTTTCGGATGAATTTGACGTAGTTTGCGCCACCTAGTGGCAATTTTTACTGTTTTCGATTGTTTTTTGGCATTCACCCCTCTATCAAACAAACCACTCTAAAGATGATTGTGAAAATTGGCATGTATGTTCTTAGTACGTAGTGTGTAGACTAGATATTTGCAGCCTCTTCACCTGTGGATGAAGACATTGAATTGTGTCTCGTTTTTCCCCATGTGTGGGTGGGCACAGGTTGTTGCACACCGGTGCTAATAGCTTTCATTGCGACGATAGAGTGGACAGTGGTTTGAGTTAATCGTTTTATTAATCACGACCATACGTTCACAAGCCTACTCAAGCGAAACGTCCTACGTAATGTCTGTTCTATGCTCCAACCAGTGCAGCGAAGCCTTGACTTGTGATGAACTGAGACACTTTCAGCAACTCAACTCTAACTCTCCAGCAACTAACTGGTGTTCACTTTCAACTGACTGTCCCAAACCCGTGTCTGGGTATTTGTAGACTAATGCATTGTTCTAAAACTTTTCACCAATTCAAGCAGATTCTAGAACTTTCTGGACTCTAACCAATCATTCAAGAAACATATACTAGGCTCTAGAATGCTCCTCACATATGCTAGATTCTTCTGGAATATTCCACCTATTCTGAAGTAAACAAATTACATCGTTACTGTGCTGACCTCAGGGATCATGCCAATCAAACAGAACACTAAAACAAACCAAAACTAAGAACAGTGTCAGTCTAAATTCTGACAAATTGCGTCTTAACAAGCTGTATATTGATACTGACAAGGTCCTTAAATTTACTCGTATCCAATTGCATAAGTTACCCACGACCACACTTAAACAACCATTTTCTGTTTGATCATAACTTTTATGATCAGATTGACGGAGTGGCCATGAGTTCACCCTGGGCCCAGTGTTAGCTATTATTTTCACATGCAATCTTGAGACTTAAGCTCTGGCTACTTGTCCACCAGACTGTAAACCACAATAGGTATGTGGACGTTAGTTTGTTGTGTTCTCATCCAAGAACTTAGTCAACACCTTTTTCAATCACATGAACAATATGCATCCGTCCATCAACCTCATCAGTGAATCTTAGCACGAGTCGTGTTTACCTTGGTTAAACGTTAGAATAGCACAATTGTTACATCTGTATATTGCCCAGGTTTTCTGGGCTTTATCTTAAATTTGATAGTTTTGTGCCGATCCAATACAAGAGAGGTCGAGTCAATTTCTTTTTACACCATGCCTGGAGTATTTGTTCCACCAATTTAAATTTTGATAGTGGTAATTTTAGTTTTTTTTTGCATTTGCCTCTGTATTTACGGAGTTCCACGGTTGGCGACGACTTGAGGAAGGATCTAACTACCATTTTATCCACTAGTGGGCAATTTTATTTTTTCACGTTTTTCTCTGTATCGTTTTCATGAAATTTGAGGGATAGATTTTATTTAAGAGGTGATGACTCTTTTGCATTTTGGATAGATTCAGCGTATAGTTGTACGCCACCTAGTGCCCATTGTTATGTTCTAGTTTGTTTTTAGCGTCCATCTCTAGACTGACAAACCACTCGGAGGGGGGACAAATCAAATTTTTACCTTCCACCTATCGCTCATAGAGAATCCTGCAATGTTGATTACCGTAAAGTGATCTTGTTGATATGAGTTAAATGTTATTAGAAGAAGAAAATTAGCTTGGTTGCACTATTGGAGCATTTTTGCAATTCAAGATGTTTTTGAAGTTTTTGCAGTTGTGTTCCTGTCGACATCTGATGGATGGATGCGACTACTATTGTGGTTCCTAATGGCATTTTTTTGGTTGCTTTTCCATCTTTGGGGTTCTTTGACGTATTTTCATAAAATTTTGCAAATTATTTGGAGAGACAACAACACCTTCCCATTTTTGGATGGGTTCAATGTATTCTGAGTCATCAAGTGGCCATTTTTATGACAATTAGACACCCCTATAAGCACACTGTTTGCAGTGCAGTCGTGGGCAAATTTCAACGCTCCGCGTTACTCTTATTTGTAATCTGAAACCTGTAATTTTCATACTTGTGTTTTCAACATTGTTTAGTGAGTGATGGGTGTGTAGTAGTGCCACTAGGTGGCAGTCCGTGAACTGCAAAGCCCTGACAGCATTAAGTTAAGTCAAGTGGTTATGTAGAAGCTCTTTCTCAAAACAGTTTAGGAAAATCTTTAGTTTAGTGCGTGTTATTTTGAGACCAGATGACATAGCTTAATTATTGGTGGGTTGTCAGCCAGTTCATGCATGTCCTAGGCTGTGATCTCTGGAACTCGAGACTCAACTCAGACCTGAAAATTAACCAGAAGCGTGGCATGACTCTAGTACAACTTTATAAGCTTATTTAAAGCGTGCCTCAGGAGATTAAAGAACAGTCCATGGATCTTGTTTGCATCTTGGAGCCAGTTTATTTTGTTTCATTTGGCTGCTCAGGAAGAATCTTTGCTAATTAGCATGAGCAAACCTTGTTGATCATGTTCCGTCTGATGTTTCAGGGCTATGGAGAAGCAAGGAGGAAGTCGATACTAAAGACTACAGACCTATGCATCTGATAAACACTCTGCTTGTGGTTTCAGTTTCTGTTTTTAGTAGTAGCATGTAATTCAGTTTTAACTGTCCCCATTTTAAATTTGACTTGTATGTTGTAAACTGTCCTTTTACTACTTTGTAAATATGATACTTTGCAAAATTTCACTGTAGGATTTGGTGATAATTGATACCGACCTAGTATTTTTGTGTAGGCAACTGCTAATTAATAAGGACAGAAGTATTGCTGGTGTAGATTTTTATTGGGTCTGACTTGTTTCCAATAAAACTGACCTATTTTGTGAAATCATTGATTTGTTTTTATTAGCTTGTCTGAGCTGAGCACTCAGTCACATTGTGTCTGAGGCTCTCCTCTGACAGTAGCAGTTCTCAGGGTTATGCCATGATGGAATACTGGGCATGTGACTCAGTGTAAAGATCATGATTTGCACTATGTCCTAAACAAATAGTGCAAGTAAGCTTGGGAAAGACGTGGTGAATTGGGTGTAAGCATGCGCGCACCCAGCCTTCAATATGGGGGGCTCGAATAGGCCTTTTGCGAGTTTATAACAATAACGCGAGATTATGTGAGACTTAACTGTTACGTCACGGGAAGTGGGGCNTTGATTTTATTTGCTGTATTGTGAAGTGAATATCTTTTTATGGGGATACACTATCGCCCCTGTATTCCTGCGCCATTCAGGCCTAGAGCGGGTTAAGTTCCAATTTCAGTCCGTTCACAGCTTCGCACAACATAACAAAGTCACGTTTTCTTCGTCTATTCACAGTTATTCCACGACCCATCTACCACATCTTAAGTTGTTTTAACGTTTTAAGCGTAAAATTCACCATAAGAACTCCAGTAAGTTTTAGCGTGTGTAGCAAAGACTCGGGGCAAAACAAGAGCAATATGGCGGGTTTTGCCCCCTTTCCGGTGACGTCACAGTGACTAGCGAGAAACTCGCAAGTGAGCTATTCCTGACGTGGACCTTTTGGTAACAAAAAAGGGGTTGGTCTAAAAAAAATTAAAAAATACGGGGGCACCACTGTGAATTGCAGGTTTGTTCTTGTTTATTGGACTTTTCTCTCATTTTCTCGGACTTTTTGTTACTCAGAGGTGGACCTTTTTGCCCACTTCGCCAAATGTGGAGAGCCCCCCTTGGGTGCGCACATTGTTAGGCACGATGCCTTGTCTGCAGTGATCATGGAACGTGCACTGTGTGTAACGCAAAAAGGCACTGATTTTGCATTCTCTTCTGTTGAGCAAATATAATGACCTCACTATTGAGCGGGGTCTGTTGGTCGTCGTGTTTGCATAGTAAAATTGAATTCAGACTCCAGACGCTGGGGTATTTGCTGAGCTGTTCAGGTCACTTTTTATTGTTAGTCGATAGTAAATACGGTACGTGTCGGGAGAATGGTGATTTTAAAATAACGAGAAACTATTTCCAAGGTTATCGGGATCTGTATGCTTGCACCCATGTGGGTGCATTGTGCCATCGTCCACTCGGTTGCTGCGTTTCCAAAATCCCTTGGGGATTGTTTGTGAAATTTTGCCTACATTTTCGCACAGATCCGATGTACCTCCTAGTGATAATTTTAGTTGTTTGCTTTTACCTCTGTATCTACGGAGTTCCACGGATGGCGACGACTTGAGGAAGGATCCTCCACTAGTGGCAATTTTATTTTTCACTTTTTTCTCTGTATCGTTTTCTTGAAATTTGAGGGATTGGTTTTATTTAAGAGGTGACGACACCTTTGCATTTTGGATAGATTCGGCGAAAAGTTGAACGCCATCTAGTGGCCATTGTTATGTTCTAGTTTCTTTTTTGGCGTCCATCTCGAGACCGACAAACCACTCGGAGGGGCGACAAATCAAATATTCATCCTTCCCCTATCGCCCATGGAGAACCCTGCACTGTTGATTACCGTAAAGCGTTCTTATTGATATGTGTTAAATGCTATCAGAAGAACAAAATTAGCTTGGTTGCACTATTGGAGCATTGCAATTCAAGATGGCGGATGCTGCCATTTTGAATAACGGCCCATTTACTTATTTTCGACTTGATGGCGTACTAGGTCATGCAGTATATCGTTTATACCTTTTTTCTGTGATGTGGAGTACATTTCTGATATTGATGCGCAGCCATTGTCAACATCAAGTGCCAAAACTTCCTGACATCCTTCTGGTATTTAGTTTTCCTCGCATAGTTCGGCACCTTTTATTTTCTTCACTAAGTACTTCCAGAGATTTTCTTAAAATGCTGATAATGGGACATTTTAGTGTGCCAAACATCTTTGCTCGTGATCGAGTTTCCAGTGTTGGTAGTCTATTGGCACACTAAAGAAAGCATTTGACTCGTCATTCAGCATTTGCTAGAGTCTCGTCCAGTATGGTCAGCGGAATGTCTCTGTCTCCGATTCTCTGTGCGCATTCAGTCTCGCCACAGCCGTGTTGCTACTGAAGTTCAACTCGAATGTGGCCTAGATTTGTGAAGAGATCATGGTTTATCCGACTGGAAGAGTCGCCTTTTTAAGTCGACACTTAGTGGCTCTCTGTTTGCATTCTTTCTTCCACAGCCCTTTTCTCATGATGAGGTCCTCGCAATTCTGTGTGCAGTGGTTCAGCAGTTTTCAAAATAATCGCAGACAAGGTCGAAAATTGACTAGAATCCGTTTCAATTCTAGCTAGTAAATCTCGACAACTCCTTGCCAGGTGTTGCTTCATACACGTTGCCATAATCTCGACAATTTACTGTGTAAATCCGTTCATAAATAGGCAATTAGCGACTAGGCACGCTTATTTCACATAAGTGCCACAAAAACAATATTTAATATATAAACAACTTGAAATGAAGTACGATGAATTTGTAGAGCGCTGGCAAGGTCTTGATCTTTTTGTTTATTATGAATGAATCATAGCCTCTACTTGTTTGTAATGTTGAATTACTTTGTACATATCGGCAATGTAAGTTGACCTTTAAGTTAACTGATCATTGACTACACAAAAAGTTATTGTAGTGTGTAATTGTGTGACCTGTATCGTACCATGCGCGCACCCAGCCTGAAATGTAGGGGGGACTTAAATTTTGAGAATGTGAACCTTTTACTAAAAAACAAAAAACGGGGACTAAAAACAACAACAAAACGGGAACTACGAAATGAAAAAGGGGTACCATGCTCAGAGCTGTGAATTGTGCATTCCCGCCGAATTCCTGCCTTTTCAGAACTCAATTTGTCTCGTTTTCTCGGACTTATTTTTCTCTGAGGCTGACCTTTTTGCCCACTTCGCCAAATGGAGGGGGCTCGTTCGAGCCCCTGAGTCCCCCTTCATGGGCGCGCATGCGTAGGTCTACCTATGATATTGAATAAAAAATATTTAATTGAGATGCAAGTTGGACTAAGGCTCAAAATGATTCTGGTTAGAAGTTTATCCTCATGTTTGGCAGAGCACGAGTAACTTTGTTTAGTTTATTTTTAAATTTACTGTGTATTGAGCACCCGCATGACAAAACCGCGGTACAAACTCACCGTAAGAAAGGAGAGATATCAAACGGATAAAAGGTTCTCGGGTACAAAGGGCATTTTAACAAAAGCTGAGCAAGATGTGTGGAAACTGGTGGGCTGGTCTGTTCGCGAGCAAAGAAAATTATGTCCATGACAGGCTGAAAAGTGAAAACTAGTGCTGCCTCAGTTGGATCGCGGGAATTTGAAACCGTGAGAGGTTCAAGCGTGCGGTGAGAGAAGAATCGGCTGAGCGGCGTGCGGTATATCAGATCAAGGGAAGTGGCCGGGAGGGAGTTAAAGGAACGGTTCAGTTGAAATAATGTGGCGTGGGAGCTAATAATTACACGGCCGGTGTGGGATACAACAAAACGCCGGAAAGTGCCTGGTGCTAGACCGGGGACTTCGTGTGAGACAAGAATAGCGTGCGTGAGAGAAGAATTTCTGTACTCTGCCAATCCCGTACGATGCACAGGAAAGGAAGTCTGCTCTTTACTTTTTATTCACTTATATGTAGAAGTTCACATTTAAGAGCATGTTCGCGAATGGACCAGGCAGAGGGTGATAAACGCTATGTCACAGATTCTCTTATTTTGTCTGTGAGACGACACTGGCCCCATTTACTGCAGGCCACCTTTATTTTTTTCAAAACGCCCCCTTTTGGTTTCCATGGATACTATTTGTTTCCGACAAGTTTTGAGCCTGGCGGCAGTTAAGTTTTAGTAAAATTCCGACAGTTACGTTTCGCAGTGGACGTAACGTTGAAACATTGAACCTGTGTTATTGATCAGGTGTGACCTTCGACTACTTTATTCATGAAAATTTAAAAGATTTCGATAATTTTTTGTCTGTTTTTAGAGCCGTATAAGATGAGTACTTTTAGTGATTTTTGAAACTGTTAAAATTGGCTAAATTTGTATCCCGATTTCTCAGATGGCACAGGTTTCAGAACATTTTAGTGCCAACCAGTGTGTTGAGCTATTTTAGGTCTACAAAATAAGACAAAAAATTTCCTGGCGCGAACGGATTTCATGTCATTTGAAGTAAAAAATGACTGGTGGTTACGCCATTTCACCACGATGAGTAATGGCGACAAACGTCAACATAAAGTGAACATTTGTTAATAGTTGGCCAGCAAACGGCGAAGCAATTGATCATTCATCAAATTTCGTATTTTCTAGGCACTGAGGGATACACTACTTTATTTCTAAAAAGTGCTCGTAGTCATGGAATTAGGATACTTACTACAAATAGCAGTATAGTTTTGGCAGGACACCTTTTGCGAGAGTCGAAATTCAAATTTCACTGGTTTTACAAAGCTCAGTAATTTTATTTGCACGGCTAAAAACAAAAAAACACACCGCCGACAAATCATTTTCACATTTTCCTTCAAAAATCGTTACTGTGGGTTAGCTGTGGAGTGTGTCTGAACAAACTTTTTTTTTGGGAATCTTCAAGTGGTTTTGATGCAGGGCGTTAAAAGCGGAGGACAGTGTCAAGGTGAAAGATTCATTGGCAATTACAGGCAAATGCAAAACCAGTGGTCAGAGTCATTCCGTGGACGTTATATAGCCGCCAGTGTCCCAATAACTTCACTTTTGAAGTGGTATGGCTGGCTAATGTTATCATTTTGCTATCTGCGCGCATTTTGTTGTGATTGACATAAGTGAAAATGGGAGACTATCGAGTAGCAATGGGGGCTGACAACATGGAACCAGCTACCAGTGAGAAGATACTTCACCTGCGCAGTGGGAGGCACAGAGTAACGTAGTTGAATAAGTGTGTGGGACTAGTTGTGAGAAGTCTAAAGAGTGAATTCATATTACTTCCCAGTCCTCCAGAGGGCAAAGGTACATGTATCCTGTTCCAGGTGATCAGCTGTTACTTGACTATATAAGTGCCTCATGTTGGAAGCATGATCCACTGCAGAGGTCATGTGAAAGAAGTGAGGATGATAAAGGCTGCTTTCAGTGTAAAGTCCATAAGTACACGACAAGTATTGTATTGTAGCTCATGTTTTTCCATGACCTCTCAGCAGGCAAACAATATACAGCATATAAACTTTGAAACTCAGTTCAAAATATAACTTCATGCACATTGGGTTCTAACTGCTAAGTCTTCGAGGTGCTTTAATAGCAAGACTACCAACTTTCTAAGGCAAAATCACATCAGAGATATCTAAATGTGGTATTTGATCTAAGTGCTAATGGACTGGCTCAAATAGGAGACTCCTCAGTATGTTAGTTGTTCAAAATACAGATGATCTCGTTTACATGTACCTCCTCATCCCATACGGTACACGTAACTCCCCAGTCTGTATATGCAATGTTGGACCACTTTAAAGTAAATAGTGACATTTAATGCGACTAGAATACGGTTTAACACTCATTGCCTGGTTAATTTATACAAACTACCATGGAAATCACGAGATGTCTAAATGTGTTAAAAGATCTAAATGCCAGTGAATTGGCTCAAACATGACACTCCTGATGTTAACAATTCAGAACTTGAGACAGGTGACCTCGGCACCTCCTTTAACTCATCATCACATACCGTACAAATAACTCTCATTCTGCAAAAACGATGTTGGAACAGATTAAAGTCAAAATGACATTTAATGTGACTGTAATCTGGTTTAACACTGGTCATCCAGTTAAGTGGTACAAAGTAACATGGAAAAACGAGATATGTAAATGTGTTCTTTGATCTAAATGCCAGTGAATTGGTTCAAGTATGACATTCCTAATGTTTACCTTTCAAAATACAGGGCCCCTCCCTAAACTTGTCATCACATATACTACGAGAAACTAACCCGTCTGCTTAAGTCACTACCTTTCCTTAAGCTTTTACAAAAGCCTAACACTCAGATAAGGCTTAGCTTTTTAGTTAAGTGAGATTGAGTGTAATATGAATTTGAAAGATGAAAACTGAAATACCAGCATCTTTAAATAAATTGGACAGCAAAGTTTCAACCAGAACACTAACTAAACATCCTAAATTTTACGGACAAAATCACAGCAAGTGTTGCTGTATTGTATTTTGCATTTACCTCAGCTTCTACAATATCACATGAATAACAACTGGTTAAATCACTCAGAACCCAACAGATTGTATAATGTTTGAACAAAGATGAAATCCGGAGTATTACTGGACATCACTGACTGTCAAGTTCATTATCTCCCTCATTTGACCATTTTCCAGCGCGGTTCAAGGCAGCCAAGCGTGAAAAGAAACATTTATCCTGTTGTAGTGTCAGCTAGCCTTCCTCCCAAAACTGCTCATCCGTCTTCATCGCCTGTGCAGTTTTTCGGGGTCTGCTTTGTTGTTCTACTTTCTGAAAAATGACAGGCAGGTTGTAACACTCTCGAATTATACACAAAACTGACTATTACCGCCACAATGCTATCGTGATAACCTCAAATTCAAACAAAGTAGTAGTAGTACTCACCAGATCCAACAGGAAAGAACACATACAGTCAAGTGACCAAATTATCGGACGTTTTGGCACATTTTGCATTATATTTAATTGAAAATACTACGGATTGTTGTAAATTCTTTACTGAAATAAAGACTTACCTTTATAGAATTGTTGTGTTACTATATCTTGTCAACGAAAGCCACATTTATGTTCCGACTGAACTTTAAAAAACACAACAAGCAAACCTTCGGAGAACCTAAATATCGGACACCACGGTTCCCCATACGCCACACCGCGGAAAACTGACTAACCACGTAATGGCTGCGGGCACCTTATAGCCAAATTTCAGCTGTGTTTTGACATATATGCTGCTAGAACACAGGTCCATTCCAGTGGCGGATCNTCCCGCCAATGTCGAATCCTAGGCGCGTAGCGCCAAGCGGAGGGAGGTCGGGAGGGGGGTTTCCCCTCCCGTGTAAGATATTTTTTTGTTTTTGTAGCAAAACACTGAAATTTCCATGCATCCTGGTAAGTTTCTGTCACTTAACATGTCTCTGGAGTTTTTCTTAAGATAATTAAAAACCGTTCTCGATTTCGTCACATGAACTTGGCACATAAGTTTCGTGAAACCATATTGTGCACATGGGGTATGAGTCACGCCACCAGCAAAAATTTTTGTTGGAACATCTGCTTACACACCGCTTTTTTAGCATACGAAAAGTCGTATACGAAAAAGTGTGGTGTGTATACAGGGGTCTAGACAATTTCAAAATATTCAAGAGCATAATTAAGGAGCACCGACGGGGCGTAAAAACTTGAATATCAGATGATCGCGTAACAGCAGCCTCAAGTTGTTTAAGAACGGAAATAAACATGTGTTCTGTCTCGTTACGAGAAAAACTGGCGAACGATGGTGCTCTCAACTCATAGTCTATTATTNTAAGAACGAAGACCTGTACTGTTAGTCCGGAAATAAACATGTGTTCTGTCTCGTTACGAGAAAAACTGGCGAACGATTGTGCTCTCAACTCATAGTCTATTATTAAAAGCGACAATAAATAATTAGGTATCACTTTATTAAGCTGAATCACGTTGACAACAATTGAAAAACGTCAAATCTACCAGGAAACAAATCATCTGAAAACAGTTTCACGAAACCAAAACATCCTGTGCACAGTGGTGAAAAGATACACTTGACTAGTTTGCAGAGGGACCAGCCAAGCGCCTGTGCATCAAACTAAGTGTTCGTATCTTGTTCAGGTTGTTTTTCGTTGAATAACTACTACTTCCGAAATTTTGTTTTGTTAAACTCGTGATTGCGTGGTCAGAATTAATGGTTACTTTGTTTTAATTCTTTCATAAGGTAACTAGAGCCATTTTGATTCTTATTCTGTCAGCATAGAGATTCTTTTTCAGACATACATCAACTAGCATTGTAAAACATTGCACATTTCGTTATTTCCAACAATTTTCTTCCCAACATATTTATTGTTAACTAGATGAACCATTTAATGTACCAGTGGAAATTTACAAGTAGAAGACAGCTTGAAATGCTCCAAACAAATGAATGCAAATGTAAAGGTGCAGCATTTATAATTTGTTTCAGATGAAGAAGTGATTGATGCCGTTTTCGTCAGAAGGTGTTCAGTTCTGCTAAAATAATCAAGAATTTTCTGATAGATCGTCTGAAAGGTATGTCATGTAATTAAGATTACTTGTTTTTCAAATTTCATCACACAATATCTTTGTAAATTCAAAATTTATTTCTTGCTGATGTCAAACATATGGTAATACCTTTTCAGCTATTGTTTCTTTATTGTTTTGTGATGTCTATACGAAATGTGCTGAGATGGGGTTGATAGTCTCTAGTGCAAAGGAACTTTAGGTCGAAGGACTGTCAGTCTGAAAGTGATCTGGGTGATGACATTACAACAGAGCTTACAAAAGATTGATGTTTTAGTACATTTAAGCACAATTAAGAATTATTGTGAATGCAAATGATAAAGACTTTGTTTTGAAGATGCACGCCTCTTTCGTCATTTTTCTCTTGCCATCCTAGCCCTGCCACCCACCAATCATGGTCATGGCAATATGGTTACCTGGCACTCTTTCATGCTTGTTAATCAGGTTTATTGCAAGATGTAATGCTCAGTGGACCAATCAGACCAATAACCCTTCCGACCAAAGGCACTTCAGAAAATCAAAAGGAAGGCAGACTCGGTTTTGACTTATCAACAAATACAAAAAGGACTTTACTGTCCAGTTTTCTGGAACAAAATAACGGCCTGTAACTCTCGACAACTCTGAAAAGTTTGGAAAAATTTGAAACTCTTGAAAGTCAGCTAAACGGCCAAGCGCGACCTACGCTTTAGAGAATTTAATGGCAACTGTGTGAAAAGTCCACCCACCAAGGACCAAAAGGCGAGATAGGGGTGCAAGTTTTTAGAAATTACAGCTCTTTCAACATTGATGCCAATGATGCATAAGCAGATGACAGGAGCAGGATCGGTTGAAATCATTAAAACATGGTTTACTTTCCTTCTTAAGTCAAATTTTCACAAACAAACAAAGCACAAATTTTTCAGGTTAACACTCTTTAGAATACAGGTCCTTTGGTCTTGAGACCAAAAACCTATCAAAAGACCACTGCTCCTAAAACGTCTTTCCGACTAACTGCCCTTTGGACTATCGACCTGCCGGGATGCTGAATGGGACACACCTAACAGATTTGAACTACAAAGAAATCACAAAAGTATTGTTATTATTATAATTGTTAATGTTATATTATTGTTTGTGTAAAATAGTGTACTTTAGTAAGAATGTAGGATCCACGTCTATGGTCTGAAGCTTCAGTGTTACCTCCAATCCTTAGTGCGACAACAAAAATGGTTACTCTAATATGCAAACCTCATAGCTAAATACATGATTAACTGGTGACAAATAGTTCACCATATGAACAAGACATACGCGTAAAAATAACTAAAGATTCCATAACTAAATATATACCTCACAGGAATGACAGCTTTTGCAATGTGTGCAAGGATACCTGTCAGTCTTAGGCACTGTAACAAAAGCTGTTTTATGAGAGCTTTCACAATGTATTTATTATGGAAAAGGACATCCTGCCCAATCTTCAAACTTTTATCATAGCAAAATGTATGTTTAAAAACCTCAATTGTATTTTCAGGCGATACTAACACTGAATTAATGTCAACAAGAGTATGAAGTCTGGAAACTTTTAAGATAAAGGAAAATTTTCCAAACTATGCCATGATGCTGAGAATGATGATGACAATACGACAGTCTCCATGGAGGTGGTAAAAGAGTCATTGGGATCTGTTTGTGATGCTCAAAGTGATGATAGCAGGACATTTGATAATGACGTAGCGAAGTTACCAGGATCTGCCCTTACTAATGGTAGTGACAATGAATATTTTAATTATGTTTTTTGTGTCTTAAGCTATACAGTGCCACCTTCGTTCATTAGGGTCTTCGTCATCACCATCATCCCTTCATCCACAGCCTTTCAGAACATGAGTTTTGTTAATTAGACAATACAGACAAATGGAATTGCAGTTTTTGCAGTTTAACATCTTTAAAAATAACTGCTTTGAGTTATTGAGAATTGTAGTCACTATGTATAATAGAATTTGTATGAAGAAAGCAAACAACATTTAATCTAAAACTGTCAATTTTTTAAATTACATTTTTAGTGGTAATTGTTACTAAGATGGTCAGATTCTAAAATTGTAGTGAATGGAAGTCTGCTAAGATGCGCAAGATGAAACTGTTTGTACATGCATATCACAAGCATTGTTCCTATGGATGTATATGTATCCTCTATTTTTGGTGTCTATCATTTGATTTTAAAGATAATTTGGGTATTCATAGTTCACTATGTGCAAGATCAATACATGGTTAAATGTTTATCTGTGAGAGTTTTTGTTGGCGAATTAAGCAAAAATATTATTCAAAATGGTGTCAACGTATTTGTAGAAGTGTATTTTTATCAAAGGTATCAACTTACACCGTAGAGCCTGACACAGATAGTGTCATCTGCTCACGTTTCAGAATAATAAACATATAAAAACATCGTACATTTCTAAGTTTGAACGCGGTAAAATCTGTTGTGGACGCATACATGTTATTAAAGTGGTCTTTGGAGGACTGTATTTTGGCCCATAAAAACTTTAACCGAATGCGACAAATATGTACATGTAGTTGTGGGGCTTGCATATTGGGTGGATTGTAAGAACAGTGGAAAACCGGGATTTATAAAGTACTGGGGCATATATCTCATGGGACATATAAAGTTGCGGGTTATATATTGTATACACCTAACGGGACATATATACCTGCGGGCTATATATTGTACTGGGGCATTTACCTAGTGAGGTATATATAGTTGCAGGATATATAGATATATAGTGTTCCGGGGCACATACCCAATGGGGCATGTATAGTTGCGGGCTATATATTTTATATATACCCCGGAACAAGGTCTCAAAATTTTACCCCACTTCAAGGTTTCAGATAATAACCCCACATCTGCATAGCGATTAGCGCTAAGAGTGCTTTACTGGGTGTCAGTAACTAAGAGTGACTCCATATAAAAACCAACCGGTAGATTTTATACCCAAAGTCACAGATTTTTTTGAAACTTAGCACCGTCATGAGTTTGGTTTGGTGAGATGTACTAAAGTCTCTCTTTTTAAGACTTCTGGTCCATTATTTCTCTTTCTATGACCTGTACCCATATTCTGAAACAAAATTGGGCTTTGAAGTAGACACATTTGAATGCATTTTACTAGCAATTATAGTAAACTGATAAGAAATGAGTGATCCGGTTTGAAAGACTATGAGCGAGTAATTTAATGGCTTAACTTTTAAAATTCATTTTCAAATCTGTATGCTTTGATCTTGTGTGGCAAGAACGGCTGGTTTGAAGGTTGTCACTGAAGCCATTTTCTGCCAACTTTAGCACTCTCTAGCAACCATATTGCACCTTTCCAAGAATTGACTTTATTTGCTCAGTCATTCCTAACCTGTTCATAATCTAAAATAAAAAGTCTTGCCTGTCCCGTGGTTTTTGCTTACGAAGCATTGCGCAAGCTGCACTTGGTCCAATTTGCCTGTTCTCAGTTGCCTCAACCACCAATAGGAGGCTCTTGGAACATGTACTTAACTTGCAAAAACACGCCGTAAATAGCTTGTACCTTACAGAAAAAGCAGACAGCATAACTAATTACCAATCCCTGAAAATGATACTGATGATTATTGCTTACTACAAAAAATTATGTACATAAATTATGACTGGTATGCGTTCTTCGTCTTCCGGCAGGGTGGGGTGTCAGTTGCCCCCTAGCTGCTGCTGAAGAGAGTGCCAAACAAGTGCTTGCTCAATCATCAAGATTAACTCTTTAGCTATGTGTTCAAAAAGTTACATAAAGCTACAAGGTGCAATAATGATGGCGATAAGGAGGTCACAAATCAGCCACTAAAATTAGCTAGGAAAAGTGGTCTTTGGCTTATCTCCCCTGTCTGGCAAATAGCTGTCAAGTTTGAATAAATGCCAAATAATCATGCACAATATACATTGGTTATTCCAGACACCAAAGCACAACTTTAAATCTAATTTTTAAGTTACTTATTTTCGTTGCTGAAAACATGCAATTTTCGAGACAGCTAATACGACCAATTGCCCTGGGTCTAATGCTCCAGCGGCATTTACAAAAATGAAGCTGTTTTGAATTTTGATGTATAGACTGATTTTTCGAAAATCTACGTAATGTTTGTGTGTTTAGGACCATTGACTGTATTTCCATGCATCTAAATACTATTAGTAGAGCTAGTGACGGGCGGCGCCCCCCACTTTTTTCAGGTTGCGTCTGACACATTTGTGCCAATGCAGCATGCAATGGCAATGAATAGCAGTATTTCAGCATATATCCTTGTCTCACCCACTAGTTCAACCTTCACGGTATTCACGGGAGCTTACATGTATATGTGACCTACATATGTGTACATATGGCCGTGGCGTGCCTTTTTGTGTGTGGTTCTCTTTCAGGTAATATTTCTACAAAATTCATAACACGTCAGAATCCAGCACAGTATAATTGCCATGAAATGTTTCATATACGTTACTCGTGATGTATTCCTTGACTCGTTTTTTTTTTGAAATGCGGGAGTTTGATAAAAACTGAGCGATTTACATATCTCTAAAGCCACTGGCATTCCTTCATTGGAAATCCCAATGTAAACTATTTGACCAATAATACAACTAACCAACAGAATGCCTTGTTATTGAAATCGGAACGACCAATGAAATTTCAACTAAGAAGGCACGTGGAAAGGTGCGATATGGCACACCAACCAATCTGGGGGGTCTTTGCAGGAGAAAAGAAAGAAACGTTCATTATCGTTATTACTTCAGCACGACCTGGTAGACGGTTGACATTAGCAGGTGAGTTCAGTCATTATTAATAATTGTGTGATGAATTCGAAGTATAGTTTTTAGTTGACAAAGCCTTTTTTATATACGAGTGAGAATGGAGGTCACTAAATAAAGTTTGAGATAACCTTAAGCTGTTACCCGCAACAACCAGCTCATTTTCCAAGCAGTAGACTTTTTCATTTGAAGAAAAAAGCCTGCAGAATTTTAAATACGGGAAATGAGGCATTACTTGTTCTAACAACGAAAAATCTGAAATAATCCAGCCAGCCTCAGTGCTTTCGCTACTAAAACATTTCTTAAGTTACAAATAACATGAAAATTTTTCCTGAAAGAAAATGAAATCCGTTAATTAGCTCTGATTCATCAGTCATTTCTAAACATTCACAGAAATTTATTGCCAACCACTCGCTGCAAAGCGAAAACTGGGAGTGGTTTGGTTGACCCATATTATCGTGATGTTACCTACTCCAAGCAACCTGTTAATTATCTTATGACGAGTTGTTATTGACTGCAAGCTTAAGTTTTATTGTCTTGTGAGCCATCGATTCACAGATACTACTTTTGCTAACTTGCATCTCCTTAAAGTTCACTTGGATTANGCCTCAGTGCTTTCGCTACTAAAACATTTCTTAAGTTACAAATAACATGAAAATTTTTCCTGAAAGAAAATGAAATCCGTTAATTAGCTCTGATTCATCAGTCATTTCTAAACATTCACAGAAATTTATTGCCAACCACTCGCTGCAAAGCGAAAACTGGGAGTGGTTTGGTTGACCAATATTATCGTGATGTTACCTACTCCAAGCAACCTGTTAATAATCTTATGACGAGTTGTTATTGACTGCAAGCTTAAGTTTTATTGTCTTGTGAGCCATCGATTCACAGATACTACTTTTGCTAACTTGCATCTCCTTAAAGTTCACTTGGATTATAAATACATGGACGATATGGTAGACTATAACAGCTGAGATTTTGATTATGCAGAGTCTATGCATGTTGCATCTGTGCTATAACCAGATGTAACTAATGAGATGGCGGTCGTTCATTAGAATACAGGTAGTTTGTCCTGAGCTGTCCTTGTAATTATGACATGCATACGGGGTGTCCCGGCACAACTGCTAAACGTACTGTGAATAATACGCTTAAAAGTAAGTCACGCATTTCTAAAGATGTGCGGGAATTTTCACGGCTCTGAAACGCCGTAAAATGTAACAAGATCGGCAAACATTTTACATTGCTAAGCATCTCCTAAAATATAACAAGTTCTTAGTTGTTATATTCTAAGTCGAATGCACATGCGAGAAAGGTACCATTGTTTTAATTTGTGAAACCAACGTCATATTACAAAGAAAATGACCAAAATCACGAACAAGTGGTATCTGACACAGCCCCGGGGGGAACTGTTTGGACGAAGGGTGCCGCCCGAAAAATTTGGATACCAACCCGTTTAGGGAGTGGGCTCGGCCAAAAAAGTGACCCATATAGAGACTAATTTTGTGTAAAAATTCATAACTTCGCACCATTCTGTTCCAGTAATTCAGAAAACGCACCCTTTTAGATGTCATTTTGTCCAAAATGACATCACTTTGGAGAGCATTTTGTTACTGTGAAAAAACAACCTTTGAGGCGGCACTATAGGAATACCATCAGGGATGACATAAATTTGGCTACCCATTATCATTTTATTACTGTTACTACTGTTACTGCTATTACTACCTTTGCTATTACCACTATCACTACTATTACTCGTCGCCGACAAAATTTTATTTTGAAAAGCCAACAGGCAATTTTATGTGAGAAGCCATACGTATAAGTGACATAACCATAGATTCAGAAATGTAAAGACAAACTTTTTAGGCAATTCTCATGTGATTCTGTCTACTCGAACGGTACGAATTAGACCAATTCCTAGAGGCTAGTACACTATCAATTAAAACGAGCTAATTATGTTTTTTATGTCGTATACATGTAGGAAGAGACGTTCATAACACGATTCGTGCAGGACATTTTTCTCAATCAATATTATAGTAGCTGTTCCCTGCCCATCATTGTGTTTTTAATACTGCGTTTGTGGTTGCTAATGACAAAACAGCCCATTGATCGGTCGTACCTTTTGTATGGTCTATTTACAGTAGGTGCTCACACAAAGGACACTTTATGCATTTTTGAATAGACAGCCTTGGTTGTATTTTAAGTGTTTCATTGTCACCCCGGCCAACCCGCGATCGGGAACGACCGGAAAGCGATCGAAAACGCCACTTTGCCGCAAAAATGGCAGACGACGATGATGTACCTGGTGAGTCTTAGTGTCATTTTCTTCTTAAATAGTGGCTACTTTGGCACGAATGCGACACAGAGAAAAGCGTCAGAGCTTAACCTTTGTTGCCGATATGAAATGATGCTTGGCTTTTGCTTATTTTATCAAATAAAGGGCNATTGTTACTGACGCACGTCAGGTAAGACAGCGAATTTGACCTCTCGAATACGGATCTTCAATAATAGGCCATATGGAGAATGGGTCGTGCAGAAAAACAAACAAGTAAATTGTTCGTTTCTTAACCGAATCTGTTCATGAAACGAATTTCTGAAGGCATTCGAAAGGTGACGACCGGAGCTGCGGGCTTCCTACCGGTGTTGCATTCACACTCTTTGCCTGTATGCCCCTCTTCCCGCTGTCTCGTGTATTTTCCCTGTTTATTGCGCTATGCCTTGCCTGATGATGTGACATGCAGTCACGAAATATAACTACTGTTTTTATTTGGTTGTTTGTTATGACTCTCCTCGATATTTTACTTCATACCTTCAAACCAGAAGAAAGGAGACAGTTCCGAAATTACGAACGTACGAGTATCAAGCTCAGAAACAAAAGTCTACGCAAGTAATAATAAATGATGGCGTTGCTTATATTCAAAGCGGGTGAAAACTGTGCTGCTTGTTTTAGTCTGCAACATAGCTCGTGGCGTACCCCGGGCAAAATAGATTACGATAAATTAAATTTAACTTGTTAAATGCATTTATCGTCATTATTTTGACATTTGTCTCTTTATTTTGATACCAGTCCTTAGGGTTTATTTTGTATTACTCATCTCTATTTATAGCCTCAAGGGCCTACTTTTGTATTCATATATTTCTCTACGCGACACCTGATTGGTCGCCCATATTTCCTTTGTTCAGTTCAACCTGGTCTCTCTCATTCAGCCACCTACCTCTTCGTCTACAAGACCTACGTTCGTTCTCTGCATTTTTCCCCCACCCCCCATCCTGGGTGTCGGTTCCACTTTCTCTTTTCTCATATACATTTCCTGTTAGGTTTTAAGTTTTGTGTTCATGTTCTGTACTTTTCCGGGCCTTTAAGCCCTTCAGGCAGTTCTTTTGTTTTGTTCCCTCTTTCAGGGCTATTCATTGTACACGCCGGTGAGCGTTTTGTCCATGCCCATCTTGCAGAGTCTTAGTTAGTTTATTTATTTACGTCATAATAAATGACAATATTCGCAATCCTCCTCTTGTTTTACTCCGCAACATAGCTCGTGGCGTACCCCGGGCAAAATAGATGACGATAAAGTACTATTTGTGCTGAAGGTGATTACTTCAAATCACTTCAGTTCAAGGAGGGGAGTGGACAGAGATTCTGTAGGTGCTAAAAATTGAGTGAGTGCGTGGTTAAAAGTAGTTATTTTAGTACATTCTCCCTGTGCGCAATTACAACGGATATTCAACGTATCTGCAGTGTATTACGTAACTGTCACAACCATTGTGAACAATGCCGACCAGTGGTGCAAAACCAAGAATGCCAACGAACCGTCCCAACCTGCGCAGTACCAACAGTATCATTCATAGATTACCTGGCCCCACAACAGCACATAATAAATAGAGAGTTACTGACCAAGCTGAATGCCAGATTTGATGGAGAAGGAGATAGATGAACTAAAACATCAATTTCAAGAGAAAATGGCTGCAAATGTCAAACTCAAGGACTGCTAGAGAAAAAGGCGGACGACCTCGAAAATAGGTCCAGAAGGGACACTATTATTGTACATGGAGTGAAGCAGGAGGTCAACGAGTCATGGGACAAAATTGATGAACTTGTTCAACAAGTGGTTGATGATTTAAGAATAGGCGAGTTGTCTATTGACCGTCTTGGCAGAAAACAGCATAACAGAAATCGACCATGCAATCAGAGGGCCGTAGGAAGAAGGGGGGGGGGGTTGGGGTCCTGGCCCCCCAAAAAATTTTCAGGCGTCTGGGTTAAACCGTGGCAACCGACATAGGCATGGTGCCGGGGACAGTCGACAAAAGAAAGACTGCGAAAAACGGATAAAAGAGAAAATTCATTTTAACAAATCTGTATCAGTGCATGCAGTTGTATATTAAAAGAATAATCCACGTGATATCGTTAACTCTGATCAGCGTTGGTAAATCACCGAGTATATCAATACGCACAGTCGTTTATCTTCAGTCGAACCCATTATAGATTAATAGTTCATCGATTTTTAAAAATCGAAAACTAAACTTGGTTTTTTTCCATCTGAATACAGCTGTGGTATTTGTTTTTAACGAAAACTGTTGGTTAATGCATTTTGAAAATTCTCCAGTAAGTTCAGGCAGAGGTGTTTTCTACAGTTTAACGCCACCATATTGGAAATGGGTCAGAATGTTGCATTGTGGTTAAGCCGGTAAACAAGTACGTCGGCAAGCGTGGGGGCGAACCGGCCACAGGGAGGTTACGGTGTTGTGTGCCTGGCATGCTATAATACCAGTTAGCGAGATTTTAGTTACTACCTGTTTCCCAAGGATCAAGAACTGCGTTAAACATGGGTCAGAGACATTAGTAGAGCTGGTAGCAAAGGCCGACTTCGTGAATTCTTTCCGATTTGGTAGCATAAAGTATGCAGTGCTCATTTTGAGGGCGGGAAGAAAACGTATCTTGGAAACTGCCCAACAATATCTCCCTTCAAAGAAACAGTAACAAAATACTCTACGGCGGTTGGTAGTGAAAAAAACTTGTTTTCGCTTGACCAGAACCAAGCCAACATGAGCAATTTTGAGGATAATGCCTCTGCACAATCACCTGTTCTGGGTCAACACACTTAACGTACGCTCACTATATGTAGGATAAAACGTGCAGAATATTATTATTTACTTTCTAAAAAATTGTGAAGCATTGCTATCAAATTACGATCATTTTTCATAAAATTGTGGTGGAAGTCCCAGGGCAAAATCTTGCCGACAAATGCGTAGCTGCCGGTCTCGCAATCGTCGTTAGGGCTTGAATTCTTGGATAAGAATACAGCTTAGACTCAACAAATTACCTGAAATCCTCCTCAAGTTTTCCAAATAGCGTCTCTAAGATTTTTAAGTTCTTGTGGAGTCTGGATTAACTGCAGATTAAGTCCAAATCTGCGCTAGATTGCAGCCCGCAACACGATAAAAATCTCTGGAGGAACACACATGTTGTTGTCACGTGACGTTTGTTTTGAAGTTTGTATGCGTGTGTGTGCCAGTAAGCGTGCGTGTGCTTGTCATCAGAGTTCATTTGCCAGAGTAATGTAATGATGTAGGTGTGCATTGTATCCAAAGAAATTAAGTCAAGCAGTCAAGCAGAGCGTGTTTTAATATTTAGGCCTAGCTTAGCACTTGCTGGCCTCATCTGCTAAAAAACGTTCGAGAATTTTTTCGGTAAGACCGATATGTCACTCATTGTGGAGTCGCCAGGTGAGTGGATGCGTGACCGTAGTGTAACAGCTATTTTCCGGAAGATTTGGGGTGTAAGGGTGCGAAGTGGTTTGACCTTAAAAACACCAATTACGATTAGTTAAATAATTTCTCTTAAAAAATGCAAAATTTTTTTACGGTATTAGAACCTTTCGGAAATTAGTGCCAATATTTATTTGCCGATGCTTTGTTACCCGTTTCATGAATAGATAGTTCCCGACTAAATGTCTTCGATGACAGCCGATATGCAGAGCGCACTTCTTGGCCGCGTGCTAACACTGGTCGATTTTTTTTATTAGTCTTCGATTCACGGTTTTCACGTGTACAAAGAAGTTTGGATTCCTGTTGAGGCCGGAGAAGATCTGTACCGGAAAGAAACAATGCAAGGCTGCTGACAAGTACGCTGAATCTCTTTTCAAAGTCCACACCCGCGTAGTGGGGCACATTCCTCGCAGGAGCAGCAAAACTTCTGCGTTCTTTTTGAATCGCGGCGTAAGTTTGAAGTGTATACGGACATAACAGTGAGACTCGTGGTCTACAAATTCAGGACTGTCGGATCTTTCAAATGATAAATTGGAGAAGTTAGAACTGTAGGTACATGTAAGGGCATTTTTCGCATGCAGTTCATGGGCTGGGCGCTTACTTTAGCAAAGTCTGAAAACGCGTTGGGGCACTTGTTGGGGCATGGGCGCTTATTAGGGCGAATAGCGGCAGAATTGCATACAGCAGCGTAGTTTAATGCACACAAATCACACGTCATGCAAACCAATCGGCCATTCCATTTACCCTTATCAATCCCAATAGCCTTTGCGCACCCTAATTTCCGGACATGCGCAATCGTTAAATCGATTCGGTTGCAACTCCGCTAATAGCGGGTCTTGCTCGCACCGGACAATGCTGTCAACGCAACTGAGTCCGACTCTGGCGCCGCGATCTCTTTCACGGGTGGGGCAGTCATGTTTTTAAGTGCGTCAGTACTGTTTTGGGTGAGTCGGTCCGATTTAGAGGACCGGCGGTCATGTTATTTCTCACCCGTGTCTTTGGTCCCGGTAAAAGCAGCTCCGAAGGACGAGCGGTGAAGTCACGCATATCTTTAGAAATGCGTGACTTTCGTGTAAACGTACTATTCACGGCATGTCCAAACCAATCTGAACAATAATATGATCTAAATTCTTGTTTATAATTACATTGCTATATTCTTAACATTAACTGAATTGTACGTCGCTATCCAAAGTTATTTGCATATTTACTGCCGTGGTGTTGTAACGTCATTGTTGTAACGGAGAATAGAAACGGCGCCATTTTCGTTCATCGTTACACATCTGTGGCGTGGTGTAAGGGAACACAAAGGAAACAATGTGTGTCCAAGCGAGTACAGCAGCGTAGATGAGGAATACTTTGAAAGATACAGGGACGGACAGGTGGACTTTTCAGATGATTCCGACCATTCGGACGTGAAGGAGGAGGTGACAGATCCCATACGAACAATTTGTGTTCACAGCTTTTCTGTAGTGGAGCCGAATTCTCCTTCGATCCCTTTCACGGCCCTTTCTCCGGTCGTCGAAGACTCAGCCGCAGCCGGCTGGGTCGTCCAGTGAACATCCACGGGCAGAAGGTGCGCAGGAGTTGCGATTGGATGTTAGTGACTGGTAAGAATATTATCCATATGTATCCCATAACCGCGTATTATTATATACTTGGTCTTTTTTAACTCAAAAGTAGAGGCTTTATAAGTTAGTCCCAGATGCCCACTTCCCCACTGGTGAATTGTGTTTCAGCCGTGGATTAATACCCGTTTCAGTGAATAAAAACTGGGATTTTTTGTATTTTGGCAAATCACTCAAAACGTGTTTGATCTCTGATTATTTGTAGACCGTGTGGCTCAGTGCTTTGTGCTCGTGAGACTCAGGTTCGAATCCTGGCTTTCACTGGCGGGACAATTGAGCATTGCACAAAATTGTCTTCTACTTATCTGAGACTGATCTCGGTGTTACTAGTGAGTGAATAAGTGTATGCAAGGGAATCATTAATAGCCACTTTGGAATAATCGACTGTGAAGTGCACAGAAGAGGATGAAAGAGTCCCAATTTTTTAATTTAGACTTTCTCACCTCAGTGTTGAGGGTGGGGGGGGGAGATAATTCTATAGCCAATAAAACAGATCACGGTCATTTTCGTACTCAAGGGCCAAGGCAACTCGGACCCATATCAATCTACACATGTGTTCCAAAACAGTTTTATTTTGTGAGGCGATGCTTGAAATGGAAACAACCATTTCATGTCGATGTACATTGACCCAATGTTGCCATCATTTATAAATAAAACATGGTACATGGCCTGTGTACTAGTCGACTACTTGGGTAGGAACCGCCTGGTAAAGTTTCTGTAGAGTATAGAGGGTATACCATTGGATTGGTGATTGCCCATACAGCATAACGGAGAAGTTTTAAGAAATATATAATGTAATATTTAAAATATGGGCGACCCTTTGAGTGGCAACCTTGGTTTTCAAGTTGGTTTGCCCCATTGGCACTGTCTACTTTGATTAATGGCATGTGGGTGCCGATAGGGTTCAGATTGGGAGACCAGATCTCACGATTACTTACATAACAATCCCCTTCATCACTGAATCAGGGCAACTACCTTGTGTCTTAGGGTCAGCTAAAAAACAAACAACTAATGTCTATTACTATATCCCCCGGGCATGATCTTGGTTGTAGCATTGTTCATTTGTATGAAAAGTAAATATCTTTACTATATATGATCAATTTGTATGAAAAAATAAATAGGTTGTGATGTTCCAAATTTTGTTTTTTGGAAACAGATTTTATTTTTTTTTCTGTTGTAAACAGGTCGCTGCTCAAGTGGGGTTTACTCTGAACAATCACTTGTCTTGAAAACTGAAGTCGTATGCAGCCCCCTCCGTTGGCAGACGCACTCTTGGAAATTTTGCAATTCGAAATTTTGTTGTTTACTGAAGTAATGTATTATTGTTGACATATCTTGCAGGTGCATCTGTGGCAACTGTCAGACAACCCCATTTGTTGAAGAAAGAGTATTAGTCCAGGCCCTTAACCCGAAAACGTTTACACCTCGGATTAAAGCAAGAAATTTGGCACACTGGTACTTTTTGACATGCTGAATCTCATGGGGGTCGGTTGCCCAAATTTTGAGGTCAAGGTCAAGGTCAAATCTTGAAAAACAAAATGGCCGCCAAGTAACACTTCTTTGGTTGCTTAAGAGGTGATCACACATTTTAAGGCTAGGTAATGGTACTTTCTTAACTAGAAATCTATCAAAATGACATTGCAATATATTTTCCTTATAATATGAAAACCCCTCATTTGCATAAATCCAATATGGCGGCCAAAATTTAACTAACCAACTACAATTTTTACAAAAGCATCTATTTTGATCTGGTGCAAGACTAATAATACAAAAACAAATAGGTTCTCTTACCAAAAATGAAATAGATTTATCATTAATTTGATTTGTACAATTACTATGAAAATTCGGTTGATGTTATGAGAAAGAGGCCAATATATGCATAGCACTTGACAGACTACCAAAAACTCGGAGGCCAGCTTTGATAAATGACGTTAATATGCTTGTTCTAGCTCCTGTCTACATAATATAAACCGATTGTCAACTGCTTATAATATCAACACAATAAAACGGATTAATGTCAAATTGTCATTGTAGCTCACATAATTCAATTAACCGTGACACTATCATCTGTTCCTTTGCGCCAAAACAAACCACGTCACTGACGTGTTCCCTGGCATTTGCTAAGCGTTGTGCATGCTAAGGAATTACATCCACATCACTTGCCGCATAGTTGAAAGCTCTTGCAACCACACTTAATGAGCTGCTGACCAGATTTGGAGACTTCAGGCATGTCTGTCCAGCCTGGTGTCCATTGTTGGTCTGTGTCTCTCTGCCATCCAAACCCCTCTGGACCCATCTGCCAGCTTGATACAAGCATTTGTAAACATTCTTTATCAGTGGAGATTGGGTAGGCGATAAATTTGGCATGATCTGAACTTTTGGGGGAAAGCTCCTTTTGTAAAGTATTGACCTGGCTGGTTTTGGTTTTGGCTTTTCGATGTTAAACGAAACATGTAAATGTCATTTGTTATGAACTCCTGACTGTCGATGGTGAGTTGGTGAAACGAATTAAAATTGCCGGCATGAGAATGCCTGAGTAGCATCAGGGTTAGCTTTCCATGTCTTCCATGCTGTTTTCTTTCCTTCTCCATAGAACTGGGATGTTGTGTCCGACCCTGTTAAGGCATGAAACTGGTAGAGCTACACACAAATCGTACCCAAGCTGGTCAAACACGCTACTGGCAAAGAGCTCTCGCACGTTCTTTCAAGCTTTAACCACTACCCGTACTAGAATTGCTGGTTGCAAAGCCTTAAACTAATCAAAACACCAAAGAACGACCACAACATCAGTATCCACTGTAGTAACCAGTATTCTCTGATTACCTTTGATGAAACGTCTGCAATGTACAAGCCCATAGGGGTGTCCGACTCCTCATGGTCGCACAGTGGTATGTCAGAACCAGAGGAAAGAACAGACTGGCAGTAGGTAACATATATGTCTTGCTCTGGAGAACAGGCGATTGTCAAACAATTCCTCTTAATTCTTCGAGTTTTGCAAGAAATTCCGGAAGTTCAGAGACAGTCGCATTTGGGGTGAAACTTTGGCAAGGTCACCTGAACCTCTATCAGCTTTTGCGGTGGCCTTCAAGCTGCCAAGGTACACTTTTTGAGAAGCAAAACGTCTGGTGTTGTTTATAGCGCATGATCTGGCCTCCTTAGGTAGTAACTGACACTGAATGACATCTGGCAACTAAGACTCCAAAATAAAAATATCATGCTTGTATTGCCCCCCCCCCTTCTTCCCGAGTTCTGCACCTTCCAATGAGTGACCACGCCAGGTTTGGTTCAGTTTCAGTCCTAAAGTCGCAGAATCATTCTTCTGTGGTCAGCTGTAACGAGACCTACAATTTTTTGGGACGGTGCTTACTCTTAAAAAAACTTCCAGCATGAGAGCGCTTTGTCAGAAATGCCAAGCACATGCAGCGTTGTAAGACAGAGACGTTTTTGTTTCCCTATATCCACAGAAGTGCTTTGAGCAGCGTGTAGAACGGTTCATTTCGCTTCTCTACACGACTATGGTAAACACGGTGTTTTGAAAAAGTCCATTTTTGAGGGCATTTTCAAAAATTAACATATTTGCTTGATGAATTCAGTCAGTGCCACGTCGTGCATCAAATGAAGGTGAGAGTTGCCGGTTCCGTACCAGTTATCATCGTCATACCACGTCATTTCCCGCCGAACTACGGCCAGTCAATGAATGTATATTGTGTTTATTGAAATACCTTTAGGCAATCATTAGTTTTAGAAGAATTATTAAAGTTTGACTTGTGGCAAAATTGCGTAGCGTTTTAAGACGCATGTTCATATTGATGTCATTCAGCATTTAATTCCAAAATCCAACATCGCCAACACCACGGATATTTGTCAATTTTGATATATGTAACCCTTCTCTTGTTGCAACAACTAAATACACATGGTTTCTAGAACGTTCTAAAGTTTCAATTTACGTTTATCAATTATAACAGACGAAACGAGATGTAATTACAGAAATTTATAAGCAGTAATAGAATCATGGCGGCAGGACGGGATTAAACTGGAACCCTCTGGTACAACACTTCGGGGCGGCAGGTGGCACCAGTGGATTATTAATTAAAATGCGTTTTAATTGCCCGACTTACTTGAATGAATCTATGTAATATTTCTGATGCTAAAATGTTTAGTGCCGATCATCACGAATTGGGTCGCCTCTCCCTCCCCTTCTCCGAAGAGGGTTCCGCACGAGACAAATCTCCTTCCATCCTAGCTACACGTAGGCCTAAGCCCCTCAGGATGTTCACAGAAGTCCGTGCCCTGACTGCTGCATAGTTCTGTATGCATTATACATTGCTCCTTGCTAGTTCAAAGGCTTAGTTTTGCCCCTTATATTTACCATCAATCTTAATGAACTTGTACGTAAAAGTTCGTCTTCTTCACTGTCTTAATCATATTTTCTGAAACTTAGAATACATGTAAGTAATGCTTGTGTAAAAATCTTGCACCTCCATTTTGGTTGATATGAATTCTGATGAAACTGATCATCGTTCACATATATCTGTCTGATCATCGTTTACGGATCGTTTTTGGTCCGTGAAAAAAAATCGTATAAATTAGCCTACTAGGGCTGATGAAAAAACTTAGATCTTATATTACACCTTTCGTTAATATTAATTCTTATCAACATCTTATAACATGGCATACCATTCTTAGAAATAATCGAAATTAATCTATTTTAAAGAATCATTTTTAATAAATTTTATCAACCATAACTGATTGTGTACACCTGTCGTGCACGCGCAGACACAGTGCCTGTGTACACCTGTCGTGCACGCGCAGATATACATGTATACAAAGGGACATTTCCCCCGAACTGCTCCACCGAGAGAGGGTACCATCTGAAATGGGACACTAAGGCTAAACATCGATAAGCTTGGAAAAACGTGACAGTTCATTTCACCCTCGTGTGGTCCCAAATCGATGCAGGGAGTGACCTCCTCCACCATGAAAGCACGATTTTACAAAAAAAACAACAGGAAAATGGAGGTAATCGATTCCAACATTGGCCCTTTCACCGTGGGCGGCCCCGTTAGAATTTCTTAATAAAAACACAAAAAGATGGCCACTTGCATGTCGTCAATGGCCTCCTTCAAAGGCGAGGCCCCTGGCTAAACATGAAAATATCTATATTTTCAAATATCAGGAAATGCGCAGCAATTGATGTTATCTGTCAGGTCATCAATTTTTCTCAAGTGATATACAGTTTCGAGAAAAAAAAATAAAGCGAAAGATGTCTCCGTTATCCCTTACCAGAGAGGGGCCTCTAGAAAAATATAGTTTTGCATTCGCAAAATTTGACAGATTGAATCTAAACATCCATTAAATTAGTACGCTCTGCAAAAGCTTCGCTTTACAAATTCTCTCTTGCGTTTAGACGATCTGTGCTGCAAAAGCTAAGACCCTAACGACAGTGTCCTGGCCAGTGTTCTCAAAAGGTAAACCGTGCACTGATGCAGATTTGTTAAAAATTCTCTTGAATTTTCTCTTTTATCCGTTTTTCGCAGTCTTTATTCTCTCGACTGTTCCTGGCACCACGCCTATGTGGGTTGCCACGGTTTAACCCAGACGCCTGAAAATTTTTGAGGGGGCCCGTGCCCCTCGCTTCCCCCCCCCTTGCCCCGCTTCCTATGGCCCTGGAACTGTATGCAAATTTACTGACACATTTCAAATTCCGTGGTTGTTGATACGTTTTATGCATATTGTATGAAAAGTTTCACATCTAGAGTGCGAAATTATGTTTCCACGACATCATTTTACTTTTGATTTTACAACGCCGTCAGCAATTCAACATAAAGTTTACGTTGGTGCAATTTCACGCATTTCGTATTTGTAGGTTGATTCGATTTTACCACCTTTCAAGGTGAACAAAAGTTGATAAACCGATGTCAAGACCGGAGAGGCCACTGGTGAACGAACAGCAAATGGTTAAATGTTTGTTTGGCCAAAGCTCACCCGCTAAGTCGTAAAATGGTAATTGCCGACCCAGGACACGCATAATCGGTCGTCTATTCTAGGCGACCACTTTGCCGACCCAAGTGCCGACCGCAGAGGCGAATCAGCAGACGGCTTCTAGCAGACCATTGTTGGTCGGCTGCTGGTCAGCTAGACGGCCGGTCGTCGACCAATTTCCGACCGGTCGGACAAAAATTCGTGATGTGTGCTGTAAAACCTGATTTTTTATTTCATTCTACAGGAAACCATGAATGACCTAAATTACTTTAATTGGTTTAGTTTATGTGACAATCAAGTTCAAACTAAAATATAAACACATTAATTAACAAAGTTACCTTCAGCTATGATCAAATTAAAAATGATGATAAAAGTTTCAGCAATTGTTCTTTGAAAATTTAGCAAGATGTCCGATATCCTTTTAATTTCGGAGACAATTTGTTACATAATTAACCATAAATATTGTAACAAAAACATTTAAAAATGAATTTCTGTTAAAGGTAAAACATTTTAGAGTTGATTTAATGCATATTCATACTAGTTTAACAGTTTTTCTCAGCCAGAGAAAACAATTAGACTTATTTTTCATTGAAAATGTATATGCTATATTAATTAGGATAATTACCATCGTAAGTGTCAGGAAAATTACTTTTTTACTTTTAACTTATTTGTACAACTTATTAACATTAATTTTAAATCAAAATAAAGCCTCTTGCTTATCACCTGAAACAGTAATGAAACAGATATTTCGTCTGAAGCCATTTCAAAAAAATTACCCACATGACCTTTGACCTTGATTTGACCTTGACCTTGACCTCAAATTTCGGGCAACCGACCCCCATGAGATTCAGCGTGTCCCAAAGTATCTGTGTACCAAATTTGGTGCTTTAATCCTGGGTGTAAATGTTTTGGGGTTTTTGGCTGCTAAGGGACCGGACTATATGTTGTCAAGAGGTCGACAAGGTTGTTGCAAAACTTGAACAGCCCATGTTGTCATTCCAGCATGCACAGTATCCAGCATCAGAGCTTTCTACCCGCCGCCAGGAAAACTAAATCAAGTTAATAATGTATTCATACGTACATCTTTCTCAGTCTATAAGAATATGTGAGAATTGAGGGATGGAATGGAATGTATATACAAAGAAATCACTACCAAATCATGAAACACAAGCAAAGAAAAAAGTGACACTAAATCCCAAACACTCCATGGCGCAAACAAGTTTCAATAAAAGTAACCTTAAGTACGACCTGGTTATACGAGATGGAAATTAGAAAACTTAGACATTTGATTACAAAGTTATCCACTTTCCTTTAATTTAAAGCTGCCTCATCCATATCTACACCACAAACCATAATCTTCTTCAGCCGCATATGCTCGCTTAGCTTCATAGGAAAATAATCCATGTTTTGTGACTACAAACGCGCGTTTCTGAGATCAGTTAACTGAATTCATAGGTTTATGTGCTACAGTTTCTCAGTGCGTACGTTGTGTTGTCTGGGTAGCCGTCCTTATCCAACGATTGTTTAAGCCAAACGCTGCAGAACCGAAATTTAATAATAGACGGGTTAAAGTTATCAGTAAAAGACGAGTTAATTGGATATTTATTGTGCTGTTTATACAACATTGATTTGTAGAACTCGCGTGGACTTACTGACATATATACAGAGCTTAGAAACTAGTCTTCAAACTGAAAACTTAATCCATCACTCTCCAGGATTCAAGTACAAGAGTGCAAATTTACTCCAAGCATGCGCTGCAATGGGGCATTTCTCTAGTTGTTTTGAATAGAGTTTTAACCCTGGATTCACTACTAAGGCATTCAAAACAAATTCAATCTACACAATTTGAGTACAAAATGTGCACATGATAATCTACCATCCAATCAAAATATAGAGCAAACCATGCATATAACAAAACTTCATGTGTTTATAAATGTTGGACTTCAGGCTAACCAGATAGCATATTTCATAAAACAGCTTATTATTTAAAATGACCTATTCTTATTAAAACGACATAGGCAAAAATTGAATTTCGGACCTCAAAAGCGACGCCCCCTATATTATATAGGCCTCGCCGAAAGGCGGTCGATAAGCGGGACTCCGTATATTAATACGGGGTCCCTATGTCAGTATAGAAGACCCCTTCTCAAAGTGACTGACGAGGGAGAATTCACAAGCAAAAATTCACGTCATTTCCTCTTCCCTTTGTGGCACCCCAGCGCTATTGAAAAATGATGAAAATGCGTCAGAGCCGTCACTTTGAAAACAACTTCTGGTTAAGCACTCGACAATAGTATTCTACAAAAATATCACAAGAAAAATTTCGAAGCAATTGGGCACCACAAACAGCATGCTTCTCGCGATGTCTATTTGTATCATAAAATGACCACCAGTTGACGCAAAATACGTCAAATCCATCCGAAAACTGAAACATGTCATCGTTTCTTTAATAGAAAGTGTTTACCAATTTTCATAAAAATCTGTCAAAAAACTTCAGCGAAACAAAGGAAGACCGGAAAAAATGAAATGGCCTCTAAGGGACAATGCGCCTGGAAGTTATCAACGTCTGTTCTCAACTTGATATGAACATGCTTTCTAAATTTAATAAATTTCCTGCAGTGAGTTTAGGACATACAACTACAGGCGCAAAAAGTTGCCACCAGGAGGCGCCACAGTAGTCAAAGTCGTCATCGTCAACCGTACTCTTCATACTGAGAACTTTCACAATCATCCATAGAATGGTTTGATTGATAGAGGAGGGGATGCCAAAAACCCATTCGAAAAATCATAAATGGCCACTAGGTGGCGCAAAATGCCTCAAATACTTCCAAAAACAGGGTGATAGCGTCATGTCACCAATAAACTGCCACTAGGAGGAGCCACAGTAGCCGGAGTAATCAGAAAATCATCGTTTCACAAAAATCCGTTGACGACCTTTAATGATACAGAAGTAAATGTGAAACAATAAATTGCCACTAGGGGGCACAACGGTAGTTAATTCCGTCCAAAATTCGTTGTCTTCTGTCATCATCTTCATTTGAACCCATCTGCCAAATTGCATGAAGATACCTTGAGGGGATCGGGAGATACAGCTGCGGACGCCGGACGCCAAGACAAAGATGAAGGCAATATGCACCCACATATGGCGGATGGGCATGAGCTGTCTTACAACATCTCTGTGGCGCTTTTTATTGCCCATCTTACCAGAGATTACCTATTATACGTTATTTACCTGTATTCATTTTATTGTAATTGTACTAGTCATAATGAATGACCTTATATTGCCTACACCAGTCTCCTTTTCATCTCTGGTAACGAGCTTGCGATGCACGTATCATTTATCTATTATCCGGGACATATGTCGATCATAAATAAGTATTTGGGCGCATAACAATACGGCTTCTATGAGCATTTGAATCTGTCTTCGAAAACAAAATAGCCAACACGTCCGCCATCTTGAATCTGGTCATTATGAACGACCATAGGCTTCTAGCGTTTTGGGGACTAGAAGTTGTGGGTGAATTTTGTGCCAATTGAACTAATAGTGAGACCTGTATATAGAGTGCGAACAAAAAACTTGATGTCAGAGCAACATACGTGGTGAAATTTCTATTGACGGCAGAGCAACATATAGTAACTCGCCAAGTAATTAATTAAATTAACCTAAGCAAACAATAGGAAGTGTTGACAATGGCTGCTTTTAAATTAATGACAGCTATATAGTTGTGACTTTATGTCCACCAATTACGAGTTGCTTTCTTGGTCTCATTTATAGATACCGTATTAGCCCTAAATAAGCGCCCAGGGCGCTTAGAAAAATTCGTTTCGGGAGGGGGGATGCGCTTATTGTAGTCTAAGGCTGTTGAAACCCAGTCTCCGAAACAGGTGAAATCGGAAGCTACGATTCATCAAATTTATGCCCTGCAACGTATCTGTAGCCTATGACAGATTGACTTTCCACAAATTCATGGTACATTGCTATCAAACTTCGTCGTTTAATTGCGATCCTTCTTCAGAAATTTGTGGGGAAATCCCAGGGCGAAAACTCGCCGACTGATGCGTCCCTGCCTCGCTATCGTAGATAGGGCAACTTGAATTCATGACTAAAAATACAGTTTTGTTAGAATTTAGACTGACACTGTTCTTGGTTTATTTCGTTTTTTGTTCTGCTTGTGTTATTGATTGGCATGACCCCTGAGTTCAGTGCAGTGATGGTGTAACTTGTTTACTACAGTATAGTGTGGAACTTTCTAGAAGACTCTAGCATGACAGTGATTAATGCAGTCTGGAATATTCTAAATACTAGTATATGGTTGTAGAATGATTGGGTATATTCCGGAAAGTTCTGGCATGTGCTTGAAAAGTTCTGCAACATTGCATTATACATAAGCAGAGGTTTGTACTAGTCAAAAAAGCAGTTCAGCAGTCGGAGAAAATGCAGTTAAAGACTTGCAGTGAAGAGAATCAGTAGTTACAGCGAGCGTAAATAGAGAGCCAGCTGTACAGACACCAGGTTATTTGAATCAGCGAGAGTAACAGTTGCTGAACGTGTCTCAGAAGTTCATCACAAGTCAAGGCTTCACAGCACTAGCTGAAGCATAGAACAGACATTACGTCGGACGTTTTGTTTGAGTTGGCTTGTGAACGTATGGCCGAGATTAATAAAGCCATTAACTCGAACCAGTCTTCAGTCTATCGTCCCACCGAAAGCTATTAGCACCGATCTGTAACAACCTGCGCCCACCCGAACACGGGAAAAACGTGACAAGTTTCGACTCAATTATTTACATGAAATCCTCAAGTTTTTCAAACAGTGTCACTAAGATTTTTAAGTTCCTGTGGAGTCGGGATTAACCGCAGATTAAGTCCAAATCTGCGCTAGGTCGCACCCACGAATCTGGATGAACTCACATGCTGTCACGTGACGTTTGTTTTGAAGTTCGTTTGCGTGTGTGTGCCGAGTGAGCGAGATTCACTTCCGTTGACAAGTACACTGTGTCTGTTCTGAAAGGCCAGACCATAGTGGGACATGTGCCTCGCGAGACCTGCAAAACTTTTAATTTCTTTTTGAAGCGCTGTGGAAGTTCGAAGTTTATATTCACGGCTAACTACCGATATAGCGGGGAGGCTCGCGGTCTAGAAATTTGGCGCACAACGATTTTTTCAGGCAGGATTGTCAGATATTATTGATAAATTGAAGACGTTACTGTAGAGTTTTAGAACTCTAGGTAAGGCATTTTCAAATGCATACACGTTCATTGGATGGGCGCTTAGTTAAAGGAAGTTTGCAAATGCGTGGGAGACGCTTAATGGGACATGGGCGCTTATTAGGGCAAATACGGTAGTCGTAAATTTTGTGGAGAATACGGTTCCACTAATGTGGGGATAGGTCGTGGTAGACTGGTAGTATAGTTGTGTTACCCGGTTCTTGGTTGAACAGTATATAGTTGGCTAACAAGGTAGCAACAGCAAGTCGATGGAGAGCAGCATAAAAACTAACGCAGTCGTTGAGTTTCTACTGACACACAAAGTTGATTAATTCTAACTACAATATAATAGAAATATGTGTGGGTTGTGAGTGCAAAGCAACAACAATATTGAAAGTTCCGGTGATTTCCTCAACTCATAAACATGAATGGAGCCTGGACAGCTGTTTGGCATATAGCTTTTCACTATGAGTGGGCACTGGTCAGTGACATAGCAATGAACAACACAAGATGTTACGAGTTCTGGTGGGTGTTGTTTCTTGGGTAGGGGTACTTCGGTGGAGTGTATCTCGGCTGAAGGGGCCGTCTATTGCCACTCGGAGTTGAACCATAAGTTGGCTTTGGGCGATCCCAGTATGAAAAGCAAAAGTCGCATAAAAATCTGTGCTTACGTCAGTAGTTGTAGAATCTCCAGTTTGGTTGGCCTTGATCTCCTTGTCAAGAGCATTCATTAGTTGTTCGACCACTCCGACATGGTCACAATTTAATTGAATTAGCACATCTTTGGGTATCTTTTGGCGTATGATGGTCACAAGCACATGATCTTGGGCGGCAACTTGTCCAAGGGTCTCTAAACCACGTAGGCACGTATTAACACTGTCGTGGAATCGACGTAAGCTGGCAGCATCGGATGAGGAGGCAGGGATGTTCAGCAATTCTGTAGTGTCCTCGTCTTGTTCCTTAAGTTTCTGAGAGGCTTTTACAATCTGTGATTTGCCCTTTGATGGCTCTCCTTCTGAAAAAGTTCATTCTGGCATCTTGGCAGTTAACATCCATCCGGGCCACGACACCAGGAATGTGGAGAATTCGGTTCCACTAATGTGGGGATAGGTCGTAGTAGTATAGTTGGGTTACCCGGTTCTTCGTTGAAAGGTGGAAAGTTGGCTAACAAGGTAGCAACAGCAAGTCGATGGAAAGCAGCATAAAAACTAACGCAGTCGTTGAGTTTCTACTGACACACAAAGTTTATTAACTCTAGCTACAATATATGTAGTGAATAGAAATATGTGTGGGTTGCAGTGGCGGATCTAGGATGTCACAAGGGGGGGCAACATTTTGTCCGACTGTAAGCATTTGCGCAAACTGAACCACGATTGTAGATGCGCATAGCACCGAATGGGGGGAGGTCGGAAGGGGGGTTTGCCCCCCTACCGTCCAGGAAATTTTTCTGTTTTTACCTCTAAAAATCAAGCGTTTTCCTTGATTCTTGAAGTATTATCCAAGAAAAAAAGGAAAAAAAACGGAGAGCGTGTCAAACAGGAAAAACTGCAAGTACCAAAGTCTTGAACTCACGACCTGGCGGATATAGTGCGCGTGTGTTACCACTACACCACCACGATTTAGCTACATCTCTCATACTAAAAGACCTACTTGTTTATGGTCCACAGCGTTTGCGCGCGAAACCTACTTCTTTTTGTAATGCTTATTACACGTTTTATATTTTGTGCCATCAATTCTTAACAAATTTGTCGCATTTAAAATAGTCTTCAAATGCCCAAAAAGACCAAATCCGTTTTTCGTGTTGGCAATAATGACGGCATTGCTTTGGAAATCGTCTTAAGATAAGGTTTGACAAAGAGAGTATTGCGAGTTTCTGAGTGATTCACTAAGGCTTCGATTAAAATTCACATCTTACCAGCAGCTTCTGTTTTTTCATCGTCACTCAGGTTCCATTTTCTTTAAAAAATGAAGTAAATTTTCTTCATTGTACAGTGGAGCAGACGACAGAAACGGAGTCGTAGTGCGAAGCGCCTCTGCCGGTCGCCTGGGATATCGCGGGAGAGCCTATACTTAACCATAGTTCCGTTACGAATGCGCGTGTTCCGAATTTGACACTTGAAATTGGATTTGCACTTAAAAACTTCATGAGAATTCATGACAAATTCTGCCCCCCCCCCCCAAACCTAAGTTGCTTTCTTTTATACTTTAGACAGAGTCAATATGAAAAGACCTCTATTTTATGGGAAAATGTAACATTGTGCGTAACCCTGTTGGCTCTATCTTTTGTTCAGTGTCCTAGTCAACGGAGCAGTGTTGGGCTGGGGTATGATCTATCCTATTATTAATGTTGGGCTGGGATATGATCTATCCTATTATTAATGTTGGGCTGGGATATGATCTATCCTAATATTAAGTTGGCAAGGTATCCATTGTCATCTATGGCAGTTCTTATACCAATTATCTACAATTTGTCCAAAGAGCTATTAAATAAAGACATTTATTGAATTAATTGTTCCCACAGTGATTAAGGTCTTAGTTATGTTTGGGAAAAGATCAAACAAAAAGGTGGTGGTGGTGGTGGTGCGTGTGTGTGCGTGCGTGCGTGCGTGCGTGTGAACACATTAGTTTGTAACATTTAGTATAATATGGCTAGCTAGGCTTCTGGTGCAAACATTATTTGAAAATAGAAAAACTTATTTTGGAAGTCATTGCTGTGTCATAAATTCAATACCATTTAAAATAAATTTAAATTCAATGCTCGTTTAAAATTGTTCTATTTTAGAAAATCAATCTACACCTTTGGTATTTGAGCATATACAGATGTAAATATAGTAAATCAAGAGACGGTTAAATCATGGCTATGACTTAGCAGGTCACAAACGTCGCACGCGACGACGATTCATGACCCTTAATCTGTCTTCTGATGAACTGATAACTCTTGTTCAAGTCTTTCATCGCTGAGATATCTCTTCGCATTCGACGGTATTCTCCTTTCTGAGTCACGTGATTAGATTTAAGTTTTCGCATGTGCAAGTATAAAACGCCTCCGAGGGATGCGGAAATATCCGACGAGTTCCGAATGGAAAGTACTTTTACGG
>NMRA01001600.1:0-10080 GCA_002633005.1 Phoronis australis
GAATGGAACATATGTGCCAAATTTCATGAACGTATGTCAAAGGGTTTTGGAGATAGAGCAGCGGACGCCGGACGCCAGACGCCAGACGCCGGACGCCGCCCGGACGGACGGACGGACGGACGGAGATGACGGCATAATGCGTCCACATATAAATATGTGGGCGCATAAAAACAGACTTTGCATTTGCTACGATATGTCCTCGATTTGTTTTGATTGGTTAAATTGCTTGGATTGCCTCGGCCTTAGTTTGCAGTTTGTTATATAGAATTTCAATATGACCATGTACAAACATAAGCAGCACATTATCACATTACATGTCTGTTCAGATGTGAGATCTATACTCTGCCTTGTTTAGAGTATGCTGTTTGAGGTTACCTAATATTACATCAGACCTACTTCTGCAAAAACATAGTCACACTGCTCTGTCATTCTTATTTGCGTTGGTTTCAATCAGCAAAACTATGTTATCAATGAAGAATCTTTACCAAAATGCCAAAGCACTAGATTTGAAAGCCACCTTCAACTGAACGTTAACCAAGTCCAGTCTGTCATATTCTGAGCTTCGGCACACATTCCTTCACATAAAGATTTATAAAACGATGCATATGGATCTTTTCATCGCTTGAGAATTGTGGGATTTACACATTCCTCGCCATCTGTTGGCAGCAAATGTAATTGCACATTCTCTGATTTCCCTGATTGTTTTCATTCACCTCGGCCGACTGGTGTCCCACAATTCATTGCAGGTATCCCACAAATCTCTTACCATAAGAAGGTCAATATGTGCACAGTCACGCAACACCAGCTCCGTATTCCAGTGTGATTATTAACCTGCAGAGAACTATGGAACACAGCTTACCTGCATTTTTGTACCAGAGGCATTGATAAGACCCTGTCTAAGAATCGAGTGCCAATTTTCCATGCTAGAACCACTGAAATAGAATTGGTGTATATGAGATCAGTGTTTTATTATGGCAATGTGTTGGGATTCATGAGTGACAAATGTATGAGACTCAGTTTTATATATTATGCAGTGTTATTTGAGACAAAATTTGTATTTGATTTTTGTGCTCAGACAAGAAATGTGCAGATAATGATCACACTCGACTTAAGTTAGAAACGTGAGATAGACTGTGGAGAAATTTCTCGGTTACACTGGTCACCACACATATTCCCTTTGCCCTCAGACAGCTAGAAATGCGCGAATTTGAAATCATGAGTTACTTTGTAACTTCATTTTATGAGTTACCAAATGCAAATTCATGTAATCAAACACAAAAGCCAAAAAAACTTACCATCTTAAACAGTAGATTTTGAGTAGATTTATTACGAGACATTATAATGCGAAGATGGCAAAAGAAACACAACATAAAGAGGCACCAATACGCAAAAGAATGTTTGGAAAATACTAACACTAAGCTGGAGAGAGTTCCAAATTGAAGATTGCGGATTTCAAGCGCAGGACTTACTGGAATGCGAAGACAGTGCCATGTTCACGCTTGGCCTGCTGGAAAACTTCCTCGTGAGATGGCCCTGAAGCCATTAACAGGAACTGGTGAGGGGTGCACATAAACTGTAACAGCTGAACAGGAAAAGGAAAATCAATCCATGAACGATGGATTCGTGCATCCCTGTTTTTGTCAAATAAAACAGAAACAGGGATTATAGATCCGTACCTGCAGAAAATAGACTTGATGCTATCTGAACTGTTGTAGGCAACAAAACTGAAGAGTCATAGTCACGATCTGCCTCCCACCAGAGATGTTTGTCAGACAAATTTTGCCAGAACTTGACTTTGTCTGATTCACAAACTAAGGGGAGTTACCACTTGGCTACTAGGTACCGAGCAAGTTGATTTCTTTATATTAACCCTTATCCTGCTGTGCCTCTATTCAGACTACTTTCCCTGTGTGCTGAGCTAAGTAGGTCACCACTACTACTGTACACCAAGCTGTTGTGGAGGTCACCCAGACAAATGACCTTACAATTTTAAATTGGAAATTTGAAAGGGAAATATTAAATTAACAGAAAAGAAGTCAATACAAAACTTGTGCAGAATTTAATGGGGATTTTCACCATGTGTAAGTCTTTATCATAGCCTTGGTGGAAGTAAACTGATCCACTGTCATCCTCTCCCGTATGGCTCCAGCCGTATAATGAAACTATGCGTCTACACTTACATAAACCTGCCAATATCTCCCAAACTAGTAATCACAGCCATATGGTTTACATTGGAGAACAGTAGAGGAAGTTGTGAAGTATGGAATGCTGAAGGTCACATATCTAAACAACATTCCAGGGCTCTTACATTTTCTGAATGAAAATCACAAGTGTCCTGGGGTGAGTGCACTCTCCTAGCGCAGCCCAGCTGTAACTTATTATAGTCGATTGAGTACACCCAACGCATTTTAATAGGATAATTGGCATGTCGGCTGACCTCACCTAGCGCAGGATAAGGGTTAAACAGTGACATTTGAATCTCGCAATAATTTTACCCACAATGCTGTAACATTCGCCAAGTTGTACTATGGCCTCATTTTTTGCGCCATTGGGGTGTCTCATGTAATTAATTGGTGCCTCGACTTTTTCATTTTTTTCTTGACCTCCCAAAACAAGTGAAGTTTTACAACTGTGCTGTGCGCTGCAACTCCGATGGCAGAAAGCTGGATAAACTTGAGAAGAATCCATGGATATTTTCTGACATGATTCCTATGAAAGCAGCCAGACATTTATACAGTGAGGCCAATGTAAAAACAAGTTTCCAACCTCCCGGAAAAAGGAACTTTCTTTCCAAGACCATCCTATCCTCTTACGAGATCAAATTGCCATTGATTAAAGAACAGTAGTCCGTAAAACCAGACTGCAAATCGAATGCTCACCTGAGGTTCACTTAGTTTTACAATGTGTGATCTATTACTCGAAATGACCCTGAAAACAAAGTACGTCAATTATCAGCATAACATGAGAAATGTTGAGAGCCATTAGAAAAAAAATTTTTAATCATCGGATCATCGGTCAGGATATTATACAGATCCTGTCAGGGTCTGAATACTTTAAGTTTGAATTCAACCTCAATTTAAACCTTGAAAGTTGTTTAAGCAAGTAACCAACTCCTTTTACCTCGCAAGATAAAGAGAAAAATAAATTCTTAAGCATTTGACTAGTTAACAGAATATCATTTATGGTTCATTAACAAGCTGAACTGTTAGAAAAGTGCCATTAAACTTGTGCTTTCTGTGAAATAAATGAGTTTTGATTTAGACTACGTAAAAATTATGAAATTGGTCACATGTTGTTCCTTAGTCAAAACAGGTGTGACAGGAGGGCTTGGAAAAAACTGGCAGGCTTGTTATTTCTTCAGGTCAAGGTCACAAAATTTCAGGTCAAAACGTGACTGAGTAAGGAACAAAAGACCAAAGTGACCTAAATCAGTTTTTGAAAGAAAGGAAGGGTTTAACGCCACTTTAATATATATAAAACAAAGAACAATAACCATAAATTTGCATCTTCTCACACCTTTTGGGTAGGTGCAATAAAACTTGCATGGCTAGACCACTTTCTAAACAGAGGCTTTAAAATAAATAACCACTTTGCACTAACAGTAACTGCGTTACCATAGCAACAGTGGATAGGCTAAAACATCCAATGCATCTAGTCTCTCCTTGATGTCGTCTCTGTGCACTGTTGCCATCTGGCAGAATTTTGTGAGGTGACTCAGGTTCTTCTTTAGTTTCTCAAAATTCTTTGTCTAAAATTAAATGCAGAATGACAAGGTGTCATGTTAGGAATCTTACAAATCATCATTTTATCGTCATTCAACATTTTCATTTCATTTCAGTTTGCATCATTTCTACATTGTCATCATCAACTGATACATGTGGGTTTCAGGTGTAATCTTTTTACCTGAAACCGAACTTGAAATTTTTTTGAAAGCTTGCATTCACCTTTAATTAGAACCCGCCAAGTAGTACAAATTCGCACTCGATGACCCCTGGATTCGAGATGCAAACTTGAGTAAAAACTTGACATTTTGAGTTCAGACTTGATGTTATAACTAATAAAATGGTGGGGTCAAGCACTAAATAGGGTTACAGTGGTCCAAGTAAACTGAAATATACATTAGAATAATCAGATGAGTTACTCATCATCAGATTGTAATGAAGGAGTACTGAAAATGTTGAAAATAATTTTGAGTTCAGTTTCAAGTAAAAAGTTTAGACCCGGGACCCCAAGTGCTTCAATACACTTCCCAACATTAACATAGCCATAAAGATCAGATGAACATGTTTACCATACAACCAGCTTCTTTTTTGAGTGAACTGAGGAAGTGGGCAAAAGGTCTGCCTCAGAGAACCAAAATCTCCGAAAACAGTAGCAAACGAAACAAAAGTCCACTAAAAAGGCAGGAACAACCAAATTTTGGTGAATGCACAATTTATAGCTGTGAACGGACCCTGCGAACCTTAGTAAAAGGTCCACATTATCAAAAATTCGAGCTCCCCATTTTTAGGCTGGGTGCGTGCATGCTGCCTGCAACCTATACACAATAGGCTGACTTGGCTTGCACACATCAAAGTCCATTCAATAGTGATCTAAATACTCCTAATATTTAAGAGTTTGGAGATACTTGAATAGGGGAGAACCTCATAAGTACGAAGCACTGCCTTCCATGAGTAAACATTTCCTGGCACTTTATACTTCTTGAACAGATTTGTACAAGAACTGCGTGTGTCATCAATTTTCAACACCATGAACATTGATCTAAGATAGTTTTTGGTGGAGCAAAGCAACTGCTGTATTACTGATACACAGCAGTGAAAAACTGGATGAAAGAAATATTGCGATATCGTGTACTGAAATTGGCGATTTATTCGAACCGTTTCTGAAAGTGATTTAATCATGATAAGTTAGGTTGGAAGCATTTTTTCTCAACAAAATACTATGAAAATTAGCCAAAAATAATGCAATTGGATTCGGTTTGTTGACAAGTGCTTCCAGTGTGGATCTGCTCACCTTAATGTATTCATACACATCTCCACTGGGTTTTATCAAATAAATAAATCTCAATGAAGCATGATAGATAATTCCTGTATTCCGCACTCCAATCGAGTGCCACTCTCAGCCATGAGGTAACATTAATAGCGTTTGTAAAACGGTGGTGCAGTGAACATAACAGGCACATTTTCAAGTCTTTCGTCCTTCAGAACTATTGGGAAGGGGTAGTGACATCCCAAATCCATGGATATTTATCCAATTTATCCCACTTTCTTGAATAGGCAATGGCACAGCAGTAATACTTTCCCAAACATGATATAAAACTGATTTAATGATATAAAATATAAAGTATTCAGACGACATATGCTAACAGGTGAATCTTCATGGAGCGAAAGCCAGGCTGCTGACCTGTTTGCCGTATCTGGAGATGTGCCGCTATTTCGTACCTCACACCATGGGAGAGCAATTAGTGCGGAAGGCGAAAACTGGTGTGCAAGTCATGAGATTGGACAAAAAATGGCGGGAACACTTACAGCAGCAATGACTTGCACTCCATCGAAGGAACCAAATTTTCATTTAGCTCACTTACTGCTATAAGTGATTTTTAGTCTTGCAGTGAAACGACAGTTCACCAGATCATGTTTACTGAATAAAATAAGATGCCATAAACAATTGACCCCAAATCGTTCCTTTGTCGAAACAGGGATGATAACTGGGCTTGGAAGAAATTGACAGGCTCTCCAATTTGAGGTCAATTTGAGGTCAATTTGAGGTTAATTTCATAGCATTAAGCGGACGTCTAAATGAAGGAGTTTTTAGAGATGAAAGGCGAAATTACAGCTGCTTAAACAAAGACTAGATTTTTTGTCTGAATTTGGATACTATTCTGGTTTTGAGTCGACACCGACATGCGTATTATTTCAACACAATGACGCCAGGCTAACTTCTTGGAAGAACAGTAATGCATCCAAGTCAGTATACAGCACATGAAGGTGTGAGACAATTTGTGCAATACTTGTCTGCCAGCCAACACAGCATTCAAACTCAGTACCCCCCAAGTCAGAGTCCACGGTTCAAACCGCAGCGCTGTTCTACAAACATTTGCCACATGAACTCACTCTTGGATGAAAGCCAAACTGTTTCGGGGCTAGTGGACTGACCACGGTAGGGAAGGGGTCAAACACAAGGTCGCGTCTGGTGGATACGCACGCAGCTTGAGCCAGAGTGATCAACAAGTCTACCACCTGTGGGTGAGAAGACAGTACACACGACATTCTATTAATAACATACGCCACAAACTTGATTCAAAAATTCTGTATAGTATTACACATTATTTTATCATCGTCAGTAACGGCTTTAAACATCTTTTAAAATTAAAGGTTTACTTCAGAATTCGATGTTTAAAAGAAAGATATTATGTATAATTCTTTTTGCTTTATTTTTGTCAAAAGCACCACCTCAAAATTTTAAAGCAAATCATGGTAGGTGTTCTGTACCCAAAGATGGCAGTAGCGGTTTGCCACAAAATTCACTTGCCTTGGTATCACATGCCAAGTCAACGGCAGCTCCAGACATGTACCCCATGGTCTGGAAAGTGAAGACACAAAGTTCTCTGTTGCACACGGAAGGCTGAAACAAAAAAACACAACAACTGTGACTATTGTGGTTTTCAGCATGATCGCCTGATCCAAAAATATCACTTACTTGGACCAGGAATTTGTGTTAATTTTTCATCAGTGTATAACAATCAGTCACTTTATTGCAGGCCATGTAAAAACATAAACGTCACTGCAGCACATTCTACTCTGTACTTTGGCATTATGCCAACACAGCTAACAGCAATTTTCCAAAGTCTATAGCCACAACCTAATAAAATAATTGCCATGTCAACAGATGGCGATAGAGTACTTGGTTAACAACAGCCAGCAGGATCTGCAGCTCACAATTGCATTTGATGGGGATTTACATGAGAACAGAATATATGCCGAATTTAATTACCTTCACCATTTGAAGAGTATCGAAGATATGCGTCTGATCACAAATCACACAATGTTTATTTAATGTTGGCAGGCGTTGACGAACGTAGTCTACGATCTGCAACAAGGTCATAAGGACAAGTTCAAGAGAAATATCACTACAAGTTTCTTCCGTTTAGCAATTATTCCCGGTGAGGGAGCTAACCTTCGAACTCAGACTCAAAATTGAAGTAATGATTAGAATACAATTTGTAGTGTTCCTCTAAGTGTAATGCACAATTGGTCAGCTTTGCATTCAAATTTTACAGTCGTAAAGTCATCACTAATGGTAATGCTATGTTGCACACACAAGGGAATTGGATCAAGATTTATAATATTGGTCACCAATGACACTAGTGATTCTTGTACTTATCTATAGAAAAACTACAATGCACGATAAAATGATTCAAGTTTATTAGACAAGTAGAGTACTAAAGTCCTGCGCTATGACTCATTTTTGGCACAATACTTTATTGTACGTTACACTTAATCAGTCAGATTATCAATAATAAGGTCACAGTTCCCAGAAAACACTAAAACACAGCTCCATGATGTAACAGAGATCCGTGTATGTCTATTTGTATAACGCAAGAGATATTGCTTACTACCCGCTTAATCATACCGCAAAACTTGTAAGTCTTGACTTGTGAATTCGCCCAAAGTGAAAAATGATATTAATTTAGGGTTCGCACCTGAATAAGAACGTTTTGTTGGTTTCCATCGCTAACGTCAGCAGTTTGCCACAATGCCCAGTTGTCTGACACAAATGTCTGAGTGATTCTGAAATGAAAACCTGGGATTTTAAAAAATACATGTAAGAGTATGGGAATCAAAGAAAAACAAAAAAGTAATTAAGAAACAACATTTTCTTATAACTGGAGGATGTTATTAACTTTAAATATAAGTTTCATTATATTTTTGACATCAGTCACTAATTATGAAACACATACTCACTAAATTTTAAAATCAACATATTTCAAATAATAGACGTCAAGAAAAGTCAGAGAAACCTCCTTTCAAATTCGCTTTTAGTGAATTACACAGTAACTGTGGTGAAACACCACCCACCAAGCACCATAATGTCCAATCTGTGACACAAGGAGTGTGAGTTTTTAAGAGTGACTCCATATAAAAACCAACAGGTAGAGTCTATACCCAAAATCACCGATTTTTTTGAAACTTAGCACATAAGTTTGATTTGTTGAGAAGTAGAAAAACCTCACTTTTTAAGAATTTTCATTCATTATTTTTCTTTTTATGACCTGTACCTCCATTTTGCAACAAAATTGGGCGTCGAAGTAGGCATGTTTGAATGCATTTGACTAGCATGTATGATACGGTCAAAACAAATGAATAATACGAATTGAAAGGGCAATGGCTGAATAATGTAATGTCATAACTTTCAAAATCCATTTTTAAATTGATAAGTTTTGAATTTGTGAGGCAAAAACGGTTATTTTTCAGGTTTACACTGAAGCCATTTTCGGCCACATTTTACACTCTGTAGCAGCCATAACGCACCTTTCCTGAAATTGACTTTATAATAATTTGTTAGGTCATTCCTAACCTGTTTATAATCTAAAATAAAAAATCTTGCCTCTAATGTAGTTTTTGCGTACGAAGCATTACACAAACTGCACTTCGACCTTTTTGCATTTTCTCAGTTGCCTCTGCTGCCAATAGGGGGCTCTTGGAACATATAATAAGCTTGCAAAACACGAAATAAAAACTTTGTATTTTGGAGAAAAGGCAGACAGCATTATTAATTACCATTCTATGAAAACGGCATTGATGATTACTACTTATTACAAAAATGTGTACGTAAATCAACTGGCATGCGTGCTTCTAAATGATAGATGGCGCTGCTTTTGTTTTATGAAGACGCATCTAGAATAAGAGCAGTAACACGAGGACCTTGCTATAATTCAAGACTTCGCGAGATGTTGCCGTGTANTAAAAAATCTTGCCTCTAATCTAGTTTTTGCGTACGAAGCATTATACGAACTGCACTTCGTCCTTTTGCATGTTCTCAGTTTCCTCTGCTGCCAATAGGGGGCTCTTGGAAGATATAATTAGCTTGCGAAACACGACATATTTTGGAGAAAAGGCAGATGGCATTATTAATTACCATTCTATGAAAACGGCATTGATGATTAATACTTATTACAAAAATGTGTACGTAAATCAACTGGCATGCGTGCTTCTAAATGATAGATGGCGCTGTTTTTGTTTACGTGGAGACTGAAGACGCATCTAGAATTAGAGCAGTAACACGAGGACCTTGCTATAATTCAAGACTTCGCGAGATGTTGCCGTGTATTTTAAATGAGAACACGTGGTTTTGGATAAATTTTAGAGAGGTTCTAGTGTTGATGAACTCACCCCTGCCTTGTTTTCTATCTGCCTTGTTCGTGCCAAAGGCAAAGGAAGGCACCAAAGGTGGATATGCCCCGGCCCCTAGTGTTCAGGGCAAAAAATCCTTCAACTTGTCAATAGACATTGTAACTTTGGGTTCACATTGTAATGTCCCTGCTAGTTGCTACAAATTTTAGTCGCCACCAGTCGCCAGAAATCTGGTGTTCCACCTCCCACACGCCAGTGTGATCATCAGTGGTATAAAAAGGAACACATACAGTCAACAGAAAATAATTAGCGAAAGACAATTTTATTAATGACTACTTCATGACAGACATGAAGTAAACAGAAGTAACGGTCTCGACTTCATATATCACACATCTTTGACTGGTATGCTACAAAACTAGGCTAAACGTTGAGCTCATTTACCACTTCATTCAGTAAATCTGACGACCTAACAGCATCTTCAGCAGAAATAGCATCGTCATAAACATTGCTGCAGACAACCTCGAAAAAATCCACCAATCTGCGATTCGCTTAACATCACAGGTAAACACTTTCACAGTGGGTTCTCGTAATGTTTTCTCCATTTTGGCACTTCCGAGGGTGAAAGTTTTTACCTGACTTTCTCCTTCATCGAATATGTTCGTCAAAAAGTTCTTAACCTTTGATGAAAATCTTGTTGACCTTTTACCTTTTTTCAATGCCTAACCTA
>NMRA01001601.1:0-13189 GCA_002633005.1 Phoronis australis
TTATCGCCCAATAACTTTACTTAACACCCTGTCCAAAATCTTCGAGAAGATCATTGCTCAAAGTATTCTTACATTTCTCAAACAAAACAACTTGATCTATCATCGTCAATTTGTTTTTTTTGCGTAGGAACAGCACCGTGGCACAACTTGTTGAAATAGTACACGAGATTCATTTACATTTTGAGAAGGGCGAGAGTGTCAGGTCCATTTTTCTAGATATAGCTTCTGCTTTCGACTGTGTCCCTCTCGCCCTTCTACTTCACAAACTTCGATCCTATGGCATTACCGGTAATCTTTTAAACATGATCACCTCAAGTCTCTCCGAAACAACATACAGTGTTCGTGTCGACGGCGTACTTTCAACTTTATCCCCTCCTGGATTTGTAAACGCAGGTGTACCACAGGTAGTGTATTGGGCCCTCTTCTCTTCTTGGTTTATATTAATGACCTTCCTGATAACCTGTCATGTAGCACATACCTTTATGCAGATGACACGGCGCTTTTTTACCCCTTCGCAGGGAGCAGCCCTGAATGTCCTTTGCAGATTCAACACAACTTAAATATACTCAGCTATTGGTCACAAGAATGGAGAATGAATTTTAAACCAGAAAAAAGCGTTGACCTCACCTTCTCCAAATCTATTAATGCTCTCTTCCTTGTTGACCCGTCTTATGACCTTAAACTTAATGATTAAATCATTCCTAGACAACACTCGCACAGACCGTCTGGGTATACTGTTTGATGAAAAACTCTCATTCACCCCTCACGTTCGGGAGCTCGTACAAAAATCTCATGAACTAATTAACCCACTTAAGCTTGTCTCGTCATCTGAATTCTACACATTTAGAACTTTTGTTCAAATCCTTTATACTTCTACACATTGATTATTGTGATGTTATATATCAGTCTGCCAATACGGGTGCACTCCAACATTTGGAGAAGTTACAATATCAAGCCGCCTTACTCATAACCGGAGCTTACAGGGAATCCAATAGTGTTAAGGTTTTGAATAGTCTCAAGTGGCCCAAACTGTCTACTCGACGCAATCTTCACATGACCACATTTACTTTCAAGGTAATAAACAATGTCAACAATGTGTCTGTCAAAAAATATTTGATCTATATACTAGACAAGGCCATCGTAGTGATTTTAGATCCTCCACCCCATGTGCAATTCCTCCGTCGTTCAGTCATGCATTCAGAAGGTCTACAGTCATGATGTGCATCAACAACTGGAATTCTCTTCTAGTCTCTGTTAAGGAAAGCAACTTTTTTACGAGTATAACAAATAAATTTAGAACTGTTTTTCATAATTTTGATAACTCAACACCTTGACTCAATTCTCCCTTGCCCGCGATAACGAAATAACATTGTACAGATCAAGATGTGGCCTTTTCCTCAACTCTGACAAGTTCGGCACAACTTTAGTAATGTGTCTCCAAACTGTAAATGTGGTGACCATCAATCTTATCCTCATATTTTCTTCAAATGTCCCCTCATCGGATACCAGAGAGACTCACTCTTTCGTGCACTCAATGAAAACCAAAAATTGTTAACGCTCTCAATTCCTGTAATAATACCGTTTCAAGGGGATTTATCCTAGCAATGTACATTTCAGACCGGACATTTTGCCTAACATGACAATGTCAAAGTATTGTGAACGACATTAGCACATTTGATTCGACTAGTTTCTGAAACTTTTTAAAAGTCCTTGAGTTGACAATCGCTACCTGTTTAGATATTTCAAGAGGGCACCATTTTAATTATAGTGTGTTCTGTCGAGTGACTACATTGTGAGCAACATCGAACCTTCTTTTATATCATTGCATACCACCACCCTGAATTCAATATCGCAAAAACGAAATGATACATGTAGAAGAAATTGGCTTCAATTGAAAGTGTCTGACCTCCACGGACTTGGATGTGACGAAAGAACGTATCCAGCACGTTTGTGGCATGTCCACCAAAAAGCGAGCTTTTTCTTTAATGCCGTACCATGTATGCGCTTCTCCCGTGTCCCGAAAGTGAATAGAGCCACAGCTTGATCAGTTACTGAGTTGTCACAACCACCACACACGCAGTGCCATTGTTCAACACATGCCGGCCATAATACACTTGAAAACGAGCAGCAGTATCGCAGGACTTATCATGCTAAACACAGTGCCGGATGAATAATGAAGTAATTGGTTGTATCTATTCTGCGTGATATGTATCGACCCAAATATCCTAATTCTTCGAGATCTGCGAGTTGAAAGGAAAACTAAACTTGATTTTGGCACAACAGGTACTAAAATAGCTTGCCAATCCCTGATTGAGAAACAAAATAATTCTCTGTAGTGATCGCCAACCCGCAAGGGTTTAGAAATAAATTTGAGAACTCAGTACTGACAACTTCGGCAAGCTTGACTGAGGCTTTAGACGACTTACTTATGAGAAAAACATCCATAGGAACCGCAATATTTCGTCTAGGAAACGGGGAGTATAATACTCTTACTACTCATGTGGGACGCCAAGGATACATTCGCAGGTGATAGAACGAGAATTGGTTGAAATCAAAACAGGGATAGTTTTTGCGGGTGATAAAATTGGACTGCTGATGCGGATGTTTTGGTATTTTGATACAATTCTAGATTTTAAGCACTTCAATGAGGTCAAGAAATATCAGATGTTGTGCTAAAATGTAAATACTAAGAATTAAGCCAAAAAGCCGTAGGAAGCATTATACATTGTACCTGGGAGTCAAACATAGTACACTCATACACATACATGTACTCACATGCAATCTATATAAAGATACAAACATACATGTACCTATATATTCGGTATAATTGTGTAAATACAGGCATTTAACGCCGCATAATGCGGGAATGTAGACGTTGGTGCCTATACATTTTCCTGATGGAGTAAAGTCGAATTTCGCATGTACGGCATCCGAATTTTGCCTTAAAGGCTAATGCCACCCGATTTAATTAGTCTTTTTTACCGTCTTNCCACATCCCCAGCTCCGCGAATTTCGGGCCGCCTACAAACATACAAACATACAATCACGCTTTGCCCGATTCCCCGATACAACATGTTGCCCCCCCTTACGGCATCCTAGATTCGCCACTGTATTGTCATTGAATAGTTCAATGTTCATAAACTTTCATAATTCATCAACTGAGAATTCTTAAAAATTTGTTGCCTGCACGAAATAAAACTTTTCTAATTATTTAAAATCACGAGTAATCTGATCGCTTTAAAAACGGTGCGAGTGCGCTTGACATGTACTATGTAACGTCAAAGAACAAAAAGGCCAAAGCACATGTCAGCAAAGCATTGCCAAAAATATCATGGGCGGCGCACCATAGCGGATTGGGGGCTATAACCCCACTTTTTTGCGCCCAAAATTATTTTGACTACGTTTAAGACAGAGAACAATTTGTGCATTTAAAAAATATTTCTCACTTAAGCCTTCAAACTTGTAACTCAGAATAAGATTTAGGTAAAAAGATAATCATACAGCAAAAGTCATACAAATAAATAAAGTATTTATAATCTTTTGATCTTTCAACCAACGTCCAACAGTGAATCTTATCAAACGAACGAAAGTACTTCTCAGGGTACACACGTGGGTTTGTGGTCTTTTGACGGATAAATTGTGTTGGCGGTATGTTTGATGCATTTGCACGTGCTAGTAAGTGCTTTTGAGCTTACAAATGTAACCGGGCCACTCGGTTATTTGTTGTCAACATGAAACCTGTAGTTGAAAGCTTTTAGAAGAGTTGCGAAACGGTAGAAGATTACGGTTCCTCGTCAACAAGTTTTGCATCTGACGTAGGATTGAAGGTGGTGAAACGTGATATCAATGACAGTGATGAAAACAGGGGAGAAAGTACCAGCCAGCAAATCTCGATTTGAATCATGACAAACCGCACCAACCCAAAATTTTTTGTTTTCCGAAAACTTTGTATTGTAGACAAAGTAGAAAATTCCAAATTTGGTGGTTCAAAACATCCCCATCCCACTATGAGGAGAAAACTGACGGTGCGATATGCTTTATTTGGTGAGAGTAGTACCAAATGGGAAATCTCAGATCTGCACATAGCCTTGGTAAAGGTTTTATAGAATTGCCTGGATTCAGTAATTGGAAGAAAACTACACAAATTATGAAAGAGCATAAGCAGTCTCAGTGCCACCTTTTGGCTTCTGAGCATAAACTTTGTATTCAAAAATCATGAGCCATAGCGTTATTAACCAACGCCAATTCTGACAAACTCCGTATAGAAAATCGTGAGTGTCTGATAAAAATTGCTGAAACATTGCAATTTATGTCAAGACAAGGCAGGTGCGCACCCGGGGTGCTCGAGGGCTCGAGCTTGGGCAAAAGGGTTCGCCTTAGAGAAACAAAAAGTCCGAGAAACGAGACAAAAGTTCACGGGAATCCGGCGCGAGTGCAAATTTCATAGGTCTGAACGTAGTACCCTTTTTCCTTTTTTGTCCCCGTGTGTGTACCGTTTTTTTTTTAGTAAACGTCCACTGAAAAATTCGGACCTCCTATATTTTAGGCTGGGTATGCGCATGCAAGGTATTACAGAAAGAGGGAAATCCGATGAACTAAGAATTGAATTTCTACTACTGACGCAAGAAAGAGTATCATAATTTGCAGAAATGGATTGACAGAAGAAAGGGTGATCAGTATCTCTGCCACGACGTTGAAAATGAGATTATTGACTTGATGGTGTCACTTGTTATACGGGATTTGGAGGCAGACATTGGGGATGGGTTTTTCTGCAGCGAATGTACCGACATTAGCAACAGCTTTCCATGTGCATTCATTCGGTGGACAATTAACTTGAATGTCATGAAGATTTTGTAAGATGCAGATATTGCTGCTGGAACAATATCGCATGCGTTTTAAATGTAGATTGCCAGCACTTAAACTATCACTGACCAAATGCCAAGGACAATACCACGATGGTGCGAGTACGACGTTAGGGAAGAACAGAGGTGTCGCGAAGACTATACAACAGGAGCGGCCGAAAGCATTCCCTACTCATCATCATAGCCACTTGCTCAGTTTAGGCGTTAAAGATGTAAGAAAATGTTGTCTAACACAAAAATCAGAGGGAATAATTAAAGAAATCCTGACTTCAGTCAAATATTCTGCGAAATATGAACTACTACTTGGGGAAATTAACGACAACGTCGAGGATGACGAGGACAGTCTCTCACCAACTGGACTTTTGAAACTCTGTCCAACGAGATGGACAATTAAAGCCTTATGCTACAAACGCGTGTTGGACAATTATCCGGCCTCTTACTATGTAACCACCTGCTACAATTAATGTCGATGGAGTGTTTCTTGGTGTCTTTGCATCTCGTGGTTCTACAGACTACTCAAGTGGAAAAACTTTAACATCACTTTGTCACATGTTACACCTGATGATAAAGGCCGGTACCGTGGGTGCTACCAGCGGCACAATTAAGTAAGTTTTCAGATAGCCTGCTTGTTGTGGACTGTAATGTTTTCACTGATTCATCAAGTATGAAACGCATTGAAGTCGAATGAGCCGCTACACATGTTTCAACGAACATTTCAAATCATTAATGATTTTCTGCAACTTAGTATATATATATATATATATACATATGTATATGTATATGTATATACAGTGTACATGTATAGCGGAGATGCATCGCTTTTAGTGCAATTATGACTGCAGTACGAGGTCCATATTTATTTTCTATTATCGTATGGACTTCAATGCATAATAAATATTAATTGTATCGTTTGGTAACCTACTTGATAATTTGCCATATGAAGTGTTGAATGAAGTATATTGAGCCTTACATCGGTGGGTACTTTGGTAGTATGTGTATTGCCTTGGAAAACCCGTTACACTCAGTGACGATGTCGTATGTTTACATGTACGTGTAGATGTTTGCTTTGACACGAGTCTTAAAACATCAAGTCGGGAAATAAGGCGTCTTTATGTTATTTACTTTGAAGTTGGCCATTTGTGCCTGCCGACTTAGTCAGAATATGTCTTTAAGTAACTGCTGATAGTTGATTTAATAAAGTGTGAATGGTTTTCGAGAGCTGGAAAGCATCCTAAAAATACACTACGCAGTGTATATTCAATAGACATCTTGGCCGTTTCATGGGGGCATACAAGGCAGGTTTACTGGACTGCAGGCAGGAATTCCATCTCTTGCTGGTCAGTTTTCAACCCGCTACTGCTGATAACCCCAGTTTCTTTCACCACAACCCGCCCCAATTGGCTCCCAATTTCCGATACCATCAGGCACGGACGCTGGGGGTCCAGTGCCCGGTTCCATGAAACAGTCCCATATAGCGACTCCACTATGTTCCCTAAATCTACTGCGTATTTGTGGGTTTTCTACGTTGAATTCTCAATATCATTGAAAATAAGTAGGGATCTTTTCATGCAACGCCCCTATTTAGAGTTCTACGTCCCTAAATATTTTGACAGCTTAAGGGCTCAGTTTTTAGTATGTTATTAGAAAACGTCACCATAAGTCAATAGAGGATCTCGTAAAAAAATAACAACTGTGAGTGAAGAACGAAACGAATACGAAAAAAAATTAGGCAACTCAGTTCAGCACAGGCGGATCCAGATGGGCAAAGGGATCCGGACCCCCATTTTCGCTTGATTTTAGTGATGTCAAATCTAGAATTTTAAAACTGTTCACTTGGACCATCCTTCTTAAAAAATCTTCAATCCGACCCACCTTTTTAAAAAATCCTGCACCTGCCCCTGTTGAGTCGCTATTTGTTTCATGTAATTGGGCACAGACCTCCCTGGTTGAATGTAGAATGTCGTAAGGTGTGAATTTTAGAAAAAAAAACATCTGGACCCGTGTTCGGATGGCGTAAGAGGGAAGTTTTTGGACTTTGGCGTAGGAAACATTTGATGGTTGGGGAAGGAGAATCTTAATTTTTCAATTTTATTTCAAAACAAATATGTGTGTTGAAAGTTTTAATAATTGATTTTTAGTTAGTTGACATTAACACCTGGAATATTGGAGGACAAGCTATCTCTGCCCCCAACTTTTTGGTTGAGGGGCGCCCAACTCCCCGTTTTTGCTGCTACCTCTTCTTCAACAGATGTATCTTTTATGTTTTTACTTCCCTGATCCCCTGGACAATATCCTACAAGTTCTGTACCTACCTAACCTCCAATCACCTACTTTCACCTGTTCATCTCTGATTACAGAGTAACCCTCTTGCTTATGATGTATTTCTTGTAGTATATATTACCTTTGCTGCCCAAATTGTTTTTCTTGATTTACTCTATGTCTTGCCTATGTGTATTTTTGCATTACACTGCTCGCATTTTTTGTTCTCAATATTTCAAACAATGACACTTCACAATTTTGAATATGACAAACTAAAATACCGGTAGGCCATGGTAGTCGTCGCCTCGCGTACTTCGTTGGCGCAAACACACACGCTAGGTGTCGTCACTGTCCATGACAAAACAATTGCGGCGGCCAAAATGAATTGTCTTCTTAACGTCTTTGCACTTAGTGCATGTAACGCCGTACGGAAAACGCCGGAACATTGATTATTGTATCGAATGATCGTGACTTTGAGCGTGCAGGCCAGAGATATCTAAGAATAGTTGTCTATGGTCACGACGCATTTAAATAACTAAATGACGTTTGTCAGTTGTTTAATTTGAATTTAAAGCAACTCAAAATACTGTCAACTCAGTTGTTCCTTGTTCCATTCCGAGCACATCCCGAATTTTTTCAAACTTCTCCACAACATTTTTGGTTGGAAATAGTAGCTGACTGATCTCCAATCGAAAACCCAAACATAGATTCCTTCCAAGAATTACTCATAGGATTTAATCATACAATAAAACAATGCTGAATTTCACCAAAGTCAATATGACACATTTTTAGGGTCTTAAAATCAGCATGTTGACCTCGGTGATAATCAGTAACTGTATAATATAGGTCATTAATGATTTCATTTCACTTCCTGTGCGTTGTTTTGCACGTGATCTTTACTGAAATTTAGCCATTAGGCCTATATTGATTTCAAGAATACTCGGTACCTAATACGTTTTTGATGTATATGGCGTAAATAGGAATTACTACAAAAATGTAACACTCACTCGTGGAAACAAATGTTTCCGCATTGGCTCGACTTTAAATGCTAGGCCGATGATGGGATGTTTCGGCTAAGACATAACTTTCTATAACGAAATAAACTTGTAATGTGTTTTCCACTCAAGTTACTGGAGACTATTTTAGATGTACGTGCACGTGCGCGCGAGCTCCTCTTGATAGTCTTTGCCTTGTCAAGATTTTACCCTAAAAAATATGATCGCATCAAATATCAATCAGACGGGGGCATTAGAGTTTTGTAGTCATGTGTACAACGTGTATGTCCTATCAGTACGTACCACACGAGCTTCCGATAAATAATCATTGCCTTAATAATCGAAATCAATTTCAACAAGTAAAGCATATGTACTAAAATATAAGACTTGAAGTCAATGTCGTGGTACTAAAACATTTGTCTAAAAGTTGTGTTAATTTTTTTCACTACCCCGTAGTTGTCTTCCTGAAAGAAACGTTTTAAGAAAGCCTATTACCTCAAAAAGTCAATATTTGTGCAGTTGTTTCTACAAAAGTTTTGAAAGAAATACAAGTAAAAGCCTAATGTTTATGCATTAAAAACCAAACGCTTCGATAATACGCCCTCACGAATCAAAGATCCACGTGTAAGCGATACATGTACGTGTAACGGCTACAGTACGTGTATATCTTTTCCTTTCTTGAATGTCTTGGATATATTCATTTTCACACAGAACTTTGTTAGCAAACGGGAATGAGAGTACAAAACAAAATGTTTATGCACAAGGAATGAGAGATAACGGGAGGACTAATGATTTTAGGGTGGCTGTGAATTGCTTGGGTCTTGTATGTATGGTGTCAAGAAACGTCAGTTCACCGAAATGTACGGAAGAGTGGTGCAGTGGGATTCCTAACCGAAGATAGCTGAGCCCTATCTCCTCGTCACGACACAGTGATATTTCGTTTAGGGCTTCAAATCTTTCATATATATAAATCATCGCGCATGTTTAAAACGCCCTTTCCAGTGCCGGATGATCAAATGCATTTAGTTTGGAGAAATCTTCATCTAAGCTCCGTTTCTTCGACGTTTCGAAGCACGATTCTTCCCCTGCGTAGTCCTTGAACTGATCGCTTGCTCCACAATGTAAAACTGCCTTACCCATGTCCGACTCCCGAACGTGTGCCATTTCTGGGCGATCTTGGGTCTTTTGGCAACAACAAAACTGAAATGTTGTCTACTTCGATTAGTGTTGCTGCTGTCACTCCGGCAGTACTTTACAAAACAACAAATACATGTAGATGGCGCTACATGCTGCAATTCCAGTCTCCGACACACGGCTCAATCGTGATGTGCACAAAAAGGATCGTTTGTGCAATAACCTCATGTCGCACTGCGAAACGGAATGGACCAGTGAGATGCCCAAAGTTTCAGACATTGTTGAATCATATTGGGACATCTGCTGAGAACTGCATGGCTGTGTTCAGAGGCCTCTTGATTAAAGTGGAAATTAGTGCACGCTTACGCAATCTCTGTGATGGTTGCTTGGCCAAATGTGCTAGAAACACAACATACAGCAAGGATGTGAATATGAAGTACATTGAAAATTGCCAAATGTTTATAGAACGAGTTTTGAGTTGACAATTATCCGCCGTAAATAACTCAAGCGTCACGGTGTCCAGTAATCGTGACGTCACATATATGTGTTCGGGGAATATACACTGCATGATGCCAGCTGTGTGCATGAGCCTCCAAGTGAGGCATTAGTGCAAAGGACACCTATTTGCGGAGTTCTTTGTTTTCACATTTACAAGTTGTCAATGAATACTGCTGCACTTTGTTTAGCGTATACGATGTTCAAGCAGCATTGTCATTTGGTTCACTACATTAGTATAGTTACAGGAGCATGCAAATACATTTTTATGCGCCCACATATTTATATGTGGACGCATTATGCCCGGCGTCATCTCCGTCCGTAGGGCGTCCGTCCATCCGGCGTCCGCTGCTCTCGCTCCAAAACGCCTTGACGTATGTTCATGAAATTTTGCACATGTGTTCCTTCCGTAGATGGCACGGCATGGGCGAACTTTCGGACGGATTCGACTACCGGTGTGCCCCCTAGTGACAATTTTAGGTTTTTACGTTTACCTCTGTATCTTCAAAATTCCTGAACGGATTTTCATAAAATTTGGTATATAGGCACCTATTAGTGAGATGATGCTATCCTGCTGTTTTCAGATGGATTTGACGTGGTTTGCGCCACCTCGTGGCCATTTTTACTGTTTGCGAGTTTTTTGCGTCCACCCCTCTATCAACCAAACCACTTAAAGCGGGATGATTGTGTTTTTTAGCGCCTATGGCTGTATCCCCTAAACTGTTCGCAAGATCTAACTAAATTTAGTACATGTAAGTGTACTTATATGATGTTAACAACGTAGGACGACAATTTTCAGACGGATCTGACTATTGGTGTGCCACCTAGTGGCAATGTTATTTTTTACGTTTACCTCTGTATGTTCAAAGGTCCTCAACGTATTTTCATAAAATTTGACATATAGGCATCTGTTAATGAGGTGACGCTGTCTCTCCGTTTTCAGAAGGATTCAACCTAGTTTGCGCCACCTTGTGGCCATTTTTACTGCTTTTTTGGCGTCCACTCATCTATCAACCAAACGGCTTTCAGGATATTTGTGAAAATTTGCATGCATGTTTTTACTATGAAGTGGATGGCTGACGACGATTTTCCGACTAGTTCGACTACTGTGGCGCCTCCTAGTGGCAGTTTTGGCTCTTTTGCCCTCATGACTGTATCCATTAAACCGTTTGCAGGATGTTTACTTAATTTAGCGAGTGTAGTTATATGATTTTGACAATGGACGACGACGACTTTCGGACGGATCTGACTTCTGGTGTTCCCCCTAGTGGCATTTTTAGCTTTTTACATTTACCATCTTCAAAGGTCCTCAACAGATTTTCATAAAATTTTGACTAGGGATATAGGCGGCATCTATTGACGAGATGACGCTATCATCATGTTTTTGGATGGAATCGAGGTATTTTGCACCACCCGGTGGCCATTTTTGCTGTTTTCAAATCTTGTGTTTGGCGTCCACCCCTCGATCAACCAAATCATTCTGGGAATGGTTTTGAAAATTGACGTACATGTTTTCAGTGTGAAGATGACGTTTGATGATGGTGACTGACTACTGTGGCGCCTCCTAGTGGTAGTTTTGATTTGTTGTGCGCCCGTAGCTGTATCTCCAAAACCCACCGCAGGATCTTTATTAAATTTAGTAAGTGAATTTATATGAAGGTAACAGACAACGACTTTCAAGCGGATGGAACGGACGCTGTGCCCACAAGTGGCAATTTCATTTTGTTCTGTTTTCCTTTGTTTCTCTGAAGTGCCTTGACAGATTTTTATGAAATATGGTATGTTCCCATTTTTGAATGTATTGTACGTTTTTGCACCATCTAGTGGCCATAATTTTTATGATACAAATAAATAACTCTAAAGCACACCATTTGCGATACATTCGTGGGCGCATTTTAACGCTCCGCGTTGCTCTCGTTAAAGGCGAACATCTACTAGTTATCGCAGCCAGCCTCCGCGAGTAAATGCTCCAATCGATTCATGCCGGCCATTAATGAGAACAAAAAGTTTTGTTTCAACGTGTCCAGACTTAGGACATCATGTGACACGGAGCGGGCGGGTGTTCAAATTGTCGTTGATGATCTGTTCTCACTTGTTATAAGCATGCTCAATGCCTCTGTCTCACTGGTTCACCCTTCTTGAGGTAGATAGTTAAATATCGTCTTCGGTCGCATAGGTTTTGTTACTACTCCGTGTTTAGTTATAAGTTGTCCCGCCGTATAGCGCTGTTCTAGTAGTCGTCCGGAACATGTGTGTGGTCGAAATCGGTGTGCAGTTTTGAAAGTTACGCCATGTGCATGTACAAGTTCTCGTATTAACTACGTACATGTATATGTAACAGAATATGTCCAGTACTGTGGTGGTAAAATTAGAAGTAGACTTAACTGGCGCCCAAAGCCCACCGTATGACCTTGAGCACTGAATTTTAAAGTGCATTGAACTCGCAAAATCTGACTNGCCGTATAGCGCTGTTCTAGTAGTCGTCCGGAACATGTGTGTGGTCGAAATCGGTGTGCAGTTTTGAAAGTTACGCCATGTGCATGTACAAGTTCTCGTATTAACTACGTACATGTATATGTAACAGAATATGTCCAGTACTGTGGTGGTAAAATTAGAAGTAGACTTAACTGGCGCCCAAAGCCCACCGTATGACCTTGAGCACTGAATTTTAAAGTGCATTGAACTCGCAAAATCTGACTCACAAACTTGTAAGCCTGTTTTTAGATTCACGAGTGGACATTTACTTCGAGTCCGCAGTGGCGAATCTAGGATGTCGCAGAAAGGGGCGCAACCGCACATATACATGTAGGAAGGCAAAGGTCCGCGTGCATTCCAAGCGGTCTCTGAAGAGGTTGCCCAAACACAATTATAAAGGAAAATAGGTGCGCAACGTCCAGAAACGACATGCTGGTGACCCTTTTAGTCGCCCGTGAAGTGTATCCTCGGAGCCCTTTGATCGTCTGTTATCATCCGATTCATTTCGCTGAATCCTCGTTCACATTCAGCTGTACTGTAGAGGTCCAGTTGTTGCAGAGCACTTGGTACTCTGTAAATTCTAACCGCATCCTCCATTTCTACGAGATCGCGTATTCCGTTGATTGCCGGTGTGGCAACCAGCCCAAACCGATTGCAGAATACGCCTGATTTTCTGGTGACCATGTCTTATCTCGGATCCCATCGGCCACGTCTTGGGTCCAAGATGCCCAGAACAAGAACAAAATGAATGCTCATCATTAAGTCAACTCTGATCCAAGTTCACAGTACTTTGAATAAATTGTCCAGGACGTATGGTCACTCGCGCGCCGGAATATTCGTCAACAATGCTGTCGTCTGCGTAACAGTGCAGCGTAAGCTATCGTATCAAGACTATAGACCGGCAGCCCAGAGCACTTAGCATAGATGAACGAGGTACCAACATCTGACCACGGGAGCATTTAAAGTCCA
>NMRA01001603.1:0-13122 GCA_002633005.1 Phoronis australis
ACGCAGCTGATAGTCAGGGCTGACAATAACTTGGGTAAGTCACGCTATTTGATTTGGGATGTTGTGGGAACAGCTAAAAGTTGATATGAGCCCGTTTTCTTCCTAATTAGGCTGTCTTCATCAAGGGCTTGGATAAACTAGCCTTTTACTCTTGCAAAATTGATTTCATAATTTTCTTTACTATGATAGGATTTCTTTTCCAACTCAAATCACTGGCAATGTGTATGTGTGTCATTTTTGAACTGGCATTTTAAGGGTTCGTCAACCCCAATATTAATCTACAATTTTAGGGTTGGTCAACCCCAAAACATTGCATTTTAAGGGTTCGTCAACCCCAATATTAATCTACAATTTTAGGGTTGGTCAACCCCAAAACATTGCAATTTAAGGGTTGGTCAACCCCAATATGAACTTACAATTTAATGCTTGGTCAGCCCGAATAAACTCTCCACAAAGATTTCTAAAAATTAATTAAATCGCGCTTGACAACACCATCTCTGAAAAATAATTCAATCTCACGTGAGCAAAAATTTTGAGTCTGAGAATTTACACATAACTGCTAGTTAGTGAGTTAATTCCTAAAAATTATTTCTAGACTGTGATGCACTCGGAATTACTTGACTAAACTTTCAATCAGAAATTATGAAGTGTGAGCGCATCACTGAATATCTGACTTAAGTCCATTTCACGAAACAGAGCCTTAGTGGAATAAAAGACTATTGCAATGTACTTTACAGGCACGATTCTTCTCAACATACTTCTGTCAGAAATGGTACCCACCAGTCGGCAGGGTAAAAACAACGTAATGATGGTTACAGTCCCCAACCCACCAATCAAAGGCATCGAAGGAGCCACGCCCATGTTGATCAGAGTGAAGACATCGGACGATGCAGACGAACTTTTGGAGAAACTGAACGAGCACAAAGCTTGAATGCACACATTTAAAAGTGTTATATTTGTTTACCGATATAAAATTTTAAAGCAAATTTTCCATCATATAGCTGTTAAATCTGGCGTGATAATTGTTATATTGGCAAACACAGAAGTGCTTAATTTTTTGTCAAAATATATATTTGTACAGTCACGGTGTAGTTTTGTTTCCTTTTGAAAACGAGGGCAATTTGTTAAAGCTCCTCTGTTAAAAATCACATGGTAACTCTTTACCCTATTTAGCACACAATATGGTGGACAAGTGAAATTTTGTTTTGTCAAAGTATTCCACAAGAAGAAGCTGAAGAAAATTTTGACCTTTTAGTATGTGCCCACATATTTCAGGATCTTGATGAAATTGGCAGATGTGTTACTATGAAGCTGACAATGGCTGCCGACGAATTTCGGACCTATCGGATTACAGGTGTGTTCGCTAGTGGCAATTTTTATTTTTTACGTTTACCTCTGTATCTTCGGAGATCTTCAACGGATGTTTGGCAGTTAGGCATCTATTAGTGAGATGATGCTATCTTCCTGTTTTTGGATGGATTCGAGGTATTTTGGGCCACATGGTGGCCATTTTTACTGTTTTCAAGTCTGTTTTTGATGTCCATCTCTCTGTCGGCCAAACCACTCTAAGGATTGTGAAAATTGGCATATATGTTTTTTACTGTGAAGGAGACAGCTGATAATGAGTTTCCGACAACTTCAAGTACTGTCGTGCCTCCTAGTGGCAGTTTTGTTTGTTTTGGCGCCCGTGGCTGAATCTCCTAAATGCTCTACAGAACTTTATTAAGTTGGAGCAAATGTTTTCATATAAAGTTGACTACTGGTGATGATTACTTTCGGATGGATCGGGCGACCGGTCTGTCCCGTAGGTGCAATTTTAGTTTTTTTACGTTTACCTCTGTATCTTCAAAGGTCCCCAATGGATTTCCATAAAATTTGGCAGATAGGCATCTATTAGTGAGGTAACGCTATCCATTCATGTTTGTATTTTTGTATTAATTCAAACTATTTTGTGCCACGTAGTGGCCGTTTTTATTGTTCTTGAGTCTGTTTTTGGCGTCTGCCTCTCTGTCAACCTAACCACTCTTAGGATGATTGTGGAAATTGGCATGTATGTTTCTACTGTGAAGAGGACGGGTGTCGAGGATTTTCCGACTGCCTCGACTACTGTGGCACCTCCTAGTGGCACTTTTGTTTTATTTATGCTCATGGCTGTATCTACCAAACTCCCTGCAGGACCTTTATTATATTTAGCAAGTGTATTTATATGAAGTTGACAACGGAGGGCTATGACTTTCAGATGAATCCAACAAATGCTGTGCCCCCTAAGGGCAATTTAATTTTTTCTGTTTTCCTCTTTTTTTCTAATTCAAGTTCCTTGACGGATTTTTATGAAATATGGTAACTAAGTTTTCTATGGAAATGACATGTTCCTGTTTTCGGATGGATTTGATGTATTTTGTGTCGTCTAGTGGCCATATTTACTGTTTTGTAGTCTTTTTTTCGTCTGACCCTCTATCAATCAAATCACTCTAAGTATGATTGTGAAAATTGGTATATATGTTCTTAGTGTGAAGCCGATGGTTGACGATTTTCCGACGACTTAGACCACTGTAGCGACTCCTTGTGGCGATTATGTTTTTGCACCCACAGCCCCCTAATGGCAATTTAGTTTTTTCCGTTTTCCTCTGTTTTTCTTAAGTTCCTTGACGGATTTTTATGATATTTGGTAGTTTCTAAGCATTGATGCCATTTTTGGATGGATTCGACTTAGTTTGCGCCATCTAGTGACCATTGATACAAATAAACACCCCTGGAAGCAGGGTGCCTTCATCGTGGGCACATTTCAATGCTCCACGTTGCTCTTGTCAGTTTAGTTTCTGCTGTGTAGACGTTAAAAAATGTGGCAAGCTTCCAGTATTTGGACAATAGTTATAGGCCTTTAAAAATGGAAAAATATACTTTTGGCAATTACTTTGAGAATTACCTTACACGATTATAGGTCTCGAGAGGTGAAAATCAGATAGAGCTCAGTGAACCTAACTTTTTAACCAAAGTCTTTCATATTGTGGCAAAACATTACATCATTTGTTGGCCATAGTAGGATTAGAAAACGGACAATCGCCGCACAAATAAAAAAGTTCATGGTAACTTAACGTTTGGTATATTCATAAAACATCCTGTTGTCCTGTACATATCCTGATGATGTCTTGAGTTAACATGAACTTGTGTGGCAAAACATGTTACCTACGTATTCCAGAACAACCCATCATATTTTCAAAACATGCAGTTATCGAAAATACCCCCATAGGCGTACTTTTGGAATATTTTCCCAAAATACGTCTATGGGAGTATTTTTGGTTGGGCCTATTTTCGGAATTTCAATGATACCTTTGTCAAAACTCACAGAAACATTCTGATTAGAAAAAAAAGTCCAGCCTTTATTGTAAATTCACTGAAGCATTATCTATTTTTCGCAATTGAAGATTAAACTCTAATTGTCAAAAAACGTCAATAATTTAGTCGGTTTTCGTACATACAAAGATGATAAACTCTTAGAGGTTACCAGAAAAAAGGAATATCAGTCATCTGGATCGGAACATAAATATATGTATTTTCAAACTCCAAAATGTGACAAGGACCTCGGCTTCGTCGAGGGGTCTGAAAACCAACGCATTGATCTCTGTGAAAGTGTAAGGTATATTGATGATTTGTTATGGAGTACATTGTATATATGGACATAGATTAAATACTAGTATTTAAGCTATGAACAGGCATTCGTAATAAATCAATTCACCATCCTCAAGACAAACACATGTACATCAATACATTTCAACAATGTCGCAAATGACACTAGTTGTGTTGGGGGCAATCTCCAGGACCCTGCAACTGGGTGGCCTGAATATGCTGTCAAACTTCAACATGATAAGAGAACAACCTAGTCTTTTGTAAAGAGTTCTCTTTGTTAGAGCTCACAAGTCATCAGTGGCAGATTTGGGGGGGGGGCGTGGCCCCCCTAAAATTCTCCCAGATACCATTTGGGAGTTTGGGGTGCGCGCATGTGACGAAATTCTGGTTATTCCTGTGCCCTGTCCCAACAACTCAAAATCCTGAATCCGCCAAAGCTAGGTCATAGACCCAATTATCACATGCCTTGGTCAACGAAACAGAGACGATGACATCGTCTTTGGCTAATAATATTTATAACATTTCTTCGAAAAGAAAATAATCCTTCACAACTTTTCATGGGAAATTCGATTTCAGAAGCCAAACAGATCGAAAAATCACCACTTTTAGTCCAAAATAGTTTAATCTAGTTCAGACAATATTTTATTGCCCTGAAGTCATCGCTAATGCGGGAATTGCCCTGTTTCACTCAATAAAAGAAAAATCAGTGTAACTTCTTAATATCGAAGGGTTCTGTCTACCGCACCTTGTGTACGCTCGGCCGAGTTATGGGCATTGTTGCTGATGATAAATCTAAATATTGGTACACTTTTACACGACCTCTGTACTCTACTATCGACAATTGGCCCGGTTTGCTTATCGTGATGCCTCTTGGGCGAACGAGACCGTCTTCACTGTCAAGTAATTGGCCGAGATGCTTTCCAAAAGGAGAAAATATGTGTAAACTACCAGGCCCGGAAGAAGGACAGTCAAGAACAAGGATATGACCCCATGCGTCGCAGACAACGCCAGCGGGATACTCAAATGACACGTGCACGGGTTGTTGAAACGTAGAAACGACAGAAGCGGCATCTTTGTCTAAAACATGCAGCTTTTTCGAGATGCCGTCGGTACAAACAATGTTGCCATTAGGTGCAAATGCCACATAAAATGGCAGGAAGGAGTCCAAACCAAGAGATTTTTTGTCCGCTACGCTCTTTACAACTCCATTCATGTTCATAGTAACGAGCTTACTTCCTCCGGCTGTGACAATTCTTTGGTCATCACAATCAATACCTGCGGAGAAAAATGCTTTCTTCTGGACAATTCTTTCAAACTTGAAATTATCTTTGTAAACTGCAAAACCAGGGTAGTTACCAGTGATCAAAATGTGACCACTGTCTGTGCACGTTACACCCATGGGTTGTCTCAACTTATCAATGGATCGTAGAAACTGGCCTTTCTCGTTGAATTCCTTCATTATTGCATTTTTCCTATCAATTACAAAGTAAGAATTCTGGAGAGAATTATACTGAATATCACTGCATGTTTGGAAAGTCTCGCCCTTCAAATTCGTGTCATAAGAAGCTAAAAATTCAGCCTTAGATAATATGGTGATTGGCTGTTGGAGAGATGTTTTTGAGATGTTACAATGGGCGCGCTTTGTTTTCCCAGTTGACAATTCTCCAGTAGAACTTGTAGGACTACTTGATTGTGTATTAAAACAGATTGGCCTTGGCTGCAAGTGGGGCTTAGCTGCCATTTTGAAAAGTTCTGCAGGCGGGATAGTAAACCAGGCATTTTTTACGTCTTGAGTTGATTTCTTTTCAGGCAATGATTCCTGGCTTTTTGTGTGCACGTCTGTGGGAAATTCCAGTTTCGTTTTCTTGGCTGAGAATTGCAAACTCATACACATAAAGTTATCAGGTACTTTGCCTGCTTCCAAGACGATGATGGGCATTTCATACAGAATGCAAGCAAACGCCTGCTCTTTAATACTGCTCAGTTGTTGCTTGAGATCTTTGTATTGTTTCAGTTTCTCGATGGGGTTTCCAGCTTTCCATAAATACTTGGTGTACTCAATTGACGTTCTCATTTTGTCTCTGTTTTGTGCAACACTTGCAAGTTTATCGCATGTTTCTTTGGACAGCTTTTCCCTTTTGTCCTCAACAGCTCGCAGAAGCTGCGCTTCTTCCTTGGCTATCGACTGTCGAACCTTTTGGAAATGCTCTGTGATTGTCTGAGTAGCCTTTTTTGTTTCATTTTCTATCATGGTGCTTTCTTGCTTTAATTTTGCCAAACATGACACGAAAAAATCTGACAGAGGCTTGACATCCTCTAATAACTTGGATATTTCGTGATCTGCACGAATAACGGCAGATTCGGGTTTAGAAACCGTGTGACTGCTGTGTCCAAATGCTTTGCACAAAAGACATATTGGTATTTTACACAACTCACAGAACATTTCCAATTCCTTAGTTGCGTGAATTTGGCACGTCTTCTTTGAGCGCATCTCTTCGACGTAATTACCAGTTGATACGTCCTTCAGTTTCACGACTTTGTGGTTGATTGTTTGACGTGTCTTAGTGTGTCCCTCCGCACATATGGAACACAGCTTGTCCAGACATTGTATACACATAGACGTAGCCATAGTTTCTCGAGATCTAAGGGCACATAAGTCACACATTACGTCACCGTCTGCTGGGAAACAATGAATCAGGCTATTGATGAAAAGGATGTCTTTAAACCCCGCAACCCCATTCGACGGAATAGTAGTGGTTTTATTGCACAGCGGACACCGGAATGTGCCATTTTTCTTCGTAGTGGTTACGTGATCATTAATGCACTTTTCACAAAACGTGTGAGAACATGGCAGTGCCTTGGGCTTGTTGAAAAGTGAAAGACAAATAGAGCACGACAAGTCCTCGTTACTGTCTTCCATTTCTTTTGTAGCCATGGCAACATATCTGCAATACATGAATAAATATAGGAGTACAATTATATTAAAATGATTTATTATCGTAATTGAAAATTATGCAATGTACCTTTAAAAACAAAAGCTTCGTTTGTCAATATACTTGCAACATTATGAGGACTCACTTGACGTACGTCAGGCTTGTCAAACATGGCCAGAGAAAACTAAGCAACACTAAACGTCCATTCATCATGTGGTTGTTAGTTGGCAATGAAGTATCTCTGATACACAATAACGCCGAAAACTTGTTTGGGTTAAGGATTACAGGTTATCTGTTATTCAAAAAGCATCTCTAGTAAATTCTTTTCGAAATTGTTTTAGCATAACCTTTGACAATTGGAGTATATTTTTCAAGTTCTAATCAAATGGAATTACGCAATAATAACAAACACAACATGCCATAAGTACAGTGCTCTCGCATGGGTATTTCCTATTTAAGAAATAGTTTACCCAAGCTAGACAAGTATTGAGAAATAATTAGCATCCTACGAATTCAGTCGACGAGCCGTTGGACTAAGATATCGGGTAAAAAAACCTAAGTGGTCGCCCAAAATTATTAAAATTTGAATTTCTTTTGAGAACTCCTTATACCACAGTGTTTCTGGAATTTATTATACTTTGGGCCAATGGCGTTATGTATAAATTCTCGCATATTGGACATTCTTATCTCAGGCTCCGAATGATATGCCCAGGTGCACTGTGCACAACATTCTGATCCATTCCAATACAAATAGGGCGCAGCTGAGATTCCGCTGTTAAATAAATGCTCAAAATCCTTTCGAAAGCATAATAATTTGATTTTACGATGTCAGGTTTAGATTGTGACAACTTAAATGACATTTCCCGGTGTACTGATTTTCTTATTTTGGTATTTTGTTGGAAATGGAAAATAAGTTTATGTCATGGGGATAAACTGAGACCAGAAGTTTCTATTTTAATAAATTCAAAATTGTCGTTTGAATGAAGTCACACCTAATGTTTACACTTGGGTAGTTGTCTATTGTTTAGTATGACGTAATAGTCAGACTTGATGTCGCGCTTTACTACCAAAAGTCAAACTTATAAAAATGAATGAAAAATCAACCTTTTAAACTAAAGAGTCTGTTATGTCCGCCAATCGTAGTAAAGCATAAGCTAAGCAGGGTATTGTTGCATTCGAGTCGATTGATCAAAAGTGCCGTTTTCTCCACTGGCATGGGGAGAATTTCTTTCCATACCTACCTATCCATTGTACTCCTAATGGCTATGGTGGTGTGTTCTCTGACATGTTGGAACCGCATGAAGAGAAATTCGATTGATCAAAAGACATTCCAATAATAAGGAACATTAAATGCTATGTGCTCACGACAACTTAAAACGTACCGTTAGCGAATGGAACAATGGTATTTTCCCAAACAAATAAAAATGAAAGGAGGTTCGATGATATCGGAATTCTTTTGCTATTCTTCAGCCTCTGGTACGCACTGTTTTCTGTCATCGACCATCTGGGATAGATTATCGTTGATCAGGTATCGCTCAGGCTTAAATCGATATTTTCTCTTTGTGAACTAGCGTTATATTCATCATCGAGCCCCCTTTTTATTATCGCTGACTTTCTTAGAAAAGAAAAACACTCGATATGTCATATTTTACAACACAGGTTCCCTCTATAGCCCCAGTTCACCGAACATAAGCCAGGCTTCATATTTAGGGTACTAGGAAAGAATATGCCATTTTCTGAATGTACTCCCTGGGACAAAAAATCTCGGTGCAATATACAAAGGTCACGGATGTTTTATTGAATTGAAACAGGTCTAAAGTGTAATTGTACTTGTTAGCTGGATGTCGCTGGTCCGTGTCGAAGTCTACTTGATCCAACACGTTTCCGCCCAGTTCTGTGTGTTATGACTCCAATGGACTGTATAAAAACAAAGTAGACCCACTGACTTGACTTCACGAACGTAAGGCGGGAGAAAATTAAAAATTGTTGGCGATTCATATATGTATGGTGCGAATGTCGAAAGACACTTGCCACTTTGCGCAAAGGACCAGATAGTGATTTTCGACCCATGTCTGATTCTTAATTACTCATTACCACTTTACCTATGCAGTATATTCAATGGCCCCTTATACACAGACCGGAACCGACTATGTTTTTTGGCCTTAAATAAATCTCAGTGGTATTTACCAGTGTACACGTATTTTCTTCTGCGTTCAACGACTTAAACCAATAATGTAACATCTTCAACAGTCTCTGCGTTGTCAAGCTGTAGTAACTCTTTCTGCTTTACCAAAATGTTAGGAGCTGGTGGTTATCAAAACCTTAATGGATTTCGGGTCCCCATATGTAAGCCAGACAACGTTCTGTAATGCGCTATGCAATCCCGCAGCCAAACCCGGCTTCATCCGAAGTGTTGATGGATAACCTTCAGAAATGATTTGCTACACTGAGTCGTGCGTCTTGGGCTTACCTGTAATATGGTCATAATACACACATTCATTGACGCTCCAAAAATTTCCAGAAACCACTTGGGTGCCTTCCGTCCAAGCACTGAATATCTTAAATACTTCTTTTTCAGATGAAATATCACGTGACAAGCGATCGATTACGCAATTCTAAGCTTGTCAGTGGTTGAGGCGTAGGGTTTTACACTTTAGCACGTTAATCTAGGGCAGAATGTATTATACAACGCGAAGTTTTCAAAGGACTTTTTAGAAAACGAAATGAAAAGTTACACGACAGTCTGCAAGAATTCAGTGACGTGGAAGATGAAATACACCTAAGTACTTACGTACAAGAATTTGAACAACTTAAAAAAGGGAATATATAGAGGGAGTGATTGTGAGAAGCAAAGCAAGATGGATTGATGATGGGGATAAACCGACAAAATTTTTATGTAATCTGAAAAAAATAAATTATTTACAGGTTACTATCGTCAAAGTTACTTAAAACATAACGACCAAATTACTTCTCAGCAGAGAATACTTGATTAAATAGACATTTTTTTTATCGTTCACTACACTCGTCTCAAGACAGTGGGTTGGCAATCATCGAATTTTTGGCCTGATTTATCAACTTTTTTAGTCCGATCATATCAATGCATCTTGTAGAAAGACAATGTCTCGTCCACACAGTTGCAGGGGGTTACAAAATTTGTGCTGATAGGTAACAAACCTCGAGAATTTTTGAAAAAACTGGAGACTGATAACACTATTGAATACTGGTTTATCAGATTTTGTCTGCGTGCATTGTCTTGACAAATAGAAAACCAAGATATTCCTTGCTGGTACGCGTAGATGTATTGGTGAAAATATGTGTAACTATATTATAATTTGCCAAATGGGTGAATGTTAGGCCTTTAAATTACGTACGTAAATTAATTCTTGTTAGAAGCGTCAAGTAACTGTTTAGACTCGTAAAGTAATTATTTGCTATGTAAAGTAACTTTCAACGGCGTAAAGTAATTATTTTATTTGAGGCGTTAAGCAATTATTTGTGGCGTAAAGTAATTATTTGCGGCGTAAATTACGCAACAGGTAATTACTTTTACAACAATTAACTTACACACGTAATTTAACGGCGTAACGTTCACCCATTTGGCCACCGAGTACATGATGTCCTACATTTCTCTAAAGAAGACAGTATTCCTGGCATGCTAATGCTCGCCGACTTAAAAAAAGCTTTTAATATGTTTTATCGTTCTTCAACTTCGGCGGTGATGTAATTCAGTAAGTAAAAATCTTAAATTCTGGTTTCAACCGCCAACGTCTGTGTAATACGAAGCAGATTATTTTCTGTTTTTCCTGATCGGCGAAGTTGTCACCTTAACTAATTTTGATATGTGCAGAAATACTTGGTTTTATGGTTAGGAATAATAGAACAAGGGCATGACATTGATAACTTGGAATTGAAGATTATTCAATATTCTGACGACACGCGTACGTGTCATATTCGAATTCGCAGTTCTAGGGTAGGCCAACCCAAATCAACTGGCAATCACAGGGTTGGTGAACATTTTTTCACTAAACTCCACACAAAAATTTCACGTGAGCAACACTATTTCTGAAAATTTATCAAATCTCATGTGAGCAAACGTCTCAAATCTCTCAGAATATACACGTAGCTGATATTTACCGAGATATGGTCTATAAGTCATTTCTAGATTGTGATGTGTTCACAAGTACCCTTCCCAGTAATTGTATGGTGTGAGTGTAAGACAGAATACCAATCTTAAGCACGGGCGGCGCAGCACTGAAAAAAGTGGGGGCTATGGGCCCCCAGCTCCCTATGGTGCGCCGTCCATGGTCTTAAATCCCTTAAATTCACCAAACAGAGCGCTAGCCATGTGCGACTATCTCAATGTCCTTTTCTTTTCAGCGTACTTCTGTCAGAAATGTTGCCCAGCAGTCGGCAGGGTAAAAACGTGATGATGGTTACAGTCCCCAACCCACCAATCAAAGGCATCGAAGGAGCCACGCCCATATTGATCAGAGTGAAGACATCGGACGATGCAGATGAACTTTTGGAGAAACTGAACGAGCACAAAGCTTAATGCACACATTTAAAAGTGTTATATTTGTTTACCAATATAAAATTTTAAAGCAAATTTTCCATCATACAGCTGTTAAATCTGGCGAGATAATTGTTATATTGGCAAACAAAGAAGAGCTTAATTTTTTGTCAAAATATATAGTTGTACAGTCAGGGTGCAGTTTTGTTTCCTTTTGAAAACGAGGGCAATTTGTTAAAGCTCCTCTGTTAAAAATCACATGGTAACTCTTTACCCAATTTAACACACAATATGGTGGACAAGTGAAATTTTGTTTTGTCAAAATATTCCACAAGAAGAAGCTGAAGAAAATGTTTTCTTAGTTTGGTTTGTACTGTGTAAATGTTAAAACATTTGGTGAGCTTCTAATATTTGGACCAAAGAAATCAGCCTGTAAAAATGGAAAAATATATTTGTGCCAATTACTTTTGGGCGAAAAAAGTGAAGAATTATCTTACACCATTATTCAACGCTTGAGAGGTGAAAATCAGATACAGCATTGATGAACCTTATACAATCTATCCTGTTTAACCATTGGTCTATAATGTTTGGTCTCTGATGAAGTTTCATTTCACAAACCTCAGGACAATTACAGCTAGTACATCAAGTCAATTATGTATCAGCGATCTTGGATTACAACAAACGTTTAGCTAAGTTCAGGGAGGGCTCCTAACGCTGTCCAACTGTAAAACTTGTGTTTTGAGCACATTTTCCATTGGGTAACACAGTACACAGAATTCTGCCTCTTTATAATGCTTCTCTACCCAACAAAACTGACACAAATGGGATCCAATTGGACTGACATCATTTATCCAAGTGCAGAAAAATTTCACCAATTTCGGACAAAAATAATTGCTAAAATTGCACTTTTTTCAATTTTCAAGGGCTTTTCACACTGCCGTGAATGCCCACAATTTCTTAAATCATTGTCAGACGCTGTAGTACAGAAACTGCACAAGGAAAGCCATTAATTTAGCGCTAAATATTTTTCATGAAAAATGAAATAAAAATCCACTTGTCAGCCATATTGTGTACTAAATTGATGATATTTTACCATATTAGGCAAAACCCAATTTATCAGAAGGGCACAGTGCATGAACAAGAATAACCAAAAAATAAAGAAAAAATGCTACCTGGAACATCCGTGTAACAACCGACAATGGATACTTTTACAATGTAGGTAATTTATTTGTAACACCAGAACAAAAAACAGACACAAAACTTTGTGACATTCCTTATAATTATAGGACAAGAATTAAATGAAAAATAATCGATCAAAAACATCAAATATTTAGAATTCCATTTATGTAGAAACTGGTAACTCTTTTGTTTTAGCCATCAAGTAAAATCAAATTAAATTAAATTTCATTTCTTATTTTACAAATGAATAATATAATTGTCTTGTACAACAAAAATACAAGAAAACATAATTCAAAAATGCAGTCAACATGATTTCAAAACCTCTGGGCATTATTTTTGTGCCCATAACATATTTTGTGATCATCAAAGATTTAAAAACCTATACAGTTTTATGGGTTTGCTATTAATATTTAAAAAGTTATTTAAAGAAATTGCACCTTAGGTAACAACACTATCCTATTTTTTAAATGAAGATTCAATTTATACTATTTCAACTTCACAGTTACTGATCTCTAACATTCCTTAATACATCATGGAAACATCTTCTCTTCAACCGGTTTCGTGACCCACGGTCCATACCCATTAGCTTTAAAAGCATCAACCATCAGTTGTTTTGCTGTCTGGAAGTCTACTGCCTTCTTCTTTGCCTCCCTGTAGGTGGCGCACTCTAGCAGATCCTGTCTGTGTAGCTTGTGACACACCTGCTTGAACATGTCATAAAGCTTTCTCTTGGCAATCCGGGCTGTCATGTCTTGATTGGCACCAATTCTGAGTGAGATGGAGAGAGATTTTTTGACTTTTAATAAGTTGCTAAATGTCTAAGAGTTACTTATTTTAATAAATATATAAAGATTGCAGAATGTTATCAATTTT
>NMRA01001607.1:0-13046 GCA_002633005.1 Phoronis australis
CATCCATCCATCCATACATCCATCCTTGCATCCATCCTTGCATCCATCCATCCATCCATCCATCCATCCTTGCATCCAACCATCCAGTTATCTATCATCGTCATACAGAGAAAATAGACGAAGATTCTGGAAGATTCTCTGATCTCGGCCGAGGTGCAGTTGTGTTAAAAAAGGCTTTTAGTTTTGGTAACATTACAGCACGTTACATATTAAGCAATTGATAAGAGTTTCAAATGCTTGCATTAGGGTTTTCCTGGAGATAAGGACTTTAAGGTTTAGTATGACTGCTGACCTTGTGGTGCACTTCATAAAAACATGGCTGATCTTGAAAATTGCCTAATTTTTGTTGACACCATCGGCATTTGTTTAAAAACAATATTAAAATACGATCCAAAATTGAGCATATGTAGTTTTAAGGCAAAGGAAAAACGAATATTTGACAATCACGAATACTTGGAATGCAGGCCCGTAGGAAGGAGAAATTATTGGGGCGGGGAGGGCACAAACCAATTTGACATCGCCAAAATACCCCGTTGCTATCGTCACCCCCGCCCGTTCTCTGGATGTCACTTTATTTGTACCGAACCCCACCCCCCACGTCTGCCATAGGTGGGAGTAATACCGGGGATGCAGTCATCAGGATTTGAGTAACCGTGAACCAAGAAAGATTCACGGAGAGTAAGAATGGGTCTAGGCCCTGAGCACACTGACGATTAGCTGAGAGCTGCCTGAAGTAACTATAGCTGGGTCGAAGGTCAAGTTTCGGGAAAACTTCATTTTATTATGCCCATTCTTTGAAGTAATTTTTGGAAAGGTGAGGTCCCGAGGTGCCTGGTATGAGTGCCTTTGTGGCCGTTTCAGAATCCCTTGCTGAAACACACCAGGTAGTCCAGTTTCTGGTTACTGGGTAAAATTGATACAGAGTGTGTCCCAAAAATGTTCACACTTCAACGTCAGGAATCAAATTCAGTTCCCGTGGGTAACTGAGATTCTATGCAGGCCTATTGCATGGTTACATCTTATTTTTAACGTGGGTGTGCCTGTCATGACGTGCTAGATAGACAAAAATCGTTTAGTGTACTTTTATATTTGGGGATCTGATGATAGATCGAATTTTTCCAATCGGTCGGCCTGCAATTAAGTTCATTGAAGTATTGTCATTTCTTACAAGATTGGCTTCTAATTGTCAAAAAAATCATCTCTCAATCACTCCACTTTCGTAGATACATAAACATGTAAATCAGAAACCAACAAATTCATGAGCAATGCGTTTACCTTGATTTATTGACTTAATTCCTTTTTAATCCCCTGTTAGTGACTTTAAACAGCAAATCTTGTACCGAAGTAAAAAAGCAATCCATTTATTTTCATTTAAATTGTAATTTTTTGGAAGTGTCCACACTTCATCAATGTTTCTGAGAGTTATTTTAGATAGGCAAAAAGCGCCCAAGTGCACTTTACTATTTGGAGATCGGATTATAGTTTTTTCCATATTCAGGCTTCAACTAAATTCCCTGAATCATCATAATTTCCTTAAAAGATTAGCTTCTAATTGCCAAAAATCACCTGTTTTAAAAACCAACAGGTTAAAACCTGTCGGTTTTCGTAGATACATAAACATGTAAATCAGAAACCAACGAATTTGTTGATCAAAGCGGAATGTTATATTAAGCAATTTCCGCAGACATGCCAGTAGATTTTTAACGGGTAACCCGGGGAAATGAGAGATTTATAATAAGGTTTATTTTTGCTCTTTCCGAGATACCTATAACGGTTTAACTTGGTCTCAAAAACTGCTGAAATATTTGTTGAATTTGTTTATTATTGCGAGTGTTTGGGTACACTCATTCGACATGTACACGGTCACCCCAATGTTAGCCTCGACAGCAGTGTTTTCCACATGTAGGAATTCCTTATATACAACTCAATAACCATCTTCAAAAGAGATACTATTCTTGTGATAATATGGGAAACAGTAACATTATTTTATGACTAACCATCGGAAATAGTCCTTTTGTGTAATTAACAAACAGCGGTCTTCACGTTCTTTAAAATTCCTGACTCCATTTCGAAAGCGGTCAATCCTATTCAAATTGTATCTTTTCACATTTTTTGGTTGTTTGGGTCGAATGTTTTGATACTGCTGTGCTGTGCTCTAATGCTTTGGTTTTTTTGATGAATTTCGAATCACAATTTCCCTCGTGAATACTTGGCAGTGTTGGATTTACATGTATGGAGGGACAAAGGGACAAATCTCCGAATTGCTCCGCCGAGAGAGGGTCCCGTCTGAAATGGGACATCTTAATTATGAAAAGCTAAATATCATTAAGCTTGGAAAAGAGTAATAGTTCATTCCATCGACGTGTGGTCAGACGACGGTGCAGGAAGTGACCTTCTTCAACATGAAAGTTGGTTGCACAATTTCACAAAAAAAAACAGGAAAATAGACGTAATAGAGTCCAACATTGGGTCCTCTCTCCGTGAGCTTACCCTTAAGAATTTGTCAATAGAAACATAAAAACTGTGGCCACTTGAATGTCACCAATTGCCTTCATCAGACGTAGGGCCCCTCTATGTGAAAATATCTATATTTTAAAAAATCAAGAAATGTCATCAAATTTTCTCAAGTGATATACAATTCGAGAAAAAAGCGACAGTTGTCTCCGGAAAATGTGGTTTTGCAATCGTAAAATTGACTTACTGAAATAAAAAATCCAGTAAATTAAAAAGGTTCGCTTTACCAATTTTGTCGATTTTTCTTAATATATGCGTGAATCATTACGTTTTCAAATGCGTTTGGACGAGTTGTGCTGCGAAAGCGGAGACCCCAACAATAATGTCCTGGCCATGGTTGTCAAAAGGTAAACCATGCACTGATACAGAGTTGTTAAATATTCTCTTGTTTTCTCTCTTTTCCGCATTTAGCAGTCTTTCTTTTCTCGACTGTCCCCGCTCCACGCGTATGTCGGTTGCCAAGATTTAACCCTGGCGCCTGAAATTTTTTTAATGGGGGAGGGGGCACGGCCCCCCCGCTACCTACGGCTCTGGAAAAGTATAACTGCAGTCGGTTGGCAATCTAGTCGATCTCTTTCGAAAAATGTTGATTTCCCACTCACAAGGGAAACGCACGTGAACATTTAATTCTTATTGTGCTCATATTCAAAATTGTCATGCAAAAGGACTGGTGTATAGCGAGTGTCAAATTGGTCTATCGTAAGCTCCGCCCTGCTGCGAAAAGTCACGTAGCACCCGACAAACAAGCAAGATGTCGGAGGCAAATGCTCTGTCGCTGAACGACGTACCTAATACAATCAATGAATGTTTTTTGGACGATCTGAAAGCCCTTCTTAACAGACAACAGGCGATGATCTGAAAGCCCTTCTTAACAGACAACAGGCGATGATCTGAAAGCCCTTCTTAACAGACAACAGGCGATGATCTGAAAGCCCTTCTTAACAGACAACAGGCGATGATCTGAAAGCCCTTCTTAACAGACAACAGGCGATGCTTTTCAGCAGAGAATAGGACGCTCATGATGTGAGAATGTGTAAAGGTGTTGAAAAAATAATTGTTCGAAGAAAAGTATTTTGGAAAATCCGAAAACCCCCGCACGGTTCACCTCCACCTGACAATGACACCGATGCGATATGTTGAAGTAAAGCTGGGCATTTACCTTAAAGTCGTAATTATTTGTACGACGCTATCAATTTCATAACAATTTGAAAACAAAATCAGTGAAGATTCTCTGATTTTTTTTATTCTGCTATCTCCTAAATTCCGCCAATACGAAAAGTAGGTCACAAGGTGGGATTCCCCGAGTAAAGTAAATCGAGTCCGCAATAGCACTGTTTATGGTTTTCTAATCTTCAAGCGAAATATTTTGATTGAAAAATCAGGTTCATAGCTCAGGTACGTGTACAAATTTATCGTGTTCTAGGAAAGCAGTTAGCTTGGGTTGATCTAGGGCTGTGTCCAAGTCAAATTAATGCATGGAACGGGCGGTAATTGCACCATTAAGACATTTAAGTTTACCCTACCTTCTGATGAAGATAGTTTTCAGTTAATTTTAAACAAAGCATGACCACTACACCATGACCACTGGTTACGAAAGATGACAAATCTGGTGTAGTTGCAAAAATGGTTATTTTAAGTACAAAAATAACTCATTCTTTTTTAAAGCTTAATAACCCATGTATCATGTTTAAGCAACTACAAATTAATGAGCTCTCTCTCTCTCTAACACTACAGGCGAAATGTAAGCTAGAGGCTTTCAACAAAAAGAAATTCAACGGTTTATTTTTTGTGACAACAGTTCAGTAATCCAGTGCCGATCAATTTTGGAGTGAAGTTTAGTTTAGCGCCAGCCTACGGGTAATATAAATAACAAAAATGTTCCTTTCTTTTGCTATGAAACCAACCGATTTCCATTTGGACGAAATATATGTAAATTTTATAAAAATGTTCTTAAAAACAACAATTTCCAGGGACTACCGGTAGTGCTGGGTCCAACAGGTGCCGAGACCACGGCCCGGCCAGACGAGTGAAACTCTGGAGTCAAAATCAGATAGGCCTACACTGTATCTGAGAAGAACGTTTCATGGAACAAATACATTTGTATTTAACCTTCGAGTAATCCAGCAACATTGCCCAAGTTCAGCTGCTCGTCTGGCCTTCCACACATTTTAAAACATCGTTTACACCTTTCGACATCACTTTTCGGCCTAGGGAATGCCCAAAAAGTGACGGAATATCATTCGCGAGTTGCATAACGGCTGTCGCCATAGCAACACCATTTGACCAGTCTTATGGCATAGTTTCTTGAGCAATTGACTGAACTATGCTTCACACAACAACGTAATGTTTGTCAAGTAAAATGGCGGTTTGGGAACACAGACGAAGGCTTGTCGAGAATGCTGCCTCACTCCAAATTTTGGTTTATAGAGCAACTTGCTCGTCGCTAGCGAGCATTCTTACCTCCATTGACTAGAGAAACGTGGAGACAAATCATAATCTGTACCAGGCACACGGCTGAAACAAGATGTGAAGCAAGGTTTATTATAACAAGCAGGGCTGTAGTGAAGAGCACGCTGGGGCATGTTCTACCCTCAACGTTTTTAGTTTCAGGGAAGGCCCTCTCGCAGCAAAATCCTATTTTCTGACAGGGTTTTAATATTTAAGCGATAAGTAAATTTCACGTATGTCATTACTTTGACAAAAAGATAACTTGTATATACATACTGTAGCAGTCCAGTGTTTTGACATAAGCGCTTGTTGCCACAGTATCTATGTATTAGATTTTTTACGTTTAGTGCTGTGTCAGATAGCCAGCCAGCTCAGCTGTATGAAGATAGTATCGTCAAAATACAGCTAACTAAGTTACACTGTGTGTTCAGCGCTGACAGATTTCGGAATTGTACACAGCCAGGGTAGTTCTGCTCGTCACCTCGCCGTGGAACTTTTATCAACAGGTAGAGCTAAAGACCGGACGGGGTGCATGCAAAATCTGTGAATCAACCGACACTCACCTTGTCCGTTACAGCCGTTTAAGTGAAAAACAATCTAATCAACTTCATTTTCTTGTGTAATTCTTCGCCTTTTGCAACAAAGAAAAGTATTTCGTGGATTTGAAACGCGTCTTGCTGGTTCCGTGCGTACAAACAAGCAAGCGTGGCTGATGGAGAAAGTGTAAATGTTGTATGTTGTACAGACAAATCGCTGCTTAATTCAAGTTCAAGAAATTGAATCCTAGAAAATTGTGGTTGCGCCTTTTCAGAGTGCATCTTTCTGCTGTCACGCGACTGAAAAAAGATACCGAACCCGGTTTTAAAACGACTTTCCCATCCAATTCTCTAAAAAAATCCTCTGTAACTCATGAGAACCTCAAAAGTTTGGAGCAAAAATTGAGAACTGCTGTCAAAGCCTCCTAAACTGACAAGCCTGACCTTCGCTTTAGGCGAGTTACACAATTGCAGGGAAAGACTATCCACTAAGCCGAACAATAATATCCTGACATTGGCCAAAATCACGCGTTCTCGTTGACAATACACGGCAATATCTCACGTATTACCGCGAAATCTTGCTTTTTAGCGAGGCCCTAGCTTTACTGAACGGCAGGCTAATTTTATCATTCACGTTTTGAAAAAGACACTGACTAAAGTTACGACAAAGTCAAGTCAGACTTATAACGTCAAGGATGGTCGTATTGGTGAACGAATTTCAAAGCGTAATTCACTGCTTTCTATTCCCTACCTTTGATGTAAAATGAGTACATTGCACTGTTTCAGAATGCACGCCGGTCTTGATAAAAATTTGGGCTACTCGTCTGAGACGCTGTTGGTTTTTTAGAAATTGCACGTGGTCATACACCCACTACCCGACATTTACAGCTGTCACATTTTTTATATTTTCTATTTCCCTGTAAAAAGTTTATTGAATGTAATAACATTTTCAATAAAAAAGAGCAACGCACACAAGTAGATGCAAGCGCGCATACAGACATACCAGAGATCTACAAATATTGAAAAAATTAGTCTACCAAAAACATGAATCGTAGGGGTCCACCTTTTAACAAATAATTGCGTATTGACGTTTATCACAGTAAATTATTTTTTAAAATTCGTGATATTTGAAATTTTTTTTGAGAAGCTGCAAGCAAGAGACACTGGAATTTAATCGTGCCTTATAAATTTCAAACATATGACCAAATTGACAACATATTCTGCCTTTAGTTTGCAAAACAATACCTCGCGTAGGTTTAGTTCAATGGATTTATTTACCAGTTGCCAATAAACTATAATTATTTACAGTTACCTAAAAATTCTGAATCGTTGTTCAAAACCAATACCAGTCAACAAGAATCTCATACTCATTACAAAATGTACACAATTTTTATTAATAAAAACTATTAGTACCACTAAGTCTGTGAATAATTCTTATTTGAAACCACATCAGTTTTGTATCTTTGTTAAAATTATCCATGATAGCAAGTAGCAGCATGTGTCGATAAAAGCAACGATTTAAAAATCACATCAACGTGGTCGGAAAATAACTAGGAAAGAAATAGTAGACAATACAACTATTCGCTATGTAGAACTTGTCACAGTCAAAATTTAGGAGTCTCTGTTGATCAGTCATGAAAAATCTGTGCTGAATGAGCAGCTCACATGTGTTTACCTCACGCTGGCTCTGCTCTGTTAGACTTGTGGGTTTTCTGCCGTGTGTAACAATCACACTCTGCTTGTATGCCCTTGTACCTGCCTCGCTTTCAGTAACACCAGTACCCCACTAAAAAGGAAGACGTCGCGAGATAACGTAAGACATACATCTTATTCACGCAGTTGCCATTTTGAAAGTGTGCCTCTTTTTAGGTCTTAAAAACAATGTATTATGCGCTTAATCACAGCGCAAAGCGTTATTGTTTTATAGTTAAAAGCCTGGACATAATGGTTCCCTTTCTGGGATAAATATTTGTATTTTAATGTATTGTCATTTGTTTGTGTAGTAATAAAAATAAAAATAAAAATTAAAAATAAATCTAGATGAAGTTGTTTTCACTTATAACGCTCTTGCTTTTGAGTTATTTAAGTGCACATAGTGAAATTGTGTAGCATTGCAATTTACCTATAGAAGAAAGTGTAATTGATTATTATGGACCCTCGAAAAATGTGCAAGTTTGGCTTACTTCGAAATATCACAGCTCAGATGTAGACTTGTTGATCGGTTTGTCACTCCTGCTTCATACATTGATTCACAATGCAGTTTGGAATTGTTTTTGGAACGATCCACTTTTGTAAGAAATTTGACTTGGTGCAAAATTGTATTAATGCAGTAATGTGGTTATAAACAAAGGCCAAATAAAATCCGAGACGAAATCAATGTCAATGAAAATTACAGACTAAATTCTTTTAAGTAAACTCAATTAGTTACGGGTGCTAAAAACACCGGTGTACCGTTATTTTGCCGATAGGTTTGAGGAGCGACAATATGCGCGCACCCAGCCTAAAATATAGGGGGGCTCGAATCTCTCCTTATGCGAACCTTTTACGCAAGAAAATCTATGAGGACTAAAAAAAGGCCTACGACTTCTGCATGTGCGCCCAAATCCTGTGGACCTTGTCTCGTTTGCTCAGACTTTTGTTTCACTGAGGCAGAACTTTTTACCCAATTCGCCAAATTGGGGGGCTCGTTCGAAAAAAAATATATGCAAACCTGATACTGAACCTACTTGTAATGTCACATTTTGAAAACTATTCAAAACACAGGCGTCCTCAGCTTCTGATCGTCCCCAATACACTACATATACATACTACTTCATATAGTATATTGGGAACGATCAGAAGCTGAGGACGCCTGTGATTCAAAATAGGTCTTTCCACCATCTTATTTTATGAACTAATAAAAACATGATCCCAGTGACCGATTTTGAAATTTTTCGAGGTTTTCAGACGTCGGTACCCACCCATGTTTTCCACGCCAGGATAATCACCCCCTTTCACTAACTTTGCAGTTTCCTCCACTGAATAAGGGGTATCGAACTGGTTCTCAAAATACAGTATGTTACATCCAACTATTGCCCCTACTTGTATTGCATACATCAAAACCGCCGCTACACCTGTCCTTTGGTCACATCTACAATCTAACCATGCACTGCCACCTAAAGTTTAGGGTTGTACACTCGTGAAAATGGCGATAATTGTGAAAGGTTTCTCAGTGACTTGTGTTTCTTCGTGCGTGATAACTGTTGAAGGTGCAGCTTTCCGTTATTCCTTCATGTCACGATCAAGTGAAATGCGAAAGATCACGAGTTAAATGTGAAACATCATGAGTTGCAACACCGTCTCATAGTGCTTTGGAAAACCAAGTTGAATCTCACTCAAAGAAAACAGTTTAACAGCGAAACAGTATATTCAACAACGTGAACCAGAAATTGGTAAAACCCAGCCTCCTAATACAATAAATCACACATAACACTAAAACAAAACCAACAAGAGAATAACACAAAAATATGGGCATAAACGAGCCAATGCACGATATGAAAACTTGCCCAAATCCATGTAATACTAATATAACACTAACGGCTTAGTATATTTAAATAATAAGAGTTCAATGACGGTTGTAACCTTGAAAAATTGATTACCAGCTTGCAACACTTTACCAACATGCATCAATACACAGAAATGTTGAAGGCAACACTTTATGCACAGTTTAGAACAGGTTGCTCATTGCTCAACATAACAATCAGAAGGTACTAATTTGAGGAGTCACAACTATCAAAGTAACAATTCAAACTGTTGCGATTCAAGAAAAAAAAAATTGTGACATATGTCACTACCTAATGAATAGAAATAGGTTTTTGACTAAAAATTATTAAGAATTTGAAATTAAAGAATTGTGCAGCTTATCCACATTTTGAAAAGCTTGAGTTTTGCATGTCTTTGGAAGACTATTCTTCAAAAAAGGACGTCTTCCAAAAATGCATGGCCTATAAATGAATTAGAGACATTTTTAGAAAAAATTTGAATGGGACCAACAATTAACCCCCTCAAAGGATACATTTTGGACTCTTCTAAAAGAGTTGACAATTGTAGACCACACTTAGCCTGGCACTTTGTTCAGTTACAATAATACAATGATCTGCTGAATCACGTACTGTGAACATGCAAGTAGCACACACGTGAATTTCATAAAAATAACTTTTGATTATGGTTTAGACCAAGTACCATATCAAAACTGACTGGTCTCACTGTGTTATTTGCTCAGGTATGATGGGAAAGAACTTTCAGTTCCCTATTGCCTGATACCAGGCTGAATAAGATGGCTTGACATGCTAAGTCATTTCATAAGCAACATGGGTGGTCAAATAGGCTAGCTCCAAGACAAGACGCTAGATAGAGTACTAGCTGGTACACTGGTCATAATCCTTACAGTATATAAAATGACTTGAACTGCCGAGTGAACTTATTTTATTGTTGCTAATATGTTTTCTCCCTAACCTCTTTCTCAGAAACCTTCAGACGAGACTTGAAGACAGACCAGACCATCACCAACCCGACGATCACGCAAACATTGTCACACGCCAGACGAGCATGCAACCAAAAGTCCACACCGCGACGCTTTGTCCAGTACCTGAAGTTCATGTCGTTGAAAGCGGTTACTACTGACAGAACAACCGCTAACACAATAGAAATATCCTTAACAAAATAGCTACTAAGATAACACATTCCAATGCCTCCCATAAAAGAAGCAGCTATAAACAGCGTCATCTGGCCACCAGGCAGAAGTTGTACAAACGCCAGCTTGTCTTCTGGACTGTTCAGAAGAGCGTATGTGTAACATATGGCATAGGCACCCAACACCGCCTCCCCAGCCTTCCTGAGTTGTCCAGAACCTTTCTTGGTGCTCATTATATGGGCGTAGAGCAGACATATACCTATGACTCCACACTCTTTAATTATCATACGCATCTGAAAATAAAAGTTGTACTTTACTTGAATAATAACAATAAACCCTTTTATCCAATAATAATAAAACCTGTTATCCAATAATAATAAAACCTGTTATCCAATAATAATAAAACCTGTTATCCAATAAAAATAAACCCTGTTATCCAATAATAATAAACCCTGTTATCCAATAATAATAAACCCTGTTATCCAATAAAAATAAACCCTGTTATCAAATAATAATAAACCCTGTTATCCANCAATAATAATAAACCCTGTTATCCAATAATAATAAACCCTGTCATCCAATTTTGACATTTTTCTAGCGGAACTTGTAACCTTTACTCTCAATTATTCAAAGAAATGAAATCATGAGCTTTTTGGTTGAAACTTGCGAGAAATTTATCTTGTTTTAGACCACTAAGCTTGATGAAACTGGCCTCATCTTGTTTGTGACTTGTATAACCAATGATACTAGAGGTTTGTTTTATGAAAAGTCTAGAGACAAAAACTTGATCAAACGCTCCCACTCCACAAATATTCAGTAAAGATTTACCTGTCAATCATTAACAAATGACATTTACCTGTCTAATCATTAGCAAATCACATTCACCTGTCTAATCATTAGCAAATCACGTTCCAGAAAAAAAGTTATACAAATGTCTCAGAAACTAGAAGTGGCGGGCATATTCTCAGTGACCTTGTATTTTTACTAAAGTGAGATTAAATTGTTTTTCCTAAATAGTTGTGTGGAGTTTAAGACCAGATCTCTGACCTCAGTCTCACTTCATGAAACAGTCCCCTGGGTTACTCAAGAACGGACAGTTTGTTATTATCTTTCTGGAGACCAGTATCAAGAAGTAGTGGCTAGACACCATGGATCATTCTTCATTTCAAGCGTTATCTCCAGGAAAAAACCTTTGCCAGATATTTCCAGGAGCATGAATCAATTCTAAACAAAGTAAAAGCAGGATGAGGCCATTTTATTGTTATGTAACTCAAATCAAGAAGTAAATACCAAGAACTGGAAAAGCCCTTAAACCTAAACTACATGGGATGTTGTATGGCAAGCGTATCTCACAAAATGTTATTAATTTAGTCACATGTTTGGTGAAAAATCTTGTTTAAAAGGTGCCATTTAACTCGGGAGTTCCTTGTTGGGACTTGGAGCTACTAAAATATGAAAATTTTCAAATATCAAGAACTTGAAATTGTGAATTATTTGTTAAAAGGTGGACCCTATGATTTAGACTTGATTCAACACCGAATGCACCCCCTGTTGTTGAAGAATAAAATGATAAAAACAGTACACGTTTTTGAGTAGACTAATCTTTTCAATATTTGTTGATCTTGGGTTTGACTGTGCATTTGTGCGTCTACATGTGTGCAGCTGGTATTGTATTGTAAAATGTGATTATATTCAATAAACTTCTTACAAGGAAAAAATAAAGGGATAATGAAACTGTGCCTTCCACCGAAAAACTAACTTTGGATTTAGGCCACTTACTGTTTGCTAGTGAGATTAGAAATATCTCCTCGGTCCCAGAAGACCTGGGGGGTGGTCGTAATTGCCATTAGAATTCAAAATGATTTTACAACCAATGCCAATTTAAAAATAAAAAGATTAGGAACACATTGACTTTACTAATACACAAGTGACAAATTTGATGTTTTTAACACCAGAACATGATTAATAGTGACTTTAACTATCATAAAGTTCCTTACTACTGCAATACCTTGAGCGAGTCGTTGTATCGTAGACCTGCATTGTTGTAGGTGGTGACAAGAAAATAACCAATCTGTCCACAGTAGACAAGTGCTGCTTCTTTCCTAAACTTGTCAATAGACATCAGAACACCACAAACGAAAGCCATACCAACTTGGATGTACACAGCTTTGGTATCAAATGTGACATGCCTGAAAATAAAGCACTGCTCAAACCACAAGATGTAAGAACACACAATTTCTTGAAGAAAAAAATTGCCAAAATATTGACCAAATGAGAATGAAACTGAAAACAGGATTGATCCGGATTCATGCTTAGGATGCTTAAATTGAAAAACTAAAAAATAAGGGGTTGGGCATTTGTTGATAGTCACTTACAGTTACAGTCTACAGAGGTCCCGCATTTTGAGTTTTCTCCACTGAATAACAGGCATCAATCTGGTTCTCAAAATGTAGGACCTGTGTAAGTGAGTATTTAAAAGCAAAGATTTAAAAATTAACCTCCTCGACCGACTTTAGCGTGTGATTGTGAAGTACATAAGAGGTGGAGGGATTTGGCGTTTCCTGGTCAAAGTGGAACTACACTTGTCTGGGTGGGAAGCCATAAGCCACTTGTCCTCCCACAGAGCAAGACTATCTAAATATTTGCTGCATAGTCTCTCTGTCAGAGGCTGAGTTGACAATTTTGAGTTATTTATGAGGTCTGGTCAACCAGCTAAGTTCTAACTTGAAATGGAACTCGATGTAAGAATAGTCGAAGCCGAAGGAAGCCGATACTAAAGACTGAAACAATAGTGGGTTTGCAACGTAAATTAAACTGATCCAATGTCTGTATGGAATCAAGTACATACTTGTTTATGTCTGCCTTTTCTGCAACCA
>NMRA01000161.1:0-27998 GCA_002633005.1 Phoronis australis
CAGTGCGTCGACAAGTGATCGTTAACATTGACAATTTATGATGCTTGAAAGTGGATGAAGTCTTAAAAAGTATCTGATCATATACACAGAGTCAGAGAGAGACAAACGGCATAAAACATACTAACTCTCAGATTCATGATTTCCGGAAACTGAGGACATAGCACTGCTGCATTCTGGGTCCGGTGCCTAATGTCAGACTCGAACTCGAAGTGAGACTCGAAAATTTCTACTCGAAATCTGTCTCAGTCGAGTCAAACCCGAAATCGCGTGCCTAATGTTAATTTTCGATTCGACTGGAAGTCGAGTTTACTTGAGAAATCGTTCTCGAGTTACACTGTACTAAGGAACTCTCCTGTGTTGTGAATTAAATAGAAAATAAAATTTCTGCGAGAAATTCAGCCTCTACTGCGTGATCGTCTGCTTTTGAGTGGAAAAGTCACAGACAGCAGCCAAAAATGTAAGTATTTGAGTGATATTACATACAATGAGTTCAATATATAAGCAGCGAAACCGTTAACACTGAATCATAATCCTATAGTGCGTCAGTGGGGTGTTGGTGAAAAGTTATCAACAGAAACCAACGCACAACAACCCTTTTGTTGCCAAATTACGGAAAAGTGTACGATTTTAAACCCAAAACCCACTGTTATTTTGACCAGCGTTCGGTCAGCGTCCCATATCTTCTGCTCAAAGCTTCGCTTTGAACTTCTCAGTTAACTAGCTTCGCTATAGGCGTCGCCAAGTACTGCTGTTGTCATGTATTCTATACTAGGCCTATATCGAAAGGTTTGAAATTACATTGCTGCTTCCGTCGACGCTTTTGCGTTATGCAACATTAAACTGCTTTTGTATAAAAAGACATCTAAATTGATAAAATTCATAAACCTTCGTTTAATAGCACTTAGCGAAAACTACAAAAGCACTTATTGCGTCGTTTAGAACAATGCATAAATCGATTATCTGAAAATTCAATTGATTTCGATTATCCATTTCAAGGTTAATATCTTTCCAAATATATACATATTTTTGTGGGGTTCGTAACACGTTACAAACTCAGGAAAAATGTGCTATGTTGCCATGGTTTTAAATGCAACATCGTGGAAAATGGACTCGTTCAGGTTATATTTACAATATTCATTTTAGAGACGAGGACGTTATGCGAATCTTCGTGTTTTTACGTAAGAAGTAGCTGAATCAAAAATTTATTAGAATGAATATCACGGATTACTATTGTCTTTTAGCATGAAAACCATAAGAGCTATCGCCTCTACCAAAAGACGTTTTTGGACAACAGAAGAAGAAACTGCTCTCATAGAAAAAGTCATGACCATGGAAACCACCGAGGTCTGGGTGGTATAAAATCCTCGGCCAAGAAAATGGCGGGATGGGACATGGTGGCAAAATTCATAAGCAGGTGAGTTTCATTGCGCACAGTGCGAAATACACATTAGTGAACATGATATTTATAGTTTCATGAATGACACTGTTAATTTCAGTTTTTCCAGAGTTTGATTTACTGTATTCCTTTAGTTTCAGCCAGTTCACGACCAAAAGGTCTACTGACGAGTGTAAGAAAAAAATTCAGAACTTAAAGCAAAGATGTAAGCTTTTTTGTAACAAGATAATTGCTGGCTGATTTTCTGTTACGGTTAATAATTAAGTAAAAATGTGAACGCCTATCTGAAAGTCGGATTGTATTTTTTGTGTCGTATCTAACTTTATTTGGTATACATAATGTTAATGCATTTCATAAATTCCTAGTTATACTTCACAATATTGACTCCCACTCCCTTCCGTTAACACTAAATGTACTTCCATGTACTCCATGTTTAGGGGGGAGGCCAGTGCTGTAGTGCCGCCGGTTTCTAGGACGTAAATGTGAATCATGGATTGAGACACTCCAGCGCAGATTATTCATATAATATGAATTAACTATCCTTCGTTTCATTCATCCTACAGCTAAATAAAAAAATTATGAAATTAAGAAGAGTGCCGAAAAGACTGGCGGTGGACCACATGCCAAAGGCTTGGATGCCAGAGACGAGGTCATTTTGGCTCACTTCGATGCAAGGGTCGAAGTCTCCGGCATCCTGGGAAGCTTGGAAACAGATGGTGAGTGGTTTTGTTCTGCGCAGAATGCATGTTATTGTTTACACAGTGGCAGATCTACGTTTTCAGTGGAGGCGGAGGGAGACGGATTCGCGTGAACCCGTGGCGCATAACACCGAGCGTAAGGAAGGTCGGGAGGGGGTTTCCCTCCTCCCGTGTAAGATTTTTTTTTGATTTTAGTTGAACTCCTTGAACCCCCCCCAACCGTAGATCCGCCTCTGGAAACTTTACATCTACGTGTTGGGTTTTCTATTTTCCAGATCTTGGCATGGCTGACCACAACGGGGATGGTGGAAAAGGTAATGCGACTTTTGGCAGCCACTAATAAATTAGTTAGTTTCCAAAATGTTGACATTCTTGTAATGTTGTGACCGTTCGCTATGCTGAAACTGCTTGAAAGATGAACGATTACCTTTTAATCTTCAAGACAGTGACGAAGATGAGAACATAGAGCCGGTGATCAGCCAGAAAAGAAGTAATGAGGCATCGGAGGCATAAGGTATACATGTACAACTGAAGGAAAATAAAATTCTCACGTCATTCAGTACATTATGAAAGACTCAAAACACCCTTTTCATACCAAAAATATTGGTGCACCAACCACCTCATCTTCTCGACTGGCTCTGCTACACATGAATAATCTATCATTTATTCAATTTCATAGCACAGCTGTGGGATTTCCCCAAATAAAGAACTACTTAAAACTTTATGAAAGTTTTCTTGGCTAGTAGGGTTAGAGTTTTCTTGTGCCAAAAATATTTACTAGTTTGGATTTTCTTACATTCATAAAATGAATGATAGCATCTGAGAGAGATCTAAACTAAATGTAAGTCCCATAGATGTAAACGATTCTCTTGGTTCTATTAAGTTATATAAAAGTGTTCAAACAATAACTTGTCATAACATTATGAACTTTAAACAAGTGTATACAGAAAAGGAATAGTGAGACTGCTCCAAAGGTGAACGGATAAGTGGTTCTACAGAAGCACATTGGATTTACCTGGACATTAACACTATGGAACATCTTTCGGTTCACAAAGACATGTGAATTCGCCTCTGCCGGTTTCTGAATTTTGATGGGAGTACAGTCTATGGCACCGAACACGTTCGGGAAACCTGCGATGAAATCGAAATAAAAATGTCATCAACGATGAATGTACAAATCATGAGTGTTATATCAAAGTCACTAAAGGTGAAATGATCACGAGATAATAGCACTGTATGAAACACAAACCAAGCACACATTTTTTAAATTAAACTGCATGTTATGATTAAAAAATGCTACATCATAACCATTACTAGAGAGCTTCTGCTACACGTACAACACGAATGATAGGGCCAACCTGCAAAATTGATTGATTGATTTGAAAAGAACATTGTGTCAATTATTGTACTCTGAGTGCCAGTTTCTCAGAATTCCGATATGTTACAATGTCTCAGCGAAGTAGCAATATAGTGGGCGGTGGAGTTTGTCAGCTGCTACCGCCAGCTACTGGGTGCCAGCTAGAAGACTGAGAGAGTTGTGGGAAACAGTACACTGCATGATGTCGAATGGAGGTGTCGAAGAATTGTTATGCATGGCAACCGGTAAGAGGGGGTCCGACCAGTAATGGAGGTGACATCATTTTATTATGCCCCGCAAAGCTATCTAAAAATTAAAGTCCTAAGTTGTCGTCTTTTCTGATACCAAAAGTGACTTTGACGAGAATTGAAAAAGAAAGTGTGACTCCTGTTTGTTGTATTTCTCATCAAAGTATTTCTCTCTGTTCTTTTCATTAAACATTGCCTTTTTCTGTGCCACCCATGATTATTGCCGCCTGTTGTGGCTGTGAAAATATTCTATGAACAACATTACAACTCGACGAGAGACACACGATAGTGCCTTATCGTAGATCAGAACAGAAGCCATGTTTCAAACACTGAACCGAATAAGGCAAATGCACTAAGTGACATCGTCTCATAGTTGAATTAACTTTTTTAAAATTAAAAGGGGCACATTTAACGAACTTTCTCGATAAATTGACAACAAAACTCTTGATGACGAAGCTGCCCACGTTGTCCGGGGATTGCAAAGGCTGAGCGCGGAAATGTAGGTCTGCAGTGCGTGAACTTGTAATCCTGCTTTATCTTAAGATCGCGTATGCGTGAACTTGGAATTGAATATTCTTTTAGGCAAAAAGGTGAAATTCTTGTTCGATGAAAAGAAGTCTTGTAATTATTGGCCTCGCATTCTACCATTTTCTCCTTTACCGTAACTTGTGTCGCTGAACCGGAGGAATATGTGAATGGCTAAATCGCGCCCGTAGTTGAAAAGGTTGGTTAAAATTGACATTGTTTTATTGTAACTTGATTTAGTGCAGTGCAAATTTTTATGAACATGAACTTAATTATTAGAGTGACCTTGTCAAGTTGCCCCGCGTATTCCGAGTTCACGCAACACTTACTTCCGCTTAATCTTGAGATTAAGCAGGATTCCAAGTTCATGTTCAGCAGGTCAACTTATAAACAAACAACGACGCCCTCAAGCGTTAGCGTTCATGTTTAACGTTTGGCCGAAGATCCATTCTCAGTGAATAACAATTAAGAAATGATCCATATTTACCCGACAACTCAGAAAACCGGGACTTGGTTATCCTTGCGTTATCTCCCGTTGGAAATGTCACAAAGTGGCCGGCGGTCTTTATCAGCGAACAGCAAGCTTGCCGGATTGCTCGTCCCACGGACGATTTGCCGAACATCAGAGATTCGGCCCCGACAGGGTGTAGTGAGAGCCTGAGGCGAGGAAGCGGAGGGTCAGGAGGAGTTTGTAAAGTGGTGGCAATGACGTGTTGCTGTGATATTGGTTCAGATTGATTAGATTTAAAATAAAAACTATGGTGTTGGGGAGGAAGCTGTGTCGTCGAAATACTTCCTCGCTACTCAGGCTCTCTAACGGGTTTTGTCTGTCTGGAAGTGGTCTTCGCCCTATGATCGCAGCTGCCCCTTTTCTTGCTCTTTCCTAAATATTGCCTACTGTCTGCCATTTTTATTTTCGAGTGCAATTTCAAGTACGCTGACATTAGGCACGCCTATATTGATGTTGGACTCCAGTCGAGTAGAAAATAAGATTTCGAGTCTGAGTTCGAGTCTCACATTAGGCACCGGACCCAGGTCTCTGTTATCGAGGTCTTGCACTGGTGGCCCTCCTGCAGTTTTTTGCACTTTTCCGTGCAGCATCCAACTTTTCCTTGGCTATTCAAGGGAAGCAAAAAACGTGTTATAAAGAGGTGATCCTTTTTATAGAGAGAGGAGGCATTTTTCGAAGAAGTCTGAAATTATTATTATCAATTATCACACAGTTAACCTTTCATTTTATCTATACTGTCGGTAGTTGTTGGCAAACAATTCATTCATCCTTTCCATGGGATGTTATATTGAATTCCATAAATAACAGAATTTTTCATTACGTTCAATTACTTTTCTGATTTTTTAATGAAACAATACCAAATGGCGAGAAATATTTTTTGCCATTATTAGTCAAGCGAACAGTGACAAACACAACACAAAGCAACAAAATACAAAATCAAAATATGGTATTTGTGAGTAAAGTTTCTCAACTACCTACATCTTTGCTTTACATTGAAATATATCTTTCTGCATTCCTCTGCACTTCGCTTCATGCTACCCTGGTTAAAAAAGTAATTAAGCTTTTCACGAACGGAAAGCAGAGGCGGATTTAAGGGGGAGGAGGGCAAACAGCATAGCGCCCATACAATTGAATGAGCTATTAATAAAATCGGCATGGCCACTGATAACATTGGCATATGAGACCCCGAAATAACGACATGGCCTGGTTATACAAATTATCCAAAACACTGACATCAAAGATAAAAAACGCTGACAAGCACATTTACTGGCCAGTTGGAGGGCGAGAGCTTATAATAGGCATGATTCCCTCCTGCTATTGCTTCTAATAACTTCCATGTTAGTCAGCCCCACGGGGTGCTCGCTAAACTGAAGCGCAATTGGTGGCAAATTGTGAATTGACGGACGTGAAAGGGAATTTGAGTTTGCGAACTGAATAAATCCTTGCTTACTTCAATTGTTCGAGTTCAAGTCGCACTCATATTTCGACTCAGACGTTCACAGGATCCTGAGTGACACTCGATCGTGCGATTTTTGAGANAGTGGAGTTGGAATTCTTCGCCAAAGTCACCTGGATTCCCGTATATATGCTTCATCGAAGATATGTTTAGAAGCAGAAAGAGTCACTGAAGAAAGTAAGAGCCTTTTAGGTGGTAATTTTAGGTGTAGAATGTGTTTTTGAGAAGGTGAAAAATCAGTGCGGATTTCGCCTACCGCCCGTTTAAAATACACGGGACGAAATTAGTACAGAACGCGATAGAACGTATTGTAGTGCGAATCTGAAGTTCATTTGCCATAACAGCAATGCTTTTTGGACATTTTTCGAACTAAACGGCTAAAAACTCGAAGACAATAACAGAATACACTCTGCTACCGTATTGGGCAAATGACCAAACGACAAGATTTTGCCCCACTTCCCGTGACGTCACAGTTAAGTCTCACATAATCTCGCGTTATTGTTATAAACTCGCAAAAGGCCTATTGTTCGAGTTCAAGTCGCACTCATATTTCGACTCAGACGTTCACAGGATCCTGAGTGACACTCGATCGTGCGATTTTTGAGATGAGTAGTAAGATAACTTGTGGATCATGGGTATTTCATTATGCTACGTAACCACAAAAATATTTCAAAAAGAATCTTTACATGTGTACCTTCCCAGGGTGTACGTTGTTTATATTCAGCATGGCCTATTTTCTGTACATGGCTCTAGCTTCAATTGAAAAACGAAAACTCATTAATCTGATAGGTCCGGGTGCTCAAAAGTACAGCATTCGAATTCGAAGCCGGTGGAAGTATTTTTTACTAAATCGTAATTACAGCTTCTTTCTCACAAAACACAATTAGTGTGTAAGTTCACAAATTAAATGCAAATATGAATCGTTTTAACCTGGAATATTCTTTCGCTTTAGTAGTACATGTATTTCATCAATGGCCACGATCTTGCATTTTGGGGTGTACTGACTTAATGGCTGCCAGAAAAACTTAGATCTTTGCACAGTCATGGCTAAACCATACACAGGTACACTATAACTCAAAATGTTGGATCCGCTCCTGGAAAGCACAATGAATTAAATAATTAAACCAACAAAAATACCGTAAGCTGTTGAATAAATTTGCAGGCGTATACAAATACCCACCTACTCATATACCCTTACCAAGATGTAGATGACTTTGTACCACATCCTTTGTCATCTCTGAATAATGCATCTTCATGAGAAAGGACTTTTTCTAGAAGCAAAACTTCTTCCCCTTTCCATTATTTTCTTTTTGCATGACTTCGCTGGTAGATTGACGAAACTGGACATGACACCCACTTTTTGGTGGTGCATATCTCGGGCACTCGCTGGGGTAGAAACCTAAAATTTGGCACGTGTTCATTTTTGTGTTTTTTGTGAAATTCTTGTTCAATTATGGTGATGAATTGCTTTTGTTGGATTTTGTACGCAGCCGGTAAGTTTATTTTTGCCGTGGGTAGTACCCCGTTTTGGGATATTTTGTTAGGGCCGTGACATTTTATGGAACCATCATGACAATACTTGTTGTAACCATGCCAATTTTAGGAGTAAATGTGTCAAGTTTAGGAGAGCATGGACCCCTTTCAACCACTGGCTAAATCAGCCACTGACAGTGAGATTGTACTTGTTCAGTCAAGTGACCTAATCATCGGACGTTTTATCACGTTTTGCGTTATATTTAATTGATAATACTATGGACGGTTGTAAATTATTTGCTGAAATAAAGACTTACCTTTACGAAATTGTTCTGTTACGATATCGTGTCACCGAAAGCCACATTTATGTTCTAATTGATCTTTAAAAAACACAACTAGCAAACCCTCGGAGAACCTAAATATCGGACACCATGTTTCCCCATACGCCACACCGCGGAAAACTGACTAATCAAGTAATGGCCGCGGGCACCTTGTTGCCAAATTTCAGCTCGAGTGTTTTGACATACATGCTGCTAGAACACAGCTCCTTTCGCAACAAAGTTATCCATAAAATGAAATCTGATGACGACCCAAGTCGTTTCGATAATTCAGTGCAGACGACTAAAGCACGTGCAAAGTCAGTCTAGTTTTTAGTATCTCTTTGCGTTCTTGATATGACACCCGCGCGTGCGCAGCCGGGGTTTAACGTCCTGGGGCCCGTTCCAGCAAAACTGACTTAGCTAAAACAAATCTTAAATTTTATTAAATTTTAAAGTAAAAGTTGAATTTGTCTCAAAACCAATTCAATAAAGAGATCTTAAGTATGACTTAAGTGTTTGACATAATTTTTGTCTTAATTTTGACTAACTTTCCAAATGTGGAAATTTCAAAGTTTGTAAGTTAAAACTTAAACTTACGTCAAAACCAACTTAAGTCAGTTTCTTGGAACAGGCTCCTGGTCTCAAAATGCCGTTGTGGTTCCAGTATCCGAAAATACTTACTACATAAAATCTTATTTTCGACACCCTTTCTTAATATTCTTTTCGCCTTTCTTGCCAAAAGCGATTTTTAACAGTATTTGACCCTTCTCTGTGAGCGTATAATTACCGGCTGTCATCGGTTACATTTCCGGCTCATCAGTTCAGGAGGCTTATCCTGAACGCCGCCATTTTTTCCTTGTAACTGAGTATGCTATCGGTTGCTCGAAAAGTCTTCATTATTACTTGTTTTGTTTTATTAGTAATATCTCGTAATTCCTTTTGTGTGTAGTGTATTTATAGTTTGTAGTTAGTGGTCGTTGAATTTTTTGGAATGTTACGCGTACTTATTATGTTAAAATAGCATTGGTGTTTAGTTCCTTACGTAGGGCGGTCGAACCTAGGAACCAATATTTTTCCTCGTTTTGAAAAAGTGCTTTGCTATCATCGGAAAGTAGTGCATTCTACTCAGTAAATATCGAAAAAATATCAAAATCGGGGCAAGCACTGTAAAGTTATTGCAATTTTTGTGACGAAATTTGGGTCACTTTGTTTGGATCGGCCATATTGGAGGACAGCGGGACAAGTTACGAATTTAAAACTTTGTGTAAATTGTTTTCGCCAACAATTTACGGTGCTCACAATTCCCGTTGGACTTCGTCTCATTTCTGGCTGCACCGACAACATGGCGACTTTTGCTGAACTGAAAGGCATATTCAATCTGTTACTTTGTAACTTCTGAAGATTTAACGTAGATACATTTTGACAAACGTTGCTACAAAAAGGAACTTTGTTCAATTTCCGTGTTTTGTTTCAAGTCAACAGTACGGTTAATCTTGATTTGAGAAGACGCAAGTCTTTGTGAAATATCGCCATGTTTTACCAGCAAAACACATGGTCGCACTTGCTTTGCTCGCGTGTGTCCACGCAACGCTTAATGATTGCTAGAAAACGTGATTCCGCTAACAATATGGCTCTTTTTGTTAACGTTGATAAATTTCTATTTCTTAACGATATCGTTTGCTTAAACTGACACATCTTAGAATACCTCCTTTGTGCACCATCTAAATAACATGTAATCCCTACTGTTGGCAAGATAGTGTACAACAGTATCGTACGTATATACTTTCTGGTCACAGCACTTGTTTTTTGCTTTCAGGAACTCTATGCTCACGGTTGTATTATACAAACATGGCTGATGTCAAATAACAGCCTGCAAAGCAATATAAGTCAATCTGATCAGAAAACACTTAGGAAACATTAGTTTTGCCTAATTGTACTTAGTAGTACGGGGGTGATAGTCTAGGAGTGGACTATCACATTTCGAGCGCCTGCAGATTTTGGCAATTAATGCCTTATTTCACTGCCTTGGTTTGTACAATGACGCCAGCCTCTCTGTTGCCATAAAACACCATTAGTAGGAACATCGCCATAAGTGATAGATAATTGACTTTCGTTTATGAGCATCGACATATGCTTTCCTGCGTCGCCCCCAATGTTTTTTCGAATCCCTAAAGTAAGAAATAAAGGCAACGAGGTAGCAACTGTGTTCGAAGCACTCACAGTCATGCCAAGAATTGTACAATGCCACTTGGCTTACCTCAAAATCTAACTGCTGCCTGGTGATTTGAAAATTGGACCAATTATGTTGCACACTCAGCAGAATTAACGAGGAAGACATTACTACAACATTAAACAAACGTTTTAAGCTCTAAAAGTGACATTTCTTATCCAATTTCCAAAATTCAAAAACCTAATCAGAAGTACTTTTCACGAACTATTCAAATATGCTATCTACAAACTTCCAAAGCAAAAATTAAAACATACTATTGTCGCCTCCAATGTGTTTATTACGGTCTCCTTATCTAGAGGACGATAACATCAGCAGCCTGAGGCATGGTGTCTTTGATCTGAACCAGGAGATTTTGTGGTGAGGTGTCAACGTAGGTGCCACTTAAAAGGCTTAAGCATTACAGGCTGAACTTTGGTGTCAGGTAGACCAGCTTCCCAATGTCTTACCATAAATATTTAACTGTTAAATAATAGTTTAAACTTCCAAACATGCCATTCCACAACAACGTTAGATAACAAGATAAAACATGGCGCAACCCGATTTCATCGACGTGTTGTTATTTTGTGTTCCGCTCCGGCATGAATTTTGGTTTTCTGTTGGAGCACACGATATCCAAGCCAGTTAGCTCTTGGTGGAAATTACAAAATTTGTAGCATCAATCTTGGGACTTTTGTAATAAGCTAATCGTCGTACCTGAACACGAAGACCAATATTCCAAGACACGAGTTGAACTTGTGGCTACACGTACCAGATTCGAGTTCACGTTTGTAAACTCGATTTTCAATCCAACGAGTGAAATTTTTGTTTGTAACAAGCAAATTTTCGGGTTGTAAGGTCTTGACGGAAATTCTGCTGCTAGGAAGCCTCTGTAATTATCAAACGTGCCCATTATTTCCCTACGTGCCTGTATGTAAAGTTATGTCTTTATCCAAATTCATGGAATTCCGAGCACGTCAGTTTTTAACGCGTACGCGTTTTACACGCTAGCGCATTAATTGACCTTACGCCAGAAAATGAATGACAGGTGTGATTGACCAATCATAATGCTGCATTCCAGACATTCCTCCAGACTGCAGTTCAAGTCGCCATCTGTCCGACAAACATTAGCAGCTGTAGAACAAAACACGTTCAACTACAATGTGCATTTTAAATGGCCAAGCGGTGTTGTTGTGGTGTGTGTAATTCAGACCGTCGTTATACCGACAGAGATAAAAGTCCTGTCAATTTTTGGCCTTTTCCAAAGCCTAAAAGTGACTTTGTAATGAGCAAACGGTGGATTACTTAATAAACTATGGGTACCGACTCCCGCACGAGCAGTCTAACCTAGAGCTAAACACAAGTATGTTCTAAGGTATGCACTATTTTTAACATTTCTTCCCAATATTGCAATTTTGGCTCTGGATTACAGTCTTTGTTAAGTGTGTGGCCCAACGCCTCTGCTATCACTTTCTGATTCATTATAACCATACATGACGACCATTCCATAGCACTGACGAAAACGAGTTAAAATGTAGTCAATCAATGAAAAAAAAGAGTCAAAATGCATTGCAGGCCTACCTACTTATCTATTAGAGACTCTTACATCTACACTGACTGTGAGTGTTGTTATAGGCCTATTCCTATTCCTTCGTAACTCCAGTCTTGGCCCTGTCGACTGGCTTGTGCCTGCTATTATCTCGACAAAGATTGCCAGTAAAAGCCAAAGCGAAGGATTGAAAACTTTATTATGAACATCGGAGAAAATGCACGTTAATCATCGAAAATACGTAGCATTTTGGCGCTACGCCATGGCACTACAGAAACGGCAAGCACGCACTGGGTACTAAATGCGCAGTGCAAGCACTGGTTGGACATGTACGTAGCATACAACTCAGTCACATTGGCAACAGTCCGCAGTCGGCAAGTGTGCTTTGTTTAGTCTGTCTTCGGAGGTCATAATCAAGGTCACCACTATTAACTTGAATGGTTAGTGGGACTACGAATGTCGACTTGTTACGTGTGTCTGTCACGGCGCCGGCTCGACCATCGGCGATCACTGGACCCGAAATTATCGGCTAAACTTACAGTTACACCTCAGTAAATTTCTTGATCGCCTAAATATTTTAGTAAAACGTTCATTCTGCTTTGAGGGAAGAATTGTTATTCATTAAGGATTTTTGCTATTATTTTAACCGCATTCGTGCAGTTTTTGTCGACGGTGATGTCAACTCTATGAGGGTCGTAAGCGGGATTTGCGTTGACTTCTGAAACATCCGCTGGCGGTTTACGTCAGGTGTTCTCGACATAAATCTTCCCGTAGAAACCTTTTCTGAAGCCTGTTGCCTTTTGTCTTTGTTACGGCGAGATTCATAGGGAAGATAATGTTCGCCAAAGCCTGCGTGAATATCAGTTAGCACACCGGTCTTGCTTGACGAAACCATTCTCTGATGTCGGACTTCCCCACCACATGACATCATAGGCGGAGCAATCTTCTGCTGGCGTAAGGTCAATTAAAGCTTGCACAAAACAAGTAAAGAGAACGGGTTGATTACTTGGTATTGTGCAGTTGTAATAAAAACGTCCACGTGACCCTTTCATTCACGCGGCGTGAATTTGATTCAAATCTGCTAGTTGCTGTTCTCGTCTTACTGACATATTTAAGTGGGTTATGAACTGACATGAGACTGTTGACTGATTGGGAATGACATATTAGTGACGTGTTGAGACGATAGTTTCAGAGATAAATCACCACAGAGGACTAAAACTGCTTTCAATCTGTTTGGCATGAATTACCTTTATGGACCAATCATCAAAATCTGATACTCAGAAAATATCCCGCTAACAGGAAGTCGTTGTCAGTAAGTCAGTTCAATATTGTAGATTTTGGCCGGGTTATTGGGTTTTGAATTCAGTGACTGATTTAGGCCATGGGTATACAAAGAACTCCTCATAACAGCACGTAGGACATGAAAATCGCAGTCTGGTGAAATCAGCAGTTGCAAACTGGAGCATTGCAAAGTGTCAGACAAGCGACGCGTCATTCACATATAATACAACTGCACGCGACTTATTTAATACATGCAGGCCTAGATTAACGCGGTAACGCGTAAAACCCGTACGCGTGAACAACTGAAGGCTTGGAATTCCATACAAATTTGCTCGGACGCCTTTATAATTATAGCATATGGCCGCAATTTGGCCTGCGGCCTGTACCTAAAGCTGTGTCCATATCCAATTTTGCTGTGACACCTTTCAATGAAATCACATGCCCACTAGTTGGCTTAAGCTCTTGTACGTAAAATTGCCTATATATCCAAATTTGCTGGGAGGCCTTTACAACTATAATATATGTTCAAAATTTGGCCTATGCGCCTCTATGTAAAGTAGGAACACGCACTTATGGAATAGCAGGAAAACGTTGTTTGAATCAAGGTTGGGCATTGCTTTACATCAGATGTTAGCGTGTCACTTCAATTCAAAATGAAATGATAAATTGAAAGCTTAAACAGATGGATAAACAGCAAACCGAACCACTCTTAACGGAATAAAAATAAATAAAAGACGTTTCATTGAAAATCTAAAATCGAGACTAATGCAAAATCGTTCACACTATTTCACATACAGGCAGGTTATTGGTTTGTAACTACGTTTCATTTAGCAAGCGAGTAAACATAAGCAATCACAAGAGGCATTTTCCCCACAAATTATTATTTATGTATTATGTATTAACTTTCCAAAGAGACCGTCCTTCTGTCAAACAGTAGCAGTAAGGGCGTAAGTGGGGAAACTCATCCATAACACAATGTGGGTCATTCCCGTATTTATTTATTCGACTGATGGCGTTCTCGTCCGGAAGAAATGCACTTTCAATCGTTTTATGTTGCACTGTCGCCTCAAATTCTCCAAGACCTGGAGTTGTTACTATAGTTATCTGATAAAGAACAATAGACGAATTTGTGTTTTCAGCGAACTGTGCAATTCGTCCGTCGGTATCGTTGCTTTGTCTAAATTTCAATAGGTTGTCGTTGGGTTTAAATGACACGGCATGAGTTATAGTTTTGAGTCGCAATTTAGAACACAGATTTCTAAAATTTTCTGTTATGGAGTTCATTAATTTAACAAGGCTTTTCGCTGCGAAGAGAACGTCACTGCTTTCCTTGTCAACAGATACCCACTGCAAGCATGCGCACCAATGAGGTTCAATGCCGGCGTTTGCGCAAGTCCTTTCCTTCGGAATTTCTTGAAACAGGCTAATGCCTCTATCTTTGATACTCCCCCTTTTCGGCTGTGTGAAATTAAGTATATGCAGAAATGTGGCGTGAATATCATATGGAGTCGTAAGGCGAAACGCGTTGGATTTGAAATTTTTCATGGCATTTGGGTAACTTCGTTGGAATGACTCGGGGAAACGAAAAGCGAAGAAGGGCATCCGTTCTTCTAGTTTGCCCTGCATAGTTCTACGGATGTTCTGAAATCTTGCACCATGATCGCTCATCAAAATCAATATCGTGTGGCTGAGATATCCGTGGTTGCTTAAGAATTTCAAAAATTCTGTAAAATCAGTATCAGCAAGCTGAAGGAAGTCGGTGTGACCGTGCGAGTATTCAGAATGGAATCCAAACATGAATTTAGGACGCTTCCCGTATACAAGATAGCTTTCTTTAAACCAATTCATCATATTTTGATGTCTGGGAAGTGACCCGTAGCAGTATGGTGGGTTTCTCCGATAAATTTCTCTTTCTGCCACCAGTTGAAACGGACGAGCGTAATGGTCAGTGGGTTGATTTCGGAAACCCTTCATTCGGTATTGAAATGTGCCTATTAGCGCACCATCTTCGGTCCACTGAGTAACATATCCGGCGTTCTTGAACCTGTTCCATATCCATGGATGGTTGTCGACAAAGTCAGCATTTGGATGCCCTCGCCTTGCTTCGGGCAACTCCGTCTCTTGCTTTCCTGTAAGAATGGGCAACAATGCTTGCGGTGTTCCGTCACCAACAATATTATATCCTTCTAGAATTGTTCCGCCCAGTTCGTTGACGAAGTAGTCCGTGGACTTAGGGAGATTCCTGAGCCACGTCATTCGTGAAACTGAATCAAAACCGAGCATTAACACATCGTAATTTAAACTGTGTTTCATTGCTTTTCCCTTTGCGTAACGGTTTAACGTTTCGGCGGATGGTCTAATCCCTGACATAATCAGTTGCTGTATCTTTTGGTCGCCTCCTCGGCACCAGACGACAATGAAGTCGTGTGGTATTACATCTCCATCTGATATTGGTACAAGTTTCCCTCCAAAACGCGCATCATCGTTCTCATCTCGTCGATAAATTGGAACATATCGGCACTGTATTTTACCGTGTTTTTCTGATGCAATACGAGATATTCGAAAAGTCGCGTTATGTATAAAGGCGAAATTTTGTTCCACAGAGCAACGTAAAGGCTGACGGGTCTTGAAAAACTTCATCATTTCTCCTTGAAAAGGGTCAAGTATGGGATGAATACATGCTTGACTATCCCTATTAAACCCGTAAGATTTCGAATTGAGAGCGTAATACTTTCCCTTGGAATATTCAGAGTTTACATTCGAATGTCGTTTGAAACTATGCCATAGCCAGTATCCACGGTACGTTCTTATCCTGTCTGCGTCAAATGATAAATAAAGAATGAACAAAAACAGTGGTATCATCATGGTAAACTTCCGACGACGCCATGATCTCGGAAAACAAACGCGAATGCGCATTTGTCCTGCAAAAGAAAAAATAACCGTTGTTAATGGTAAACACGGTGTTTAATCGGGAAATTGCGCCAGCTGCTGTAAGCTACTTCTCCATACTTCAAGATAGGCGTCATATATTCGCGTTAAAAAAATAATTTAGCTGCGCTTCAGCGTCTGCACTCGCATCTTTAGCCGTTGGTCATCAAGCTAAGTGCTTTAGTTGAAACGTTTTAGGCAGATCGTTTTACTTAAAGTGCGTTCTGTTCGCACAGCACGTTTGATACGGCTAAAACATTTTAAAGGAGTTGAACGGCAACTGATGAATGTCGCACGAAATGTCATTTTCCCCCATGCGGAATACCTCGGGTGTTTTCGTAGCCTCACATTAACCGTCGTAGTTGTTTAATGTCAGCGCTTGTACGAGCTTTAATCGTTATACCAACGAGACTTGTTCAAGGAACGGCTAAAATTCTGGCTCAGTTGAGCAGGTCTCAAAAAACGTACACAACAGTCATTGTCAAGCCTGAATTTCCTCTTATGACAAGGCAATCCCGGCGCTATCGACTGCATTTCCATTTTGAGAGCCACAGGACTTGCTGTAATTTTTGAAGATGGCACGTGCACGAAACACATTCGAGGGAACATTTGAGCCTACGAAAATACCCGAGGTTTCGCGGGTGATTTGCCGCGTGTATGTGTGCGATGCCTCATCATTAACAAGTGCTCGTGAGCGCTCTTTTCTCTATGGAAAAAGACATTATTTTTATAAACCTGCAATACAAGCCTGACCACTAAACAACTATCGGGTAATACAACCATGTAATGTTGTTTTTTTGCCCAAAATAGTAGCAAGAGCCTAATAACAAGCGCACTCGTAAAGCTTGGCATATCCCAATCCAACATTTCACTGAGGTTTTTACAAACAAACCATCTTCAGAGAGAAGCAGTAGTAACCCATGCAGTCATTCCCGTTTAGGTTAAAACCTTTAAGTTAAACGTTTTAAGACGATGTAGAGGTACAGGTTTTGAACCCAATCAGACTAGAAAAGAAAAACGTTCAAATTTGGTCATACGCTGCCACTTCACAATTGTTAAAAAGTTTTGGCAAGTAATTTATGAGCGAATCATACTCTAGAAATAATTCATAAAAAGTCCCAGCAAACAACAGTTACGTATACATTCTCAGAAACTTAGTACTTTTGCTCAAGTGAGATTTAATTATTTGTCAGAGACAGCTGTGTGGAACGTAAAACCAAATTTCTGACTTGAGTCACTAACCATGAAACTGGATCCCTGGTGGCGAATACGATTTGTCATGAATACGATTTGTCATATGAAGTAGAGCAGGTTAGGTTTTGCTACGGCAAATCATACGAATCATTGGATAGCTGGCCTATCACTGCGTGTTATTGTTTGACAAGTGAACAAGTGGGGTAGAGGATTCAGGGCTCGCATACCGACAATGTTATGAACTGCGGTGAACCATGCTTGTCCTAGTTCAGATACGCTGCTCTCTCGAACAACGTCAATCTACCTGCGATGTTTTGTAACACAACGCTTGCACTTGATCGCGTCCGCCGGCTTAACTGGCTAAGACTTCTTTATTGGTTTAAAAACCGAACGACGTCTTCGACAACCAATCAAAAATTATAGCTGGTTGGCCCTTCGCTATTGGCAAAGCTAACCAAGTGTACCCCAAATATGACAAATACACAGCAGCTTTCATCTACTTCCCTTGGATTGAAATGATAGCAAAATTCCTCAAGTGTACCTTCTGACTTAGCCCCCGTTTCTGATAAACTGAGAAAACGTACATAATTCATACGGGACAGACTTTCGACATGTGGTTTTAAAGAAAAACAAATAATCAAAACGAAAGTAACAAAGTTGAAGTATTCGACCACGGTTTTATAAAGTTGGCCTTAGATGTTGAGGGCGTATTTCATTGGCACTTAAATGCACGACATATATAACTTTGGAACAGCGAAAGTATCTCTCGCACAAACTAGTCTCAAGGTTGCGCTTGCCATGCATGGTAGCAATTGATTTCTACAATTAAAATGAATTGAAATGCCATTTGGCATTGAAGCCCCATAATTTATTTTGGATGGATTAACCAACCCCTTCAAAAGTGTATGCTTTTGCTATTATTTTTAAAAGCGAACGACATGGGTGATCCTGTATATTTAGGGATAGAAATCGCTGACATCATTATGTAGACAGGTTTTGGAGGTCATTGTGTAAAATGTTTCATTTTAGGTAGTGAGAAAAAAGGAAATGAACAATTTTTCACAAAAACTAGGATGAGTCTGAAATGTTATCTAAATTCCTGCAACTAATTATGATCCACTGGAAATGGACTTTTAAAATTGCATGCAGTACATATACGGGTTTTGTTCATTTTCTCAATTGTTTTGGACATTATGATGGCACACTCACTTTTTGAATAGTTTAGCTATCCCGTACCTATATTTTGCTGTGGTCTGCAATAAAAACCGGGGCGTCGCATTTTCATCTGATCTCACGTTTATGCGGATATATTTAGATTATTGAGGACCCTACAGACTAACTAGTCCACACATTTTGCCAAATCTCTATAAAACTATGGATTTTAACTCAGAAAAAATATACATTTTCTGAAAGTAGAAAGCCTGTAAAACTTGGTGTTTGACTTTAAACCAAGCTGTCATTAACCAGATCACATGAACACGTCTTTTTGTAAAATTTTTCAAAAAGAAAGGTCTATCCATAGCAAAACGATGGAATCAACAACATGACCAAATATCGTTTGATATAAATATTCAAGATGAAATCCCAATAGCGCCGTTACAGTTTTCTAAATTATTTCGTTTTTGTTTTGTGCAACGTTCAGTTACTCCAATAGTTTGATAGTTCCTCTTACAAGAGTGGAAACTTTAAAACAATTCTCAGGAGCTTCCTAGAGAACAGTGAATTTTGCATGGCATCTGGTTTCATGTGCATCCAATCAACCAATTCTGAGATATGATATTTCGAAGTTTGTCAAATTTGGGGCCCTACATAGCCGTTTATGTAGCAAGGAGTCGAATCCACTACGTATGACCTCGCACAAGCAGGCGAGCGATCTACCGCTCAGCTTGGTACCACGCGCTAACAAATGCGTGCTTTAAGCGTGCGAATGTCTGGCAGCTAACGGAGAGAATTGGTGATTTCTAATAAAGTCACAAAAACACCACAGACTTTGTTGTTTCGTCGCGGTGGTCAAAGCTAATAACTCCCAGAATAATCCCGAACACGCGTCTTTCGTCCCCACAAACGGTAATGTCCCTTTAATAGGTGCGCAATATGATAGTTTCCATCTCAATAACTTAATAACGCTTAGTGAACGAATTGCATTTTGAACAAGCTCCTTTCGATTTTGACGATGTCGTTTCACAATTCTAGCGACTGGGATGAACAAAAAGAAAAATAACATCAAGGTTTACTGGGTCGACTACATGTAAGGAATAACTTCAATTCTCATTGGGATACGAGACTTACCTATAATCAAGACGAAAAATAGGAATGTTAGTAAAACTTTACATGACGTATCAAGTTGATCCGATGACTATATTATCTTATGGTTGCTGCAGAATAAAATACAGGGTTAAAAGTGACAATGTTACTACTCAAGAAGTAATAGGTTTTTTTTTGAAAATTCATCGAATATGACATCTGAAAAGCAGACAAAGGATATTTTTACCTGATTGCCGAGCACGAAACTTGTACCATAGCTGTATGGTTAGCGAACTGTAGTCACACGTTGATGAGCGTAAGATTCCTGAACTAAAACATCTGTTTCAAAGAATGGTTTACTCATCCGGTAGGTATGCTAATGTTCAAGACCGTCAGAATTTGCAAACATATCATATGTCAAATGAGATAGATAAACTCAACTGTTACCGGTGTCGTCACAGAAAACCAAACGGAAATACAATCGGTATAGCAGAAACTCAGCAGGTACATTGCCAAGGTGACGGTATATCAGTTCTATACCTTACGCTATGCTTTAGCGATGTGTGCCATCACATAAAACATTGACGAGGTGGGAGTAAACGGGAATACAACGTTAACGCTGCAAAAACCGACAGTTTTGTTTAACGATACTCTTTCGACTTTGTTTGGTTGCATACACTTTCAAATGTCAAGTGAGATTCCCCCAGTGAAGATAATGTTTAAAGCCCACTCCGAAATTTCTCACAGGCTTAATGTACACTGTGTATCTGCGTTGTTAGTGATACCGATTTCCAAAAGTGACTGATTGTGCGAACAGTCTGTTCGGCAAATAGCAGAGTCTTTCACTATTTTCCGTGGACTGATTCGGCCCTGGACTGGCCCTGAATGCAACTGGTCTCTTTGTAAACACTCCAGGTTATGTTGTAATTAGTGTATACCATCGTTTCTTTTATGATTTATCTAGATTATAGCATTTACACGTGTACCTATTATCGTTTATGCCCATTACCCCTAGTCTATACTTTAGCGATTACGACAACTTAACTTTTATTTACAATTATATCTCTGTGTTATTCTCCACATCCAGCTTAAGTTCCATTTTCTTCATGTTTCTGTTAAATTTAATGTCATAGAAATAGCCCAACTGGCTAATGTTAATCTGTTCTTCGAACGACGTTAAGTAAAGATTCTTGATTCTTGATTCTTGTTCCCAATCGGTCAAACACTCCAGTAATCTTTCATCAAATCCGTTTTAAGATTATGTTGTACCCTCGACAAATGGCCAAACGTTTGGATCATCGTGTCTGAGAAATGACTGATCGGATTCACATGAATTCCCTTCAGATGTCATATTTTATCCACTGTTCTGCAACACTCTTTGGGATTGGTTTTCAAAGTTTCCACTTAATACTTTTTCGTGAGAGGCTATCAGAAACAAAGCGTTTGTGATTTGTATGAAGAAACTCAAAACTGTCATAAAAGGAAAACGAAATGATAATTTATAAAACTGCAACTGAGATTTCATCTTGCTCATTTACGAATATGACCATGTCATCGATACCGTTAGTTTGTAATGGATGAACCTTTATTTTTTGTTAATATTTACTAAAGTAAATAGTATCATAATCCTACTAATTGCAGATTGGTATTAAGTCAAAAATCAAATTCTGCAGACTTTCCACTTCCCGAAAACATACACTTTTACTGATTGATGCCTACTGAGTTAAAATCTATGACCTTGTAGATATTTGATTTAACACACAAACAAGTCAACAGAGTTCTACATAACCTTAAAGTCTTTAAAAATCTGATGTACAGGTACAGCGCAATGTTACGAAAAATATTCGTTTCGTCTGGAATTTCAACGAACACGAAAAGGGGAGGGCCTCTTTACGAGTGGCAACCCTAGAACTCGTTCAAGAACAGATGGGTTGAAATGAGGTCAGTACAAAGGGTATTGTACTAGTCACAACGTACAATATGTTGCAACAGGAACGTAAGCTATGGCAAGCAAAGCCCTAAGGTACATACGTAACAAAGTAGTAAAACATTGACTACGGCTTCATATTAACACCGTACAATTGAAAGCCTATTGCACATTTTAAAATATTTAGACGTTACTCAAACAGATAACTGTCAGTCTCATGCAACTCGATGACGTCGTCCCTTCGAACTACCTCTTGCAAAAGATGATACTAACCGAAACTTCTATTGGTTTGTGTTCGTCGTCGCGTGGCTTTGATCGTCCCTAGTGGTAGATAGGAATTGTGAATTGCCTGCAAACGTCAATACAACGGGAATCCAGAGCACACAGCAAAGCCCGATTACCGCTGAAATCACTCTTGGCTAAACAAATTTGTCGGGTAATATCACAAGAAGCCGACGGCTGGTAGATAGAGTGAAAATAATTAACGTCGACAAGGGGAATAAAAAATTAACTTGTCGTCGGATTGCAGCAGTTCTCGATCTACAGAACGCTCAGTTTAATTGCCATAGTACCACAAAGCGAAAATGCAATGCATAAGGGATGGTTTAAGTTAATCAATACTAGATTATTATTGTCACGGGGAGCAAATTATAGTCGATTGTAGTCTTTAATCAGTTTCGATCAAAAAGTGCTTGGCAGGAGAACGACGATTATTATTTTACGCTTCGATGAACCCATGCCTATCTCACCTGTAACAGACTCTGCAAAGGTGTAGGACATCAGATTTCTTGAGACATATAATCACAAATGCGAGTTATAGTTCACGATTTTGATAATATGTGTTTTTAAATCGTCAAAATCTACACACTTAGGCTTTATAATTGCACGAAAAGAACAACATTGTAAGTAAAACCAATTTTATCGCAGCTCAGATTTTGATATGGTAGATTTGATGATGTTCTTATTGCATGCTACTATGGGTATTTAACAATGGACGTGTGACTCGTTTTATCAAAGGTCTAAGTCCGGTCATAGCTAAGACGGCCGGGTATTCAATTTTTATTTGTAAACAATCTATTAACGTGGTTTATGAAGGTGGGTTTCAACTCAAATGTGAATAACGATCACGTTCACGTAAGTAACAATGTTTCGCTATCGTAAAAAATGCAATGTCCCCTTTGCATTAACATGCCTTCGACCGTTTCTCTAGAATCAGTGAAATATGTCTACCGCTAGAGAGCAACTTCTTCAAACAAATTTTCTGTGCAGGGTGATTTTTGAATTTCTTTACTGCAGAGGGATCACGAGTTGTGTAGGTGCGTGAGTATCGCGAAGGAAGCTAATGTGATCACGTGCTTTGCTTATAACATGTGGCGAAAATTCGTGAAGTCTTGCACGAACTTGCGTGTTCACGAGATTCTTGCGTCTACTTCACGCACGTCAAGAACTAAGTTACATTCGACTAACATGATCACAGCTCTTCATGTGGCAATAAACTGCATTCAATCGAACAGAGAAACTAAATGTTAATTTAGACCCCTTACCCGTGGCTACACATACATGTATTGGTCACAACTCTTTATACGGAGGCGAAGATTATTTTTTCATCAAAACAATGATCGGAATAAGATAATGACTGATAAAGCCTACATGCTCAGTTATGAACGGTCAGTTCTTGACAAGCTAATAAATCACAAAAATATGGATAAGGAACAATTTGAGACAGACTTCGTAACGGCATGCGTTTTTTTGTGACGCTAAGCGGGTTTATAGACGTTTTAAACTCAACATAGAATCTAGTTATACAGCCTGATTAATTTAAAACTCTTCATAAACGCTAAAGACTCGTGTGTTGAAAACTCATCATAGTCAGTAAATGTTATTGAGCCATGAAATTGCATATCTTACGCATCATTTTTGTGACAAGCGTGAAACTTGCGGGAAACTTTAGGGTGACGTATCCTGTGAAACGTAAAGCCATGTTCAATCTTCGTCTTCAAACAACGGTTCTCTGACTTACAACCACATCAAACGACTTCCAAGAATTTCTGAGGAGTACTAGTAGGTTGCAGACCTGCAGTGGTTGGCAGTAAATTCCCAGCACTGAAATTCTAGCCAGGCCCAGCCTATGAAATACATTTCAACACATAACCATTCCTGATCCTAAAGGTACAAACTACGACTATGGTATTTATCTCGTGAAACCCACTCAGGAATAAGTGCATCAGTCAGGATTGACCGGCTTTGTGCTTGTCAAGCAGCCTTCACACTGAACAACATTGATGCCATGATTAAGGTTGCCATAGCACCGGTAGAAACAAACTATATAGGGTAGTTTCACCTACAAAGGTGATGCCACCCCTATTAGCTCCTTGTCTTATAAAATCTTTGCCTGATCTTTAAAGTTACCGTCAGCTCTGATCTATGAGATTGACATGTTTTCCTGCTCAAACCGCACAATGTATTACACGGTTAGAAGACATTATAAGGAACCATGCAGTACTTATCCTATAACCAATACACAATCCGTAGTCGAAGAAAGTTTAAATAAACGCGTCACTCACGATTCCGACCCGAAGATCACACCGCCATTTTGAATTACCCGCGATACCGGAAGCACAACTCATTCAGGAACCCAGGCTTAGTATGTGCGACTGGAGCAGTGTCTGTTACCAGCCTGCAAACGGGAATAAAATAATCGAGAGCGTACCTCAACTTTAATAAAACCAAAATAGGGACAATTTGTACTGAAAATGTTGACAAAATATGACAAAATAAATTTTGACAAAAATTATTTTGCCGGGCTCAGACCTGCAGCCAATGACCCGTGCAGACCGATCGAGACTACTCGCACTGACAAAAAACGAAGGCATGCCGTCCTAGGCTGTTTTATTGGAATAAATGGTTCAAATCATGAATGCCGTATACATACAAAGATAGTTTCCGACACTCGTGTAAAATTACAGACTAGTAACAGTCCTGCGCCTACAATAACAACCGGAGTCGACTACGGCGAATGAGGCTAGACGAAGCGTGTTTTACTGGGTTTTGTTAACTCTGTACAAAGAGAAAAACGAACATGTAACATAAAATTATTGAATAAAACTGCTATACAGTTAGAATACCCTGACAGTTAAATTTGTGAAAATATAGAAAATAAATTTAGACGCGACTTAATTCGCTAATGACGGCCGGGCGGCTGATGAATACCATTTGGTGGCGAAATAACTTCAGGTAGAAAACTTGCCATGGTGCTAAAGTGGTATGATATAAGTTTGTTTTTGAAAATAAATATATTTCCCCTGATAATTGAAAACCAAAGCCACTTTAGCAAGTGATTATCAGTTCCCGGCGAAGAATCACGGCGACTACAGGCCGGGGAATTATTTCACCGGTTACTGTGTGCTGGCAGCAAAATCAAGCACAGATGTGGAGGTCACTGTTTTGAGATAAAATTTGTTTTTGTTTGTCGAAAAATCGCAGTATGTGGATGTTTTTTAGTATTTTTCATTTTAAACGGCCAGTACAGCCGGTGCTGATTTGCTGCCAATTGACCGTACGCCAGCAGAAGATCACTACGTCTATATGATGTCACGTGATGCGAATGTCCGACATCAGAGAATGGCTTCGTCAAGCAAGACCGGTGTGCTAACTGATATTCAGGCAGACTTTGGCGAACTTTATCTTCCCTATGAATCTCGCCATGACAAAGACAAAGGGCAACAGCCTTCAGAAAAGGTTCCTACGGGAACGGGGTGAAGAACACCTGACGTAAACCGCCCGCGGATGTTTCAGAAGTCAACGCAAATCCCTCCTACGACCCTCATAGAGTTGACATCAGCACGAATGCGGTTAAAATAATAGCAAAAATCCTTAATGAATAACAATTCTTCCCTCAAAGCAAAATGAACGTTTTACTAAAATATTTAGGGGATCAAGAAACCTACTGAGCTGTATCTGTAAGTTTAGCCGAGAACTTCGTGTCCAGTGATCGCCGATGGTCGAGCCGGCGCCGTGACAGACACTCGTAACAAGTCGAAATTCGGAGTCCCACTAACTATTCAAGTTAACATTTCAAAGGTTGTGATTTTGATGAAGCAACACCAGCCTAACCCGGTCAGTACTTGACTGGTGACCGTGATTATGACCTCCGAAGACAGACTAAACAAAGCACACTTGCCGACTGCGGACTGTTGCCAATGTGACTGAGTTGTATGCTACGTACATGTCCAACCAGTGCTTGCACTGCGCATTTAGCACCCAGTGCGTGCTTGCCGTTTCTGTAGTGCCACGGCGTAGCCCCAAAATGCTACGTATTTTCGATATTTTCTCCGATGTTCATAGTAAAGTTTTCAATCCTTCGCTTTGGCTTTTACTGGCAATCTTTGTCGAGATAATAGCAGGCACAAGCCAGTCGACAGGGCCAAGACTGGAGTTACGAAGGAATAGGAATAGGCCTATAACAACACTCACAGTCAGTATAGATGTACAGTGTAAGAGCCTCTATTAGGTAAGTAGGTAGGCCTGCAATGCATTTTGACTCTTTTTTTCATTGATTGACTACATTTTAACTCGTTTTCGTCTGTTCTAAGGAATGGTCGTTATGTATGGTTATAAGGAATCAGAAAGTGATCGCAGAGGCGCAGGGTCACACACACTTAACAAAGACTGTAATCCAGAGCCAAAATTGCAATATTGGGAAGAAATGTTAAAAATAGTGCATACCTTAGAACATACTTGTGTTTAGCTCTAGGCTAGGCTGCTCGTGCGGGAGTCGGTACACACAGTTCATTAAGTACCGTTTGATCATTACAAAGTCACTTATAGGCTTTGGAAAAGGCCAAAAATTGACAGGGCTTTCATCTCTGTCGGTATAACGACTGTCTGAATTACACACACCACAACAACACCTCTTGGCCATTTAAAATGCACATTGTAGTTGAACGTGTTTTGTCCTACAGCCGCTAATGCTTGTCGGACAGATGGCGACTTGAACTGCAGTCTGGAGGAATTTCCGGAATGCAGCATTCTGATTGTTCAATCACACCTGTCATTTATTTTATAGCGTAAGGTCAATTACTCACTGCGCTCACACGTCCGGGTAGCCACAGGGACACGGCAATTGCTCCCTCCAGGCTGGTACTTAGCATCAATTTCAAGATATGGCAATAAAGATAAGACATTTGTTGATCAAGAAACTTTTTTTCCTTTAATTAATTACCTAAACGGTTACTGTAGGTAGCTTGACATACCCTCGCGATGAGTCAGGGCTGACCTCAGTAGCCGAGCGTTGGCTACGCTGGAGATTTTGCGACGGTACTTCAAACTTATGATTATGCATTTGATACCATTCGTCATATGCAAAGAACAGGTAAATTCAGGACAATAAATAATCAATTTTATATAAAAAGAACCAAAATGGGAATCAAAATTAACCAGACATTGTAACGACGCATTTACGCTCACGGTGATGTCAATACGTTTGCAAGGACAACATGGCTGGCATTCAGGAATCATTCCTGAACTGACACACAGGAACTCACGTCACAGGAATAGTCGATGATTTTCCGGTCTCGGCCGATGTACAAAATTGTGATTAGTTTGATAACAGAAAGCATGTGAACATTATTCTATGTTACATATTACTAAATTTGGTATACATTTTTAACTTTTTGAACTAGAATGCCCTTCGAGATAAGAAGTTAAAAGTTCCACACGATGTATCACCTTTATCATCACAGTACTTGCCACTGTTTCATAGCCTTTGTATCAAAACGATGTCTGAGCTATGCACTCTCATTATTCAATAACAGTACAGTGAGTATCCAACACTACATGTTTTGTACTGTTGAATTTATCAACTTTGATATTATGAGGTAACCGTTTAAGACTTCATCTGACGAAATGTCTCCTATCGGCAGACGATCTCCAGAGGATCCACAGGCCGATTTCAACTAGTACGCCGACGTCAAAGACCAAAACTTTATCGGTGTTATGCAGATGCCGTATACGATCTTCTGCTGAAGTTTGTAGCGGCACGTTGGCGGAGAATCAATTTTGCATCCTTAGGTATGACCGCTACTTCCAATCCTCTAAAAATCGCCCCAATGCGTCGACCCTTATGTGACTTTAGAACACCTCGGGTATTTTCGTAGCGTCAAATTCATTTGGAAAACCTCGGGTGTTTTCGTAGCGTCAAACTTTCCCTTATGGAGATGAACATTATCTGCGCATGTGCAAACTTAGGCCACGCGTCCAATCAATCTCTAGTTCGAAAGTCACAGGACTTGCCGTTTGACTGAAGTTCACACATGCGCAAGCAATGTTCACCTCCGAGGTGAAATTTGAGGCTACGAAAATACGCGAGGTGTTCCGGATCCCTCAAATTATCAGTCGGAGGTGTTTCACCCCTGCAAGTCATGTGACTCAAAATGGAGAATTTTGCTGAATGTGCCGGGATACTTCTGAGATAACAGGCTTAAAGGCGAAGGCAACCTTTTTCCATGTCATTTTGAGCTAAAATAAGGTTGGTTGGTTATCCTAGACATATTTTTCACTTAATTACAGCTTTTCGTAATTTTATTAATTATTCGTCCGCTTTTCCGGAAGTGACGTTTTAGGAGGCAAGCGCTTCCCGCCAATTTCTTTTCACATAGTCTGACTGTGAGAGCTGCCGAGTCAGTCA
>NMRA01000161.1:28550-39903 GCA_002633005.1 Phoronis australis
GGGGGGGGGGGCGGTCCCCCTGGACCTCCGCAAATCCGCCTATGTACTATCATCAGAAATGGATTATTGGTTAGGTTTACAAACAGATAAGGAGGCGGCACTCAGTAGGTCTCCAATTTTCCCCTTACCATTTCCCAAAAGTAAAATTATCAAATGCATCTGCATAGCCCTAAAAAAACTTTTTAAAAAGCGTCCGAAATATTTAATTTTCCATAAAGTACACGTATCCAGTAACTGCTTGGTAATAATTCATGGTCTAAGTTCTGGCACGAATTCACATAATTGATAATTGACCTAAGTGCCAGTAATCATTTACCAAAACACCAAGTCTACTGATATCGATCCATCTGCCTCTGAGTTAGTTCCCGCTCGTTTAAAATCGTGATCGCATATAGCTTATTCAGATAAAAAATCATAGACTAAATAATTCATCTCTCAGTGAACGATCAATCTTAATCAACAACTTCAGCGGTGCCAAGCATAATTTTTAACGCTGAAGCTTACGATGAATAAATAAACAAAGAAAATATCATAGCTCAAACGATCGAAATCCGATGACAAAGTAACGTTTTTCAAACAAGGTTTAATTTAGTGGAGTGGTATCGAGCATTTCGTGAATACCATAGTGTTAGTGTTCATGCTTGGACTCTGCTTGGAATTAAAAATAAAATAAATAATTTCCCTACAACAAACACCACATTCTGACCAGAGCGAAACATGACTTGAGTTAAGTACTAATTTAAAAGAAGACATTACACTCGAGTTGTTGCTTTATGGACCTAATACGTCGTAAGGTGTGCGATACCGAACTGCATTTGGATCAATACTGTCGTTTACATGTACAGTGTACATGTAGAACTTGCAAAATGAACAGTCGATTATATTTTTGGAAAGATATGTTTGCAGTCATGGAATGTCCGTTTATAATGCAAACAGACGCCGTTCGATTATACCAATGCGAGCATACGCCCAAATGTCGTGTACATTGTACTGAAAATCAATCAGTGCACGCTCTCGAATTTGAAAACACACTTTTTGTGAAATACTGAGACGGAGGGAACTGTGGTGCTTTAATGAAGGTTTGCCCTCACCTGGTAGTTTACAGCTATTCAAAAGGATACCAAACCCGATTTTGGCCTATCAACAGATACTAAAAACGAATTTCCCATCCTGTTTTCTGAAACAAACTAATGCTCTGTAATATCTCTCAACAGTTTAAAGGAAATTTGAAAACTCCTTTTAAAGTCTGCTAAACGGGCAAGCGTGACCTACGCTTTTAGCGAATTGCACGGCAACTGTTGAAAAAGACCACACCACGGACAATGATGTCCAATCTGTGACATAAGGAGTATGATATTTTAGTTGACTCCTCCCTTTAACTTGGAAGACTGACACCACTGCAGGTTACAGAACGAAGATTGGTAGAATTCATCAAACCAGGATTTAGTATCCTTTTAAAAAAGCGTAACCTCAGAATTCGGATGACAGGAAACAGGCAGACTTTCGAGTTCGGTGCCTGCTGATGATGTAGTGAAAACAAGATATCTTGAGAGCAGGAAGGTCCCGGGAACGAAGCAAAATGGTATCTCCATCACACCATCTTTTTTAGAAAGGAGCTAAACAACATTACCATAGCGTCGATCAATATGAGCGGTCGATATTGTAAAATATTGACTCCACGTATTGGCCGCTGCAATGCTACTATACGATCTGTCTAAATCATACACTTATTTGAATAATAAAACTGAACAGGTACATTAAAAGAGAACACAGAAGCAGAAATGGCGTGTAAAATTCACTGACAGATTGTCAATTAATAAATAAGCATAATACGTTTATGACTGGTTGTGCAAGGAAAGTGGCCCATTGTGAAGGTTCAAGTCCTTAATCGCCTGTTTTAAGTTATTAGTGTCAATCGATAACCGCTTTGGCAGGGACTCTTGAAATTAGAATGTACCTGAAATTTCATAAAGACATTGGACGAACGAAAAATTCTTGTCAGAAATATGCATTTTAAAAGGCACAATTTGCTACAGGGCCAACTAAAACGCATATTTTTTGCTTTCGAAGGCCTACAACAAACCGAATATTGCTAGAAAACTTCGATTTCCCATATTCCCACATCGTATTAGTGAGTTATGGAAGAAAAGTTGAATCACGTGAGGGAAGAGTAGGTTCTCTAATGCATGGTAGGCGGGGTGAATCAAACCATTCCATTAACGTTGAACTTGCTAGGGCCATGCCAGACGAGCAGTGTGCAATATCTCCCCCTTTCCCGAGACTAGTAGGAGACGCAAGCGTGTGGGAAAACACACGAATTTATGAGACATCTCACTTGGGATATCCAGCTAACTTCCACCGAGATCTGGGTCAATGTTGGTTGGGAAAACGCAAAGTTATCCGATGAATGCTACGCGATACTTTTTCGACGTTGAAGCAAAAAAATTAGGATTCTTTGCAGTAGCCTATCTACCGCGGGACTAATACCCCGTTTTTGATAGATTTCATGATCTTTCAATTACTAAACATAAACCAATATTCTCAATCTACCGTCACTTCACAACCACTAATTTATTTAGAAAAATAAATTTTAGACCTTGCGGGTTCTGAATTCAACATTTTACGCATTCTGAATTCACAAAAAACAAGGGAAATAACTTTAAAAAGCCGACCCTGCTATCTAAAAGAAAATTCAAATGTGCTTTTCACCCTTAAAATCCGATCTTGCGTCTGAAAAGAGTCGAAAAAACATCGTAAGTACATCTGTTCCAGCTATTCTTAGGTCACATAAGAGAGCATGTAATTACCGGATTGTCTCTCTGACAATAAAGTCAATTCGATCAATATACTCAAAGGGAAATTAAGCCAATTTGTCAAGTGCATATACGACTACTGATATTAAATTTGTCAGAAATTAACGAAGTCGAGGATACTCACTGTAGTTACCTTACAGTGACGTCACTGGGCTAATGGATGACTGAAGAGGCACTAAGCAGTTATCACTGGGTTTTGTCCGACAGTGCATACTAACTGGTTTTTTGTTGCCGCCTCACCAACTCTGTCGAAAACTCTACGTACAAGCAAAGTAACTGAGGTCATTTAACCTCACAACCGCCACGCATGACCACAGAAACTTTACTCAGTCGCATACTGTATTCTTGGTTCTTTCACTTCCGGCACCGAAAAGGAAGCAAGGATCCGAAAAAGGTAGCTAAAGCCCCCGAAAATTGCCACTTTTCAGCCCAAAACCACCTTTTCGTGGATATTGGCATTGTTTTACGGAAAGAAGCGTTAGATTCCGAAAGGGAATTCCCACAGATTCCACAAATGTAGTAAATTGATGCTATCCTATGATGCTTTGAAACTGTGATTATTTTGATAAATTAGGTGACTATGTTGAACTCTCATTGTATAGAGCAGTGAAAAGGATTTGTCTTATGAAAATTATTTAGGTAAGGTGACAGAATTGCTCTCACGAGCCTCCGGGTATCCGCTCATGTTTTGGTAGTAGAAAAGGTGGTTAGGGAACAGAGATATTGTGAAATGTGTCTGTGGAGAAATTGAAGAAGAATATAATTTTCCTGATGTATGTCAGGTGTTGGAGGATTTGAGATTTAACATGTTGCCTTCTTATTAGCATTGAAAATCGTACTGTCGAACATATGCTCGCTCGTTCACAGAGTAATGACAGCGTGTTGCTCATTTAACAAGTTAGGAAAATTTGTCATTACTAGTCAAAGAGTTAGTTTCATTTANGACCCTGCTATCTAAAAGAAAATTCAAATGTGCTTTTCACCCTTAAAATCCGATCTTGCGTCTGAAAAGAGTCGAAAAAACATCGTAAGTACATCTGTTCCAGCTATTCTTAGGTCACATAAGAGAGCATGTAATTACCGGATTGTCTCTCTGACAATAAAGTCAATTCGATCAATATACTCAAAGGGAAATTAAGCCAATTTGTCAAGTGCATATACGACTACTGATATTAAATTTGTCAGAAATTAACGAAGTCGAGGATACTCACTGTAGTTACCTTACAGTGACGTCACTGGGCTAATGGATGACTGAAGAGGCACTAAGCAGTTATCACTGGGTTTTGTCCGACAGTGCATACTAACTGGTTTTTTGTTGCCGCCTCACCAACTCTGTCGAAAACTCTACGTACAAGCAAAGTAACTGAGGTCATTTAACCTCACAACCGCCACGCATGACCACAGAAACTTTACTCAGTCTCATACTGTATTCTTGGTTCTTTCACTTCCGGCACCGAAAAGGAAGCAAGGATCCGAAAAAGGTAGCTAAACCCCCCGAAAATTGCCACTTTTCAGCCCCAAACCACCTTTTCGTGGATATTGGCATTGTTTTACGGAAAGAAGCGTTAGATTCCGAAAGGGAATTCCCACAGATTCCACAAATGTAGTAAATTGATGCTATCCTATGATGCTTTGAAACTGTAAGTTATTATTTTGATAAATTAGGTGACTATGTTGAACTCACATTGTATAGAGCAGTGAAAAAGATTTGTCTTATGAAAATTATTTAGGTAAGGTGACAGAATTGCTCTCACGAGCCTCCGAGTATCCGCTCATGTTTTGGTAGTAGAAAAGGTGGTTAGGGAACAGAGATATTGTGAAACGTGTCTCTGTGGAGAAATTGAAGAATATAATTTTCCTGATGTATGTCAGGTGTTGGAGGATTTGAGATTAAACATGTTGCCTTCTTATTAGCATTGAAAATCGTACTGTCGAACATATGCTCGCTCGTTCACAGAGTAATGACAGCGTGTTGCTCATTTAACAATTTAGGAAAATTTGTCATTACTAGAGTTAGTTTCATTTAAGTTGTCCAAAATTTGTGCATACGTGTATGTACTTTTAAAAGCACAGGATCAAACTTGTTTACATGTATTTTTGACGTCAACAATCTATTTTTAGATGATATTTACCTCGATGGTTCTGCGGTCAATGCAATCTGAGGTTACATCGTAACAGCAATGATTAGGTAATATTCTGTGTTGTTTTAAGCCAATAGTAAAGTAAGTGTATTATTATAATTTGGGCAGAAGTCTGGAAAATACTCAGATGGAATTTGGTAGTAGAAGCTACTGTGTACAGAAGAAATTGTACAACAGAGCCAAGAGGATCTTGGCAAGGGCAAGGGTTAACGAATAGGAAGTTAACTAAGAGCTTGCCACTTGAACCGTGGGTAGCAAGATACTGCCCGCAAGTGTTGCGTCACGGGGGACTGTGACCAGCAAGAGGAATAGTGGGTAGCCGAATACTGCCTACACAAGTTGTGTCACGAAGGACTGCGACCAGCAAGTACACTGTTGCAGTACAGTGTGAGTTAGTTTGAGGATCAACCAACAGGACTGTCATCCAACAGGTTGTATAGCAGATAAGACGTTTGGTTATTTATAGAAGTCATCCTTACAGAGGGAGCTAGCGTAGTTTCTCTTCTTCATTGTTAGTGTACTTAATTAACAACAGATTTCACTTGTTTTAGTTACTGGTTGTCATATAATAAATCTTTTACTGGATTTAATCATTCTTTCTCCACCCATGCACAACCACAAAGCATGTCTACCTTTTAAACGTACCCACAGTCAACTTCTGACAACGGTTTCACCACATGGTGACTGCTGCTCGCGTTTTCGTCACTCGTGAATCCAGTGCAGTTCATGTCGTACCTTCGTAAATTGTTATAAGAAACGGGATGCTTTCTTGACCACTCTTATGAGCCAATCAGTGGCCGGTGAGTCCAAGAGCTACACGTAGACCAGTATTAATAAGAAACGACTGATTTTACCCGCGTCGCTGAGATCCCAAAAATCAAATGAAAGATGAATCAATAGATCAAGTTGGTTTTTAGAAAGTAAAGCGAGAGCACTCATGCCAATAAACGGGTGTGAATCAGTTTCGTTGATTTTAATCACAATACGAAAAAAATCATAATATTATGTGTGTTATTATATGTTGAGTTTATGAGAAACGATTCGTTTCTTTCACATCAATGATCGGGATATTCCATTATCCGGTATGACAACAAGTTGGGTCCACGGTACTAGATTTACCTGCCCGCGCACCAATTTCTTCTCTCACGACCGCTATTCCCCTCTCTCGGACTGAAACTCTTCCCTCCCACACCCTCATTTCGCATTTCGCGGACAGATTTCATTGCTCTTGCACAGGCCGAGTCTGCTCATTCATACACTGTATTCCTTGTAGGAGAAAGGTATTCTCTACTCCACTTCGCATTATTTCTTCTCTACGCAAAAACCAACTGTGAACAATCACTACTTGTAAACATACTGCTAGCAATTTTCGATATCTGTTTTATATAGCATATTTGCGCTGGCAGAGAAGTCCAGGTACCCTGAATTTGGATAATAAGATAAAGATCTTCAGTTCTACTGATGTTACCATCACAAATATTCACAGTCTTAAATTACAGAAATCCGCGTCACATTTATAAGCTTAGAATCATGAATTTTCCAAGAAAATACTCAACAAGCAATCCCCTTCTAGTAAATTTAGTTTAGGCGCACCCCTTGACCTCGTGTCATATGCAAATTAGTTCTAGTATTCAACTGTTCCAGCGGGTTTCCCTAGAAGGCGCTGAACGAAGTGCCTGGCAGTGCACACATCAATGGACTTCTTCCACCCTAGGAACAAAATGAGAAGCTGCAAGTCATTTCACCTCACAAACACTTAATGCAAACAATTGCAGTCTCATATTTTTGACTCTTTAATTTCCACCGAAATGGCAAGCAGGTTCTGATGAAAGTGGCAAAAACGCAGAATTGGTATTTTCATTAAGAAAACCACCAATTCGCTGCCAAAGCTCGACACTATAGTTTCCGAAAGCAAATTTAATACCGAGTCCACAAATGTGCACCAAGAAGGTGTCATCCAATCAAATTTTGGTTTGTTTGAGGGGTACCTGTAACCGCAGCAGATTCCTCAGTCAGTGCTCTGCAACCAACATTGCTGGTAGAACTTTACGATTCACAACACGTCACAAGCGCAAGCAAACCAGATTTAGCAATGCATATCTCAAATTTGGCCTACCCCAAGTATCCAATTTCTGGGGATTACAAATGTGACCGTGACTATACACTGAGCCTAGCTGTACAGCAACACTTCATGTGGTCGTGTCTGTATGTGGACATACATGTAATTTGCAATGGGCTAATGAAGTAAAAATGGCGCCACCTGATCAGGAGTGACTGCCGAAAGACTTGTCGGTAAATGTTGCGAAGGGACAGTGCGAATTGATCCATTTCATGATTATGCTTCAATGGGCAAAATGCAACTATCTCAGGTATCATTTTGTCGACTCTTTTGCTAAATGTTAACACGTCAAAAACCTATCTTGCACTGGGATGGTAATCAACGTGATTATGAAGCCGACCATCGCTCCATGTAAAACCTACATGGGAATATATCATTGTGCTCTTACAGATGATTATTTTGTCAGCAAATGTTACTACGTGTTACAGTTGCAGATAAAACGTTTGACGTAAATTATTTCCAGACTGACATGCTTTGATTTGTTCCGGAAGTGCCTGGTGGGCAGCCATATTGGGTACATGTACATGTACGTTTCTCTAATACAGTATCCTGTCAAGCGGCTGATAAGAGAGGGCCTGTGCTGAACCAATGCGACATGTACATTGGCAATTGATTTTGAATTTGCCCGAAATGAAGCAAAAGACCTAGTCACATGAGTCTCACAAAACAGCACTAAAACACGGACTCGCCATGATAATTATCATTCTAGGGGCAGGAATTCTCTTTTTTTCTAGTACGTTAAACGTTGAATAGTCATAGGGTTAAACATTGGATATAATCCAACCTGAGATGGGGGGGAGGGTACTCCCATAAGATTTATAAGGGACGTGCGGCTCAAAAAGGTGATTTTTGCAGTTTCAGGCCCCACGGAAGGTAGCCTTTCCCGATAAAATTTAAAATTCACTACGAAAGGGTTCACTTTAGGATAGAAAACTCAATGAAAGGGTCATTTTCGAACTACACAAATCTGAAATCGGTATACTTTAATTTTTTTTTACCGTAGCGGTGCACTAATTCTTTATAACATGGCATCTCTACTTAATTGTATTATTTAGGGCTCAATGGGTAAAAATTTCATCTGTCCTTAAATCGGTACGAAAAGGCTCATGAAATTAACCTCTATAAAAAGGCGCTGTTTCTGGAACAACCCTAACGAAAGGGTAACGCTTTCATGGGAGCTCCCAACTAACGAGACCGTTTTTTGAGTCCATTCGCTCAGATGGGTGAGTTTCCTTTTTCCAGCTGCACCGCCCTTCGATCACTGATATAGTCGAGTACCCCCCGGGTGGTAGGCAAAGGCCGTTACTAATCGCATGGCTAACCTCCGCGTTTTGCATTGGGCTAATTCCGCCGAGAAGTAGTGTTACCTGTATTCTTCGTCTCTGAACGATACTGACATGTTGATCATCTCTCCAATTCACCAAGTGGCAAGACCTTCTCACTTGCAAAACAGCATGTCGAAGAAATCGACGACATTTCGTGAGTCTGCTCAGAATTCGGCTAAGAAGCAATTTACACAAATGGGAAGCAGAGAAAATGAAGCCCAGCTATCAAAAGCAGAACAGTTCGTTTGGCTTTGCTATTTTGTTGCCATGCTTGTTTCATCTGAAAATATCGCATGTGGTGTAGCCTACATATAACCTGACTGGGATGGATCTCAGGCAGTTCCAGATGATACTTAATAAAGGCCGACGAATTACCTGGACTCCCTTCTTGAGGGAGCCCCTAAACTAAAACTGCAAAACATGAAATAAATAATCCGATACGAACCATCGTTACCTTTTACTCGCTCGGGTTGGATGTTGTGTCTACGATTAAGTTGGGACCCAGGGGCTTGATCCCGGCCGAAAACATCATCACTGTTTCCACTGCGGAGGCAACGTATACTTAATTCGCTCATTTGTCGCCAATTAAAGCCCTATGAGTTCGCGACTTATGTTACAGGTTAGCACGGATCGTGAGTCATATTTCTTAGAAGTGAGATAGTCACGGCAACTCGATGTTGTTACGCGTCAATTTTAGACACAGCAAACCATTGAATACTGGCGAGCATGCAACTTTAAACATGGTAATCCTCGCCAGCGTGAACGAGGCGCACAAATCTGCTCGCATTTTCGCTTGCGTGGCTTTGGCTCTGTGTCAAATATTTGATCGTGATGGATCGTTTAAAAATAAAACAAGTACACTGTTGGACGCATGCTACAAAGCCTTTTACCCGGTAAATTGGCTCAGGCGAAGCTCGGCCGTCGTGATGAAGAACAAAAGCCACTACCTACGGACTCGTTCATGGTTCAGACCAAATGATCTACCGTTGATTAATTAGCTCCTTACCTCGCAATCGTTCCGCATCAAATGAATTTAGACTGACTAATGCACACCATACTTCGAGGTCGGCGAGTTAGTCTATGAGTTAACTAGACCCGTTCATAGTGTGGACTAGAGGTTCCTATCGCCTTCAACTCGCGATTATTCGTAAAAATGACGATGAGAAAAAAAAGCAATGACTGCATGACCTGAACTCTGTTTCATATATATAAGTCTAGAGACATATGGTTTCCACAATTGGCGAATAAAAGTTAAATGAATACACTGTACCAGTGCATCACCGTCTACTGAGAAATAATTTATACAAATTATCTCAATAACTAGCAGTTATGTGTATATTCTCAGAGACTGTACTTTTCCCCATGTGAGATTTTTGTCAGAAATTGCAGTGTGGAGCGAAAGACCAAATTTCTGAGTGAAGTCGTTAGTAACTTTTCATGAAACGGATCTCTGTGCCCGGTTGTATGAAACATTCCTAACAGGGAGACTCCACTATGTTCTTGAATTTTTCACTGCATTTGTAGAAAATGATTAATTGCCCGTTTTACGCTATTTTATTTTCATTACTAAGTCATTTTTTGATTTGATAGCCACCGATAGTACACTCGTCGCTGAATTCTCATAACTGACATTGATGAGGCCTGGAACACGAAAAGCAGGCTAAATTACAATATTCAAAGTAGTTCTCTGTCACTGAAGCAGAGATCAAAGTGTTCACCAGGTATATTTACGCATTATTCGTAAGATTTCTGTTTATGTCCAAGCATTTTTCCTTTAGTTTCAAATTTCCAGAAAAAACGATGTGTCAAATGCTCATCACTTCTTCGAGTTCTCTTTCACAAGGCAAAGTACGTCTCCTTATTTGGTATGACAGGAAATAGGCGTACCACATTTCCTTTATATGGAAAATGTGACCCTTGACCTTTGATGCATACAAAACAATGACGATTTCAACCAGCAGCCAGTCCGACTTCTTTGAGCGCATACGCGCGTATGTATCGAGACAAAAGAGTTAATATTTCGACTGCGTTTCAAAAATGGTAAATCTGGCGATATTTTCTAGAAATTTATGCAAGATTCAAGGTGAATAACTTTCATGTTACCATTCCCATGAATTAGATTCGCCACGACTTTTCGCGTTCCACGCCCCTTTAAGCGAAGCCGAGAGATTTTGAAGATTGGCCACGTTTTCCGCATCGGCAAAATCGACCTAATTTGAACTTAGGAACACGAGTTATCGAAAACGGCTATGTGGATTTCACTGAAACTTATCAATTTTAATCTTTATTTATCAATCTATTAAGAGTTTATTAAAATCCCAGTTTTGTTGTACTGTGCCATAGACGAATACGACCGCTGTTGTTTACAAACATGCCTTACGTTTTGCGAGTTACTGAATTTGGCGTCGAAACCAAGTTAAATGGATAATCGAAAATTCCTAACAGCATTTTTGATGGATTGTACTGAAACCCCCTCGACCCCACTCCCCTCGAACCACGACCCCCTCGACCCACAACCCCCTCGACCCACGACATATGGCAATAGAGGTATCTGTGCGCTTTTTACATACTTCATAATCTTATTACGTCGCTGGGCGACTTTCCCATAACACATACCTACACGGGAGTTTGCTCTGGCTGAAGTCAGATGATTGAAAACAGAAAGTGGCGTGAGAACGCCGGTGGTCTTGAATGGCGCATTGTGAGCGCGCTATCGTCATCCCTAAATCGCACAAGTCAACAGCGTGCAGCACAGTTCCACGAGCGGCTATCAACGGCACAGTTCTAATAAACTTAGGAGAGAGTACGTTAACGTGAATGTACAAAATTTCATATTTTTATTACTTGCTTTATATTCTATACTCGTATACAATATACTCCATATAAAGTATACCTTTTACACAGTTTGTTTTTTCAACTGTATTTACCATGGGCGGCGCAGCACTGAAAAAAGTG
>NMRA01000161.1:47604-69558 GCA_002633005.1 Phoronis australis
TACATATATTTGGTATGGATAAGTAGAATATTGCGTAAGGAAATAGTTGATGATGATCCCTGTGCATTTTGAAAAATAATTCGAGGTAAAATTGGATTTGTTGAAAATTAAAAAATGCGATTTTTTAAAAAACGAACTACAAAAATTTTTTTTTCGATTTTTGTCACTTTCAGAGTCATGTCTACCTAGTTAAAACTCCCTTTTTACTCATTTTAGTTAGGAACCTGGAGATTTGATCAGTGTATACACCTACCTTAAGATGTAATAATAAAATTCCTTTTTGAGACACAGAGTCATGATGGGAACTCTTGAAAGCAGATCGTTGTTAGACACGCAACGCGCCGAGTGATACGAAACTAAATACGAATTGGACGCCCCAGTTTGAGTCGTTGGTTTAAGCGCGTCGTGAGCATAAGATCGAAACAGCGAAATGTCAAATTTCTGATCAAATTTATGAAATTGGGTGAGGAATTATCTCTTTTCACAACTTGGTGCGCCATTCCATCATGGGCTTTAAATGTCGTCTGCTTACTAAACGCGACAAACTTTCGTTTCATAGTTTAGTCTGGCGTGTTGGCATCGACGTGGCTACAACCCGAGGTCCAAAACTTTGATCTTGCTCCATTGCTTGACGGTGGCGTAAGTTGGCTAAAGAAAACCGCCGCTGCTCCACTACGTGGTCTAATTGACAACCGTGAAGACACCTCAGAGGCGCAGCGGCGTTCTGTCAAATTGACACATTTAGAACTCATACTGGACAGATTGCTAACTTTTGCTCAGTCATATCCCTTAATTCTATTGTGAAGTCACCCACCTTCGTCCAGGACATTTGGCAGTTCAAAATCCGACAACATTTCGGCTTCGCATCCACAGGAACACAGTTGTCAGACCTGGGACTCATATCGTTTAGGCCCAATGAACCTGAAGACCTATACCAGCGTCTCACTGAAATTTTCGAGGACAACTTACTTACTGTTGGGTGTGGCGTAACGCATCATGTCGAACCTGTCGACATCGACGGAGACATGACTCCCTCTCTCGAAAATAATATCGTTTTTTTTTGGTTACAGATCGTCAACCCAGGTCTACATGTACTAGTGTACCCCAATTTGTTGAGCAGCGATACAGCGCGAAGTTGCCCAAGAAGTCCCTCGCCTCCATCAAGACTTAAATTTCTCAGGCTATGGACTCACTACTTGATGAACTTAGATACATCGAAGACACTCGTTCCACGCGTGTAACCAGCTCTAAAACAACTCCCGTCGCCGCTGTAAAAACACCGTTTTTAGTCTTATTCACCACCACCTGCACTCCTTCAGAGTACTTCTTGTCTCGGTGCCCGTTCCTCTCTAGTGACGACAAACTTGCCTTTCTCAAAGCACGGTCTACCGACATTGACGACGTCGCTGAGGAAGGCTCCCCACAAGACACAACACCTTACCACCAGTCACTGGCTTACCTATGGTGAGTGACATGCGCCACCAAATACGTCACGAGAAGCAGCGCTCCAAGCGGGTGATTATGGAATTATTTGAACCAATTTTTTTGAGTTTCGTTGGAAAATATGTTAAATTTTTGCTACTGAATTAGTAATGAAATTAATCAACAATTTATAGAGAACTATGCAAAATTCATTTAGAATGAAATACAGTTCCCTTTTAGGGTCCAAGGCACATATTCGGTAAATCAATTTAGGGACCAAAAGTCAAAATCCAAATTAACGCCGGGAGTATATTTGGAGGTGACTCGGGTGTACCAATAAGACTTATCTGTTTGTCCTTCACTTGCCGTAACATATTTCAAAACTGATCAATTTTAACCTGTTTATCTTAACGTTGTTGAAAGCTACTGGGCCGTTTTCTGCCGTGTACTCCTTTTGGCTCGTACTGTAAGGTATACATACTGGAAATAACACGCATTAGGCGAAATATTGAAACTCAAAATGTACCTGAGACACTTTCCTTGCCAGTCCGGTTATGTAAGATTACCCTCTAATTAGGGATTTAAGCTATATCAGTTAGTTAGCAGCAGCCCTTATTAGGCCATCTATTTTGGATCAGAATCTGATTTCGAGATTGATACCCAATAAATTGGGGCTATTTCTAAGATAAAATGTCTACGTTTCTGTCATTTTAGTCGTCGACAAAGCATGGTAGTTTAGGGCGTCACTCGGCGTGGCTCGCCCGCTCTGACCCCCTTAGGTACCCTAATGCGACCAGTACTGTCCTGACTGCGCTGCCGCGCCTCGCGTCCACAAAGTTCAATCTTCTTATCTCGACACGCTTGCTGGTCAAACCCTGTGCCTTTGACATTTGATTGTGGTACGACAGGGCACAGGTGCCTGCTCGTTGGGCGCGAAAGTTCGTAAAAATTTCCATACCGTCTTGCAAGTCGACGGTAATCTACACTACAGGCTGCGGGAAAACTCGACTTGTCTTCATACATGACAAGCATTCTCGCTATCGAGGAGTCCCTTGACTTAGACGTATTGGCAACAAACACATTTATAACTTACAGTGACATTTCTGAATGTCCTGCTCGCAAGGTTATTACGTTTGCTGATAGATCTACATTGTACATACAACAATGGCCAACTATGATAAATCCCCACGACCTACGGCGCGACGGTTCTACGCATTACGAGCTGCAGCGCGTACAGAAGGTGTTGGTATTACAGCAGAATACCTCAATTCTCCGTTTTTAGTCACAACATTTGCAGACGTCGGCCGTTACGATACGTTCTAACCATCTCTCATGGGTGACGTATATTCCTTGCTTCGGAAGATTGCACAATAGAAATTCGTGATCAAGCCTGATTTTACCAGTGCTTTCTATCAAATTCCTTTGTCACGAGGTTTCATGAAATATTGTGGCGTATCCACACCGTTCTGAAGTATCCGTGTCTATGCACATTGCGCCATGGGCATGCCCGGCTCGGAAACCGCTTTGGAAGAGTTGACGTGTCGTGTACTGGGCGAGGTTTTGGAATAACAACCAGTCACCAAGCTTGACGACGACCTTTTAGGTGGGAGGCAAATTACCAAGTGGAAAAAGATGCTGTCTGTATTGTTGAAAGCCGACTTCCGTCTATCTCCTACGGAAATAGTCGTAGTCTCAAGGAGCACACAAGACTTCGGCTGAAATTAGGAGATGGGTAATTTACAATCTAGCCCACATCGCATAGCTGCTGTCACGTCTTGTCTCAAAGCTAGTACTGTTCGAGAGATGAGATCCTTCATCGGAACCGGTAAAGTTATGGCGAGAGTAATACCTCACTGCGCCTCTTTCATCACCCCCACTGGACAGAGCTATATCTGGTTGCAAATCAACAGACTGCATTGCCCGAGTTACAGATTTCCTTCACCTCGGCCCACCTCTGTCCACACACCAAACCATCACTCTATCCCGACTGGACGACCAGCTATGGATCGTCAATGATGCCTCCATCAAATACCCAGGTATCGCTGGTACACTATACATGTATCTCACTCGTGAAGACAAGCCAGGTGTCTGCATTTTGTTCAGTGCAAAACTAACGACAGGTTACTTGGCTGTCATGTGATATTGAAGCTCTTGCCATAGCGCCTCCGTCAAACAATTTAGCTCCTATCTGATTCAGTCAGCATATCCCGCTATCATATACTTACAGACAGCAAGCTTTATGTAAGAACTTACGAAAAGCTCTGCACAGGAGAATCTTCAGTCAGTCCTGGTGTGTCAACGTATCTATCCACCGTCCCTCGCTAGTCGCCACAGCCCAGCTAGGCAATGACCATCGCCTCTGTTGGCCCGAAGCAGAGGCGATGTAGAGGCTATAGGCGCTCTGTACGCCGGAAGCTTTTCGGCGAATTTTGCCTCGCACCGACTAAACCATCAAAGTCACGTTGTTCTAAATACCTTTTGCGCATAGAGGAACACCTTAGGAGGTTGCCGATGTGTTTAATTCCTTCCAACTCGAACAAATACTCCCGTTATGTTATGAAACTTTTTCTTCGAGCCCTCAAAGAAAGTCACCAATGCTCGAGAAGTTAAAGGCTATCTCATCGCCAGATCATTTAAGCCTACTTGTGGTTCGCTGACACAAACCTCTCGTAGCTCGTGAAGAATGCATCATCGTTCCACGTGCCATCTTGTACGGCTTACTCACGGCACTTCACAGGACTTTCTAAAACCACTCTGAGGTGGTGGCGTGTTACAACTATTATTAAAATCTCTTAGTCTATTTACAGTGACATCTTTTCTGTTTACACTGTCACGACGTTTCGGTCGGTCTACTCTCCGGCCATCGTCAGGTGTTATTAGAAGAACGAGCACGGATATGTGGTACACTCATGGTGTGATTTTTGTCCGAGGCAGGTTTTGAACCCACGACTTCCGAAACTACAGATAATTCGAGTCCAGCACCTTAACCACTACACCACGGAGTCATGGTTATCCGTACATTTCCGGCTTTAGGTTTCCAGGGCCTTCAAAAAGAACAAACTCCTTAAACACCATCGCATTTCAATTGAGATCGGATGCTTCATTTCTGGCGGCACCGACAACATGGCGACTTTTGCTGAACTGAAAGGCATGTTCAACCGGTTACTTTGTAATTTGTGAAGATTTAATGTTGATACATTTTGCCAAACGTTGCTACAAAAAAGGATTTTCGTGTTTGTGTGCAACAATATAAGGTACATTTGAATTATTTTACTGTGAATTTCCCATTCAGGTGATCTTACACTAAGCTGAAAATAGTTGAAATAATTTGGAAATGATTTTTTTGATCGTCAATTGCTGTTCAAGGCTTGATTAGGTGTCACAAAATGGTTCATATTTTTCTAAATTTTAAGTCTAAATTTCTTTGAAGTCATGTTTTGTACCTTGTTGCTTTCTTAATTCAGGTTATCAAGTCAACAATATGAAAAATCTTAATTAGAGAAATAGGCTATGTTGGATTGTGAAGCTTCAAGCCTTCAATTCTCGATCCTTGCAACTTTATATTTTTAAATCATGCTTGTCAAATTCTGGTGTAAAGAAACATTATTCGGTCACCATGGTAGTAGTTACATACATGTCCACTTTCATATCATAACAAAATTGTGCAGTTAGACAGTGTTTGTAATGCTTAAATGTATAAAGTAGTGTGCATTCTAAGTTACTTATTATGGTAAAAGGTTGGATCATTTTGGCTTACATGGCGTTCCTATACTGAGATTATTTCAGTTTTGACTGATGTACAGTAGATATAAATGTCAACTACCGTGAAAGGCTTTACGTAGTAATACACTTTATTCACGTTAAGACATTAAATACAATTAATAAAAAATAATGCTTATGGAGACTCTGTGAAGGAACTGAAACCAAGTATAGAGTTCCGACTGAAAGCACTTGATTTTGATTTGAACTGTGGAATACCTAAATGATTAAATCATGATCGTCCTCTGATTTAATCTTTCATTTCAATGATTGAGTGACCAAAGCATGATATAATTAGCTCTCTATAAATAATATGTTCACTAGCATCTTCAGGCAATATTTCATGATGCCTTGGGTTTACTATTATTTCAATAGATTAATACATCAATTTAAAGAAAAAACATGACATAGTTGAAAACCAAGTTCACTGGAAGTTTTTCAGTCATGGGTTCTTGCAATTCTGTCATTGAAATTGCCACCTCCACACAAATTATAATTATCGATGTGGTTCAGTTTGACACCGGAATAACCAGCCCGTAATTTTATGCAAGTGTCTGAAATTACCTTTGTATGTACAGTGGCGGATCTAGGATATCACAAGGGGGGCCCAACATTTTGTCCGGCTGTAAGCATTTGCGCAAAGTGAACCACAATTGTAGATGCGCATAGCACCGAATGGGGGGAGGTCGGGAGGGGGGTTTGCCCCCCTTCCGCCCAGGAAATTTTTCTGTTTTTACCTCTAAAAATCAAGCATTTTCCTTTATTCCTGAAGTATTATCCAAGAAAAAAAGGCAAAAAAAAAACGCAGAACGTCAAACAGGAAAAAATGCAAGTGTCAAAGATTCGAACACACGCCCTAGCGATTAGAGCGCGCTTACACAAGCACTACACCACCACATTACAAATGTTATACTAAAAGACCTACTTGTTTATGGTCCACAGCCTTTGCGCGCGAAACATACTTGTTTTTGTAATGCTTCTTACACGTTTTATATTTTATGTTATCAATTCTTAACAAATTTGTCGTATTTAAAATAGCCTTCAAATGCCCAAAAGACCAAATCCGTTTTTCGTGTTGGCAATAATGACGGGGTTGCTTTGGAAATCGTCTTAAGATAAGGTTTGACGAAGAGAGTATTGCGAGTTTCTGAGTGATTTACTAAGGCTTCGATTAAAATTCACATCTTACCAGCAGCTTCTGTTTTTTCATCGTCACTCAGGTTCCATTTTCTTTAAAAAATGAAGTAAATTTTCTTCATTGCACAGTGGAGCAGACGACGGAAACAGAGTCGTAGTGCGCAGCGCCACTGCCGGTCGCCTGGGATATTGCGGGAGAGCCTAAACTTAGCCACAGTTCCGTTACGAATGCGTCGTGTTCAGAATTTGACACTTGAAATTGGATTTGAGCCCCCCCTCCAACACTAAAACTGCACATATTTAAATCATTTTTCATCCGTATAATTTTAATTACCGGGGTTAATTAATAAACTCAACATTTCCCTACGCTCTTACTGCTTTACTTACTGCCCCCTGGCTCCCCCCCCTAAATCCGCCTATGATGTATACGGCATTTGTGATTTGAACATTTTACTTCGAGCTTGCAACCGCATGCCTTTACCGTTCGCCAGTGTCTGGTCTCGGTCCGCACGAGGCCCGATCCGCTGCGGGCCTTAGTCTGGCAAAATAATTTCAGTCAAAATGTATTTGCCACAATTCGATGCAGTTATCCGTATTTTGATTTTATTAACGTCAAGGCGCGCTGTCGATTATTTTATCGCCGTTTGCAGGCTGGTAACAGACACTGCTCCAGTCGCACTGACTTCATATACAGAAATGTATACTAAGCCTGCCTCTCGTTCAGTAACGCTAGGACCTCGCTAAAAAGCAAGACTTCGAGAGATTACGCGAGAAATTGCCGTGTATTTTAAATGAGAACACGTGACTTTGACTAGGTTTTAGCTAGGTCCTAGCGTAGGTCCTAGCGTGTACTGAACACACGCCTGGGTTCCTAAATGAGTTGTACTTCAGGGTTCGCGGTAAGTTCAAAATGGCGGTGTGTTCTTCGGGTCCGAATCATGAGTGGCGCGTTTCTTTAAACTTTATTCGATTACGGATTGTGTATTAGTTATGGGGTAGGTACTAATGAGACAGACTTTGTTTCAGTTTTATATAAGCATTGGTTAGAGTGAGAATAGTTCATTTTGAAACAGAACGCAGAATAATAAACGTCTACATGACAACTCGCCCGGCGCCAATCCCGACTTAGTTGAGAGCTAATCCGACGAAGACTTCACGGGTCAGATCGTTAGTTCGAACTGGAATACACTGATCAGGAAATATGCTAGAGAGGTGCTGTGAACATGCAGGGTCACGGAACATATGGATAGTTCTTTGGTTAACCTGAATTCGTCAGAGAAATCACTGTCGACGAAATGCTAGCCACAGACACGGATTTGTTTCACGGCCCCATATTTGCTATTAACAGCCTACTTTACATTCTTCACTACCGCGAGCCACTGCTATTAACAGCGTACTTTTCATTCTTCACTACTGCGAGCCACTTCCTAAGCATTTCGGGCTCTCGAGGAAATAAAAAAAACGATATAACCGCCTCCCGTTCAGTAACGCTAGGACCTCGCTAAAAAGCAAGACTTCGCGAGATTACGTGAGATATTGCTGTTTATTTTAAGTAAGAACACGTGACTTTGACTAGGTTTTTGCTAGGCTCTAGAGTTTGGACATGCGGTATCGATGCACCGCAATATAGCGGCATTCACTCTGCAGATGTGGATATAGACCGATTAAGATGGTAAAACCGACTAATTAAATCGGATGCCATTCTCCTTTAATGTCTTAACGCAGATAGGCTTTCTGTCCACGCGTACATGTGCAATGTAGGCACTAAACGCAGCAACTAGATTGGTTAACTTTTTAAACTCTCCTCAATTTTGGACTTTTTAAAACGCCATATTCGCCGTATTCGTGTCTTCTATTTGCTTAGCTAAGTACATGTATGTGCGTGTGCATGTGCGTGTGTGTGTGTTTGTGTCTTTGGCCGTCACTTGCCCCGATGTCGTTTTTGTTAATGCTATTTCTGAGAAGTAGGCCTACTGTTATCTGTGATATTCCCGTGAAATTAAATTTTTGAAAATGGGAGTAAGCTCACCTTGAAAAGGAACCCAATCCAGTGACTGTTTTTTTGGATAGTTTTGAGATTTGACCACAGGGCGGGACAGCTATTGGATGCTGGATGTCAACCAACTAATCAACTGACTTTTTTAGATAGTTTTAAGATTTGACCACCAGGTGGGGCAACTATTGGATGTTGAATGTCAGTCAACCAACTACCTAGCTTTCTTGGGATAATTTTACAATTTGACCACCAGGTGTGGCAGTAGTAACGTGTACACCTAACTAGTTGTTTGATATCCATACAAGATTCTGATCATTTTACTATTTAGACACCAGGGTCATTGGTTGTTAACATAGCCCAACTCACAACCTGATTCCTTATTTCGAGGTGTTAAAATAGTAACGTATACACCTAACTATTTGGTTGATGTCCATGTAAGATTATGACATGTATGAATTTCCCACACGTCATAAGCCATATTTTCCCGCTTGACTAAAAAGAAAAAGCGGGACGTTTAATGTTTTTTTTTCGGCGCCTGCAATTTCCCAGTCAACTATAAACACAACAAGAACGTCTTTGGGCATTTTTGGCTTTTATATCACACAAATCTCTGTGCTGTCGGTACGTCTTTACGCATTTTAGCCAACATTTCACCCTTACGTTTTGGCTTAGAATTAGATGTCCCGATTTTTATCCTGAAGTCCCACTTTTCAATCAACCTGTGCCGTTTTTTCGTTTCTGAATGTTGACTGTGACAGCTATGCAACAGGTTTTCAAAACAACATTGCCTCTTTTTATGAACATTGTTATTTTCTAGAGTCCACTTGGCTTTAGTAGCATAACAATCGTAAAAATGTGTTCCTCTGTCTTTTGCTTACGATGAAACTACTACATGTATTTATATTCTAAAACCATTGTCTTTGTAGGGTAGAAATATTTTGAATCATTGAGATTATTTCCTAATTTCTCAAGTAATCATTTTTGTAACCTATCTGGTTCATTTCCTTCGGTGTTACTATTACGCGCTGTTATCTTTCGCATTTTGGTAGGACTCTTGGTTTTTAGAATTAAAACATGTTTTAAACCGGCCAAGTAACGGAAATGAAAACTACTTTTAACTGATATTAGTTATCCTTTGCTTCTGGTCATCAAGAACTGACAGAGGACTTTCTTATCATATGGGCCTTGTGTAACTCGGTTGAAAACCTGCAGAGTTGCCAATTCCATAGCAAGTATACAAACGGGAACAAACGAATGCCAACAATTCTCACTCATGCGCGCAGCAACCTCAGCGGCCGCGAGATCGAAGTTTTCATTCCAGGGCTAGAGCGCCGAAAGAATTAATGACAACGCCAGGCAATACTTGACAACAGCTGAGATAAACTGATGAGGAACCTGCCTTTTAGACATGCTAAATGCACGCACGTTTGTGTTTCGTTTTGTTCCACACAAACACGATTAAATTACAACACAGTTTATGCCCCGCATTATGTTCCCCCATCGGAAAGCCTCTCCCCTTAACCAATCGGCGTCTACTAGTACATGTTTATTGACATCATCTTAACCAATCGGCGTCTACTAGTACATGTTTATTGACATCATCTTAACCAATCGGCATCTACTAGTACATGTTTATTGACATCATCTTTGTAAGACAGCACCTCCCCACACTAAGTACAAACTGAACAGCTGATCGCTGGTTGGGACCGTCAAAAATTAATTACTTTGCTCAAGAAACGTTTACTTAGCACTCAGAAAGATTGCCGACTTTTGGCATAAGTGAATTTATAACGCGATTACTAACCAATACAATCGTATCAGGTAAAGTACCATTCGTACAGCCACGGAGATCTGTGAAGACTATCGATTCACTCACGCCAACAATTAGTATTGAAATATTTGAACCAATATAAAATGTCATACAACGGCGACGTTTCATACTAAATTAAAATAACGACAAAAGTCCCAAAATCTATCTTGGAAAAACATATTTATTTTTCAGGTATATATCCTGACTATCTACTAACAATATCCCCGACAATATGGCACTACTGCACTGGTCGGTACCGCTGTTTGCTAGGCAATTACATCGCCGTGTACATTGCAGGCGTACAAATGTGATAGTGTACCCCCAATAAGAAGTTTCTCATATCGAAATGCAGCGCATAGCATCTCATGAAACAAGAAATTGTAATCAATATTTCACATTGACTATGAAGACAATTTAATCAACATATCCATGAAACTTTGTGCGATTCACTCCCACTTCCTTCACAGGCGGGCCACTTTTCCCATTGGGCTTGGTATTAAAATAAATGTTTTGTTGTCCTATGTAAATGAAGGAAGTTGCATACTTTCAAAATTATCGTAATATGTCTTTATGGCTTTGCATTGTACCTTTCCAGTAGACCATGCTGATACCAGGCCGAATCGTTATCAGATGATCCTCCATTTGACAATGTTTGGGAGCATTAGACCGCAAAATAGTTAAAAATATAGATAGAATTTACTTGGAAGAAGTTACCGATGATAACATTTCTAAACATTGTTCATTTGTACTAAACTAGCAGTCCACCCTAAGCCTTATATTCCATTGTTAGAAACAACACCTGAACAAGTGAATGTAAGCAACTATCCCGCGCATGCGCGGCGCAAGCTCGGCCTCGCGTGCCACCAGTTAATTTCAGTTCTAGTGTCACGCCCGGTGTCAGGTACATCTTGTTGCATGCGGGATATTCGCTTCATGTCAGATACTATAAATGGGGACCATTTATCCGTCGAGAGTCAGACCAAGACATCAACTCGACACGATTTGACAAGTTGGTAAGTCTAATGTCTCAGGAGCTTATTACATATTTGACAATGGAAATTCACTTTGTAAAGCTATTGCCATTGTTTACACTGTTATTGCTACTATACGCTGCGACAGGCAACAAACACACACTATGAGGCACGTCATTGACTGCGCGCTCTGCGAAGTGAACTTTTTATTGCGCGTTATGAGAATGGTAATACGCGCTAGCATCGTTGGTGAAATGAATAGGCGTACATTATGTGTCTTAAGTAATTATTGTTAACAACTTAAATTCATTTTTACGTCGCGCATTCATTCTTGACGGTGTATATTAATTACGGCGTGCCGCGCTCGCACATATATCAATTTTCGCTGCTAAAGGTTAAATTGCATCGTAAATAACTACAGAACTTGTAGTTGATGCTCTACATAATTAGTTTACGCCCTTCACAATAATTAATAACCATTTGTCATTTAGCCAACAATACGTCAGTGAATGCTTGAAAACAAGTACCGTGATTTGTGGTCAAATCCTTCAAACCAAAACCATGGGCGGCTTTCCATACGGGGTTGGGGGTGGGGGCTATAGCCCACACTTTTTGCAGTGTTGCGCCGCCCATGGTCTATGGGCGGTGCATCACAGGGGGACTGAGGAGCTATAGCCCCCACTTTTTCAGTGCTGCACCGCCATGGAAACAAATGTGTTTTACATGTTCAGTCTATTGAATGCCACGAACTAGCTTCCAGTGCATCTCGAACCAGCAAACAGTAGTCGTAACAGTAATATAAACATGTAGACTGTGAGGGTAATTTGTTTTGGAAAACTTCTAACAGTGCGCTATGCACGACTCAGCCTCTGCTGAACGCACCGAAGACAAGTAACGTGTAATAAGTGGTCAATAGATTAAATCAATACAGCATTTAATAACAGGATTTAAACTGGATGACAGTTTTCTAAAGTATGGCTGATTTACAATTCATACATTTCAATTACGGTAAAATCTAGAAAGTCGGAACTCTCTACGCTTCTGACCGTACATTTACATGTATTTATACATGTATTGTAAAGAGAATATGTTAAAAATCTCAAATATTTTCTACCTTATGAATTATTTACTTGGCGTTAGCCAAAGTTGTCGAATGGTGAGCGAAGCCATTCCTTCATACAAAGGTTTTAGTTACTTTTAGATTATCCAGAACCTTATCCACAAATCTGTGTTAGACAACTACTACAGAATTTAACTCTGTGAAAGCAGGATATATTTTTCTGAAATAAGAACTCTGTAGAATTTGGTTTTTATCTCTATAGAAAACTATAGCGACTTTGGTCTTGTCACCATGTCTTGTAATAAAAGTTTAAATTAGCAAAAAGACAAACAACATAAATAACTTGACCAAATTTCTTTCGGTATATATTTCCAAGATGCAATTCCTAAAACGCTGTTGATCACAGTTCATTTGATTCGTTTTATAAAGAATTTAAATGTTGGCCATCCCCATTAAACTGAGGCTTCGCCTTGGTGTGCTTGGAAGAGAAATTAAAAATATACCTTTCACGATAAGGACAGTTATGAGCCTGATTTTATGAGAATGAAATACCTAATTGAATTTCCATTGCAGCCAGCTAAATGGGGAAAAATGAGTTCTAGGTCCAATTACATGTAATACTCACCTTTTACTTTCAGCCGAAAATGTAACTTTAAGTTAGACCACATATCGCAATAACATTTGTCTCGTATAACTTCTTACTGAGATTAGAACTGAACTCTATGCTTGGCAAGAACTTTTTTGTTTCAGCCATGTCTCAAGTTGCTTTTCACGGCGGATTAATGTCTGACGTCAAAGTAGTTTGAGCCGTCACAGGAATTCCTAGCGTTTCATTGCAACCAATTTCAATTCAAGCAAAGTACATGCATAAGAGCACGCAATTGTTAATACGCCTGTGGAGAAATGTGTCGTTTGCGCAAGGTCGTGGTTAATAGCGGCTATAATTTAGAAGAACTTTGATGTGCCTGACAACCGTACGTGTTAGTTGTGAACGATAGATTTGAATGCAGACAAAAGCAAAGTTTTTTTGCTGTAACTTTAGCGCTGTTTCGGTAATTGACTCGCCGTCGTGAATATTCCGTTTCTTTTAATACCGAGTGATGAATAGTTCGACTTAATTTTGTGACGAATCACAAGTCAAATAAGGCAGATAAGCACTTCCCGGTTATGATAGGGTTGGAATGAAGTTTGTCTCACTGCTGTTTTTTTGCAATAAGCCCACCAAACAGCATTAATATAAATTCAACAAGTGGTTCATCAAGAAATATTATCTTGGCAACTACCGTACATACATGTAAAACAGATATCCATGTTATGACTCTTTCTAGACCTCTTGAAGAGACAAAACAATCATGACTAAGCCGACCAAGGTCCTCGCTTTGCTTACCATCGTGACATGTATGCTGCTCTTTGTTAGGTGAGTATTGTGTCCATGTTTCACATTCTAATGCTCTGTGAAAAAGTTTCTTTTAATAAAAGAGATCACATATTAGACTCACGTCATCTCAAGCTATGACGTCACATGCGTGCACTCAGCCTAAAAATAGGAGGGCTCGAATTTTTGAGAATGTGGACCTTTTAGTGGACTTTTGTCTCGTTTTCTACTTTTCCTGACTTTTTGTTTCTCTGAGGCGGACCTTTTTGCCCACTCCGCCAAATGGGGTGGGGGGAGGGGCTCGTCATACCATTCAGGTCCAATAATCAACAAAGGCGTATTGTGGTGGGAAAAATGTACCATGAGCATACACATGTACATGTACATGTAGTTCACGGCTCTAACCCGCTATCGAGAACTATAGCAACAACACGGCTCATCAAACGGTAAAGGTTTATGGAAATGCAGAAAACACATTTTATCTACTCATACCGACTCACTAACACTGCTCACTAACCGCCTAACTCTGGGTCAGACTCACGAAACACGGCTTAGGCTTAGGAAAACACAAGAAACACTTTTATCTATACTCCGAAACTCATGCACTGACACACTAACACGGTGCTTGCCCATGTATGACTCTTGTACTCACCGTTATTTTAAAATTCTTCGCTGGCAGTTTCACTGTCCACGATGGTGTATTTTTGACCCGCAGTAAGTTTTGTTTCGTCACCATCCGGACCGCCTTAAGAGAAAATATATTTACACTCTGTCATAAATTGATTAATGTGATGATATGGGAAGGTCACTTACCATTGTACTTGTGTGTCCTCTGCAAAGTAAACGATCAGGCGTACTAGCGAAAACTCGAACCTCCAGAAAAGCGCCAGTAAAAGCGATCCTTGCCAGCATGTGAACCAGATAATACTGTGTACTTTTTGACAACAAGAAAGAAGAAAAAAGTATACACTAAACCATTGACTACAATATTTTCTTGTTTTATTCTAACACGAAACTTGGTGTCAAATCTGATTTTGTGTTAAACAAGAAACACGAAGTCAAGCGTTTCCATATTCATGCGCCCACATGTACGCATTTGTGGATATGCATATTAGAGAGCTTTCGCAAAGTGTCGTGAACGTGAATTGTCACGCATACAGATGTACTTAATACCGCGTCATACATGCCATTGTTGACTGTGACGTGATCCCGAAAGTGTTTCGGTATTTTACGCGAATACAATAACGTAGAAAATAAATCCGAAACTAAAAGAGGCAATCCAGATACTCGTGTTGACCATATCTTGTTTGTCGAAAAGTAGAATAAATATACGTAAATCAAACAACAAAAATGGATCACTGAAATTTTGGGATATAATAACATCCTTCGTCAACAGAAACAGAAATATAATAAAATCAAACACAATATGACAATTGACATCTGATATATGGCGTAATGAGCATGATGCATTGCTGCGGAAAAAAAGTAAAGGATATAATTTAAGAAGTCTTTATGTTCAGTGCGTTTATGTTCAGTGCATTAGGTTTAAGTGTGTTGAGCTTATTTATCCAAAATTGTTCTCGCTATTACAGAGATTTTTGTCGCTTTAAACGCAAAACCTGTGTTCATTTTTAATTCTTATTTGATAAGACATCGAAATCACTTTTATTTTGATAGCATTCTCAGTCTTTCTTCTTTGTTTCAGTATAAAATGAGCACGATTCTTCTGTCTATAAATGTTCTAAAGTTTATTTGCAAGAAAGCACATTTTCCATATCCTTATTCTGCCGTGGCTGGATGGATATCATTGAACTAGATTGGATTTTTAACAGATATAATTTTGTGCTGTTAATTTTTTAAATGCTTAATTTACATACATCTATTTATTTTAAACTCCTAGTAAATTTAACATTCTAAGTGTTGATCATTTCTCGCAGAAGTTTGTAAAAACATTTTTTTCACCTAAAAGAAGTTGCATAGGTAGAGTGACTTTTAAGTTTTTTGTAAACTAGCTGACATGTACTAGGCCTACAATAACTCAATAACTGGACACCCCGAGCTCAGTTATTTATTTCACGTTTACTTTCACGTTCACGTAAACATTTAGCTGTTGTGAAACCCATTTGTGTTACTGTAACGTGAATCGACACGTGGATAATTCACGTTCACGTCGCATTGCGAAACCTCTCTATTGCTGTCATCTATGTCCGGTGTCCGAACGTCCGCTGTCCTATATCCTAAATGCCTTCAGTATTTCCTAAATGTCTTTCAATATTTTAATGACATTTACAGAATATATACCCATGAAGCTGACGACAGAGGGCGACGAGTTTCAGACATATCAAAGTAACACTGTGCCCCCTAGTGGCAATTTTAGATTTTTACGTTTGCCTCTGTAACTCCACAGTTTTTCAACGGATTTTCTTGAAAGGTAGGTTTCTATCAAGAAGACAGGATATTAATATGGGAAAGAGACTTTGTGGATATTTTTGAGTCCGCTTTTGGCGTCCGCCTCTCTATCTGTCAAAGCGCTCAAAGCATCATTGAGGAAATTTACAGATGTGTTTCTGGTGAGAATGCATTAATTCTTTGGCGGATGCAACTACCGTGACTGATAATTCTTAAAGAGGCATGGGGAGCGAAAGCTCGTCAAAATATCTTTTGAATAATGCCTGACGAAAGTCCAGTTTCGCAATGTCTAGTACAGAGTAATTCACCGTCCCCTGTGGGGAAATTTCCAGAAAAAATCACAAAATTGACGATTTTTGATAAACAGGCAAAGGAAAAAATCTGTGGTTACCACAGACTTTGTAATCTTCCTAAATAAAATGTGAGCATCGCAGTTGCTTGAAGTCGCGTGAGGTCAAAAGTCATTTTCCACACGAGGGAAATGTGCTACGTCTAGGTCTTGCCGTACCAAATAAGGAGACATGCTTTGCCTTGTGGGAGAAAAATCGACGAAGTGGCGAACAGTCAATGAATCTGTTTTTGAAATTTGAAACTAAAAGAAAATGCTTTGATATCAACAGAAATATTTACGAGCAAACCACCAAAATACCTGGCAAGCAGGATGAATTCTATTTCAGTGGCAGAGAACCACTTTCAATATTGCAATTTAGTCTGTTTATCGCATTCCTGGCGTCTTTAGAAGACCCAAACCGTAACTGATCCTACCTATTTCATTACTCTGCTGACCAAAACTAAGGTGTTCTCGGATAAGTGGGCATTGTATTCCGCTGAAAATTTTAACGCGATTGTGTGATGAGCAAAATCCTGGCTAATACTCTGCCCTGGCCCCCCTAACTCAAAATCCTGGATCCGCCCCTATACAGTGTACATGTATACATGGAACTTAGGTATTTGATCGTTTCCAAAAATGTGTAGGATTCCATGAATGGCTGCATACATTGTACCAGCTGCNATCAGTGGCGGATTTAGAGGGAGGCGATTGTGTGATGAGCAAAATCCTGGCTAATACTCTGCCCTGGCCCCCCTAACTCAAAATCCTGGATCCGCCCCTATACAGTGTACATGTATACATGGAACTTAGGTATTTGATCGTTTCCAAAAATGTGTAGGATTCCATGAATGGCTGCATACATTGTACCAGCTGCAGGATTGGTCGTCTATACATGTAGCAGGCAGTGAACCGTAGGCCATAGTAGCTCTTCAAAACCACTTCTGTAGCCACTTTGAGGATACCAGTTTTTAAAATGTTTTTTGATACCACAAACCAGTGTGTTTTATAAAATGAAACAGTTTCCGTATTTAAACTTGTACATTTCTTCGAAAATTGATTAATTCAGCAAATATACATACGTGACATAGAATAGGACATATCAAAAAATATTAACAACGAAATTAGACGTCTGTAAGGTATGATACTGCAAATAATAGATAAAAAGCATATGTTTTGTTTTACATCAAACGTTTCACACCATGGTCATGAATGCTTGAATTCGGTTACAAATACAATGTAATGTTGATTTGATATTTTACAGTAAATATTTCTTCCTCAATTTGTGTACTTTTAACCAATAAACCAACGCAAAAAGTGAAAAAAATAAAAAAGTTTTGTGTGACGTCATCAGTTGAAGTCTGGTATCCGCCATTGTGTTATTCTGCCCCAAGCACGAGCAGTAGTGGTCTCGGAATCTGAATTTGGCTGAGTATTATGGAAAGTAGTGTGTGCGGATGATGCAGTAAAAAGTGAAAAAAAATAAAAAAGTTTTGTGTGACGTCATCAGTTGAAGTCTGGTATCCGCCATTGTGTTATTCTGCCCCAACCACGAGCAGTAGTGGTCTCGGAATCTGAGTTTGGCTGAGTATTATGGAAAGTAGTGTGTGCGGATGATGCAGTAATGGCAATCAGACATAAAATACTTCAATTTTGCGTTTCCAAAAGACATAAATCCACTGCTGGGATCTGCGTTTTTGTAATATGCTAGATCACATGTCGCTAAAATTACCGTTTCTATCAACTGCAACGGGTATTATTCAAGGCAAAATGAGGCAAAACAACTTTAGTGCGCCCATTCACCCGAGCGAAGCAATCATAATGCGTCAATGAATTTTTTAAGCTTCAATGACGCAGGGTGCGTCTCTAAAGTTAACCCCTATCATGGGAAACTTGGAGGTCTGGTGAAAGATCTACTGGCATGTTGTGATAAAGCGAATACAAGCGACACCATGGTAGACAACGTCTTTTTCTCCCACGAACTGGTCCATCTGGGTCTTTTTGCCGTTCTTGTACACTGTAGTAGGGAGGTTGCCAAACTCTCGTCATCAGACCAAGGCTTTAATGAATGAAATTTTCCTATAATTAGTTTGGTTTCGAACAGCCCCACAGGTAAATGTGTGGAGAATGTACATAATTTTGACTACTATCTTGTCGTCTAGATGATTTTTTCAACAGCATTCCAAGGTTTTGGTTTTCTAATTTTGGTGTTGGAGAGGAAACTCCATATACTCACCTAAGAAAGAATTTCTTAGTGAACCCTTCTCTTACTTACACGAGTGTTCCAGTTGGCCTGTGTAAGTAAACACGGCTTAACAAGGGTTTTATTGGTACATATGTAAAGCTGAGAAGATGATCATTTTATTTCGTTGTATGAGTTTTGAATAGCCCAGCCCAGCCAGAATGTGGAATGTCTGGCGGGCACAACACAAAGTGTATTTTGCCACAGGCCATTTAGTTGTCAATGGGATTTTTTGAAGCATTTGGGATTAATTTTTGTTAATCCTTTTTGCGTTTCTGGTGCACCCTTATCAGATTGCATTTTGTCTGGCATGGGTTATTTGGTGTTCAGTGCGACACCATTATTCGTTTTAAATTAGTTTTGACCGGTACCTTGAATATATAATCTAGATCAAATGTTCAGTGTTGTTTGAGATTTTGGGGGTTTCTGGCAGGCACAATCGAAAGTGCATTTTGTGTGTCATGGGCCATTTACTGGTCAGTGGCATGCATTGGATCACGTGCAATTGTTTTTGTGGTACCCCGAATGTATGAGCTAGCTCATATTTTGGGGGTCCATTTTTTGTTTCTGGCAGACCCTTTCCAGAGTGCAATTTGTCTACCATGGGTCAGTTAGTGCTCAGTGGTGCACAATTGTTCGATTTAAATTAGATTTGACTTGTCAATCTGGGCACACTTTTCAAGCAGCAGGGGAGCGCCAAACTGAAATAAGTTTTGACCAACAAAGAGCATTTTAACAATGAACAGGGAATGACTCCGTTGTGTCCCGTTGCCTGCGCTAGTGCTGTGAATCACAGACTGCTCCATCTTGACACATTTTAGCTTTTAGATAAGACTTTTAGACGAGGCCATGTGTGAGTGTAAAACTGGAATTTTTTTTTGTCTCTGCCAACAGTGATTTGAAAATCATCCTGAACGTCATTTTGTAGTTTTAAGCTTCTATGGATCGTAAAAATAGTCGATATCGCTTTCCTATGTTTTTAGTATCTGTACCTGAAGTGCACGCATATTTTTGAAAGTCATCGGAGTACTTGTTTTGTTTCCAGCATCTCGGAAGGACATTATCCCTGGGCAGGGAATGCCTTACACAATGTCAGACGTGCAAGCCCCTCCGAAATGTCTGTGGACAATGAAGGGTATGCAGGAAATTTGGAACGCAAGCTTCGCAAGGAACTCGGCGACGAGATGGAATAAAATTTTCAATGGCATGCGTGAATACGCACATTTTAAAAGATTGAAATGTATTCGAAATACCTCTTAATCATTTCAAGGACATTAAAAATTAGTTCTCTGAACGCTTTTGTTGCGTTTCATTTTTGCTTCAACACCGTGTACAGATTTTACATCGCAAAATCGTTTGAATGTGAAAACTACAAACATTAAACGATACAATTCACTATAATTCACCCAGTAAACTAAATTGCCGGAGATTTCACACAAAACAAGCAAGAACACTTTTTCAAAAATTCTCACACTTGAAGTTTTAAAATTGGTCTCAATTGTTCTTTTCCTAATAAGAATTCAGTTCTTGGTCTCCAAAGAACTGTCCGTTCATTGTCGCTCTAGAATAGCCTAAACACGTTGATTCTCATGACGACTCCTTGAAGTTGAACATGGTCTCAAGAAGTGACGACTCCTCAGTCCTTCCGAAGCCCAGAATCTACCAACTCTTCACCTGGGGCCCGTTCCAACAAAACTGACTTAGCTAACACAAATCTTAAATTTTATTAAAAATTTTAAAGTAAAAGTTAAATTTGTCTCAAAACCAATTCAAGAAAGAGATCTTAACTTTGTTGTCTTAATTTTGACCATTTTACCAAATGTGGAGGTTTCAAAGTTTTGAAGTGAAAACAAATCTATGACTTAAGTAAAAAATTAACTTAAGCCAGTTTCTTGGAACATAACCAGGTTGAGATCACCTTTATGCAGTAAATGGTCTCAACTACATGTAAAAGTTAGTAGGGACCTTGTTTCAAAATTTCAAAAATATCATATAAAAACCGTTTCTGTAGTTGACTAAATAAAACGAACAACAGAACAGGATTTGGGCCCCTGTACACTTTACGAAGCAGTGACATCACCATCACCACGGCTACTGGGTGTGTGTTGCCACTCGTCCAGCCTCAACGTCTAGGATTTGGTAGGCAAGATTGTAGTTGATTAAGTGAAGCCGAGGTGATCAGCACGACCAAGGCATCACCACCAGACCTCGCTAATGGACAAACGTTGCTTGCTGCTTATACTGATACATGTATACGTAACTTGATAAGATAATACCAACTCAGGCCATTTTATCCTACACGCGTTGAATCTGTCGAGGGAAATACGGTCATGTACGGTGGCCCGAAAGTATCATCGCTATTTTAGTTTTTTATTTTTTTTTATTTTCCTTTTCCACCTAGGATGAAATATTTCAACCTAGGTGGAAATTATTTTCACCCGGGTGGAAATTATTTCAACCTAGGTGGAAATTATTTTCACCCGGGTGGAAATTATTTTCACCCGGGTGGAAACTATTTCAATCTAGGTGGAAATTATTTTCACCCGGGTGGAAACTATTTCAACCTAGGTGGAAATTATTTCAACCTAGGTGGAAATTATTTTCACCCGGGTGGAAAATATTTCAACCTAGGTGGAAATTATTTTCACCCGGGTGGAAATTATTTTCACCTGGGTGAAAATGTTATACATCCGGGCACCTATTTTCATCTGTGTTGTGATTGGATGAAGTCTTGTAGGTGAAGGTCGATTGGGCCAGCCATTTTGTTCAACAAAGTTCAGATTAGGTTGCAATGTCGGCGCCTTATCTGCCTCTTGGATTTGCCGCGGACTTTAACAGAGACAGTGTGATTACGTATTACTCCTAGTTCCAAAACAACTCTCTGAATAAAGTTGCCGGATTTCAGCAACGAACCCAAGCCATTAACAAATATAGTGTATGGTGTAGAACGTTGAGAAATTTCCGATAAATAAATGACATATTATTGTTGTTGTCCAAAAGCCTCAACCTTCCCGTGCTGACAGGTTTCAAAGACTTAAAGTTACACAACTAGCAACAAAAGGCACAGATAGTATTATAAATATCCCACAAATGGTAAAAGACGTATGGTGAATCACATCTTATGGATTCACAAGAACGGGATACAAATTTTGGTAAACAACTAGCATGATTAATGAATTATACACCAGTCTTAAAAATTACTTAACATTGTTTCTAATTAGAGTATAATTGTCAGCAGTATCAAAAATGTCACTAACCAATAGTGTAATAAAACACACAATTTCTCATTAAAATACGTATTTGTGTATGACCATTGCAATGACAATCACCTTCAGTAACCAGCGTATAACAGTACAAAGTATTCAAGATTAAATTATATTGTAAGGTGCAGTCCAGATAAAGTAAGAAAATTCCAAATAAGTAACGTTTTCGCGGGGGGGGGGGG
>NMRA01000161.1:77886-129711 GCA_002633005.1 Phoronis australis
CCCCCCCAGTGAAGTGGGCAAAAATGTCCGCCTCATTCAGAGAAACAAAAAATCCTAGGAAATGAGACAAAAGTCCAATAAAAAGGCGCAGACGCACAGTTCACAGTACTGAAGATGGTACCCCGTTTTTTTGTTAGCGCAAAAGGTCTACTTGGTCAGAAATACGAGCCCCCCAAGTAAAGGCTGGGTGCGCGCCTGCACTATTATAGTCTTTTAGTGACTGGAGGTTTAGTTTCCAACTCAAGCTGGTTTATGTTCGTGCCAGTCCCGGCGGCAGCGACGGGCCTGATTAAGTTCCGAGCCACTGACCGCGATAACGAGTCAGTCCGCGGTCGCGACGGGCCTGATCCAGGGTTCCGACCTACTGTCCGGGATAACACGCGTTTTGTGTGTCTAGAACTTGAAAAAATCAAAAGTATAAACAACACAGATCTAGGTTCTCTTGTCTGTATTTCACGGAAGAATACTTCGAATTTATCTCCGAATAAACCCCAAACTCCTGCTACGAACCTTGGTAAATTGACCTGTCGAACTTTGTAGGCAACGGTGTGTCCAAACACAAGTAAATCCGTAACAGCGAAATAAAACAACACGTTTTTATGAGAACTCGGTGATTGTTTAGGGGTTTTACATCAAAGTTTGATGATTTATTGGTGTTAAACTATGAGTTCAAGCGATAAGCTGACACCACTAACCCGTGTTGCGAACTGCTGAACAGACTGCGTGTGAAGCCAATTACGTAATTGGATAATTTCAACACCTCCGTCTACCGTCAGGTGTCAGGTAACGCAACCGAACGTGCCCTTCTCGAGTAGAACTACTCGATCTAAATTGATTCAAAATAGGTTGTTTTTTGGTGGCATTCTCCTTTAACATATGTGTCTATTATCTCGGGACCTGTTCCAAGAAATTGTCTTAAGTTTAAGATTTGTCTTGCAGTAGCTGAGACAGTTTTCTTGGAACGGGCCCATGTGCTTAGTTCGCACTACATGACCCATGGATGCAAGCTCCAGACTCAAAATAAAAACTCAAGATTGTGAGAAAACACCGTGGAATTTCTAGCTCAGACTGAAAAGTATAGTTAAAATGCTAAAGTCATCTAAGGTAGTCTAGACATGCGCAATCAACCACGTGAACTATAATATATTCTAACACAGAATTAACGACATTTATCGAAAAATGGAACAAAATAAAACCGAAGATGTCAAAAATAATTTGCAGTTCGAATTCGAGTACAATGAATAAACATCGGGTCCTTGGTGAAAATTGTACTGTACTCGAGCACAAAATGTAAATATTCACATTTACTTTAGTAGAATAGATATTTTCAAAACCAAGTTGAAGTTCATGCTCAAGCCTAGCTACTTGTTTTTAGGCTCATGTTCTTTATAATCCAACAATTATTGGAAACACTTAATGAGTGACATCTCTACTGAAAGACAATTTTCCAGCAAAATTAGCTCGTCTCATTAATTCAATAGTTTGCTTGAACCAGTATTTGGAGGAAACGGTAATTTTTCATCCCATCCCATGAATATATCTTCACTTATTTCGCCCACGTCTGTTTTTGTTAAATTGTTAATAATTTACAATACATATTCAAAACTCAATGAGGCTGTCCAGAAAATGTAGTGTATGTGAAATTTTATGCTGCACGTTTCACGTCATACACCATCAAAGGGTCTACAGAAAATAAATTTAATTAGCACGTCACCGACACGCAACACCGTTTGCGCTCGAATCCTTCTCGGTTTGGCAGGAGTGCAATACGTTTCCACGGAATTGTTTAACTTCTAAATCCGTAAGCCGATTTTCTATTTTAGATAAATGAATTTCATTCAAGTTGCTGGACCCGAGTCAGGACATACGAAGATTTATACGGTGACTCTAAGCTTTCCGCAATTTGCGACTGCTGGTTTATGACCCTTATTAATTGGCGCCCAGCATATTGGCTTTGGATTTCTTTCCGATTTTATGTTATAAAATTCGCACTTGATGCACGGTTTTTAGAATTCAAAAACCTAACCATGTGCACTTTACAGGAACTATTCAAAATCGTCCAAAACGAAAATTTGAAATATGCTATTGTCGCCCAAAAGTGTTTAAAACTATTTAATGAAAGGTAGTTTCGCGCCTGATTATCCAAGGTCAATCTCCAGAGAGGGATAAAATTAGCTGAAGCTGAATGGGTTCTTTGAAGATACCGGCGGATTCTAACGTACCGACCGAGTTGCCAAAACTCGACCGTTGAGGGTCTCAGCTTAGGATTCTTTTCATAGAAATCAACCAACAAGACGTTAAAAGTTAAAGACAATTGCTTATGAAGGCTCGGCGAGTTGAAAAAAGAGTTCTTTTTATATATTTTCAAACTCCTAAAAAAGATTTTTTTTCGGCAAATGTGCCCTTTCAAAGAGAATTTGTAGTCAAAGGTTTCATTTCGTAGTCGTGAAAATGTCGCCCTTCTGAGTGGCACGTCCCGTTTACCCCTTCATTGAGATCCTCTCCCAGATCTCTGTCTTCTTTGGCTGTCGCAAGTTTGACTGAAGGTGGGTCTAAACCACAACAGAAGCGCCCACTACGACAAATAACTTTGAGACCAAAAGGGATGTCTGTTACCATGGTCGTGCATGTACATGTATGTAACGTATACTCATATTTTCAGCGCTGCCTCAATGCTTTAAAGATCGACTCGACTCTCGTGATCTTGTTGAGCAAGCGTTCACCGCCGAAAATTTAACCCTATTGTCCTGTAGAATGGCATGTCGTAGGAAGAATTTTAGGTTTGCCGGAGTTCAGAATGGAACCGACTGTTGGTGTAGTTATCAGTATGGTAAACATGGCGGTGCGTCTAGTAGTCAGTGCAACGTCCCCTGTTCTGGAAACACTAACGAAAATTGTGGCGGCGTGTTGCGAAATTGGGTGATGCATAGTAAAGACCCTGGTAAGCTTTCTCGGGAATTACACACATTTACGGTGTCGTAATGACATTATTAAGGGACACGAATCAAGGTTGTGAAGCGTTTACGTGCACTTAACTGCCATAAAGTGTGCAATTCCATAAGTCCGTGGATTTTTCGCGAAGATCCTAGACATATACATGTTCTTTTCTTACAATAGAAATGATTTTGACTTTACGGTTGGATACATTAGCACACAGCCATAACCAGCCATAACTCATTTTTAATACAGCTCAGTGGTCCCATACCAAATAGAGACTTGCATAGTACCCATGGGTTCTTTATCGAAAGTTGTGTCCACCCTGAGTAAAAGTTATGGTGACCGAAAGAAGATCGATGATCTTGGCTAGGAGACGACGGCTCAAAAGCCTAGTGACCAAGTAATCTCAACAATCGTCTCATCCGGCTGGAGGCAACTCCCGTTACTGGCCCAATAGTAGACGTGTTGACAGGCGGGGGGGGGGGAGGCAGCTCGGACCCAATTATGACTGGGGATATGGAATTTGATAATGTGCCACCGGAGGGGAGTGGCGGAAAAGTGTTGACCTCGAGAAACGGCCACTGATAACCTATAGAGAATCTCAGCATCTGGTTTGATGCAAAAGCATGTGAATAGGCGTGATGTTTCTCAAAAGTCTTCCGTAGCTCACAAATACCGCGAGACCGGTACTATCTGTTTACATCGGATTCAATCCGGCATCAAAGCGGATACGCATGTCTCCATTGCTTCAGACTTTACCGACACGCTTACCTCTTAGACGGTTGATACTAACTGAAGTAAGTTTCATGAACAGTGACTTACGACTTTTTAAGTCATCAAATTGGTCTCACGCTCGGCACAGCAATTTCCGAAATATAATAAAATCTTACTTGTGAAAAGGTCCAAATTCTCCGAGAACATGCACGTGGCTGTTAATTACAAGAAGAGTTTCATGCGGTCATACTTACATGGCCAAACCTTGTTTTTTGTGAAGTGGGAGTGCAGAGAGGCAATCTCCTGTCTTATTTTTTTGTTACTTTCATGATACTGTCTTCATGCTTACTCGCGAAACACAAGCAACGATTTGTCTCTCACCTACTCGATTTTGCGGCATCTCGCGAAAGTCACAAAACACCAGCCATATCGAATACTCCAATGCATTGTTCAATGATAAGATTTAACACATCTGATTTTGTCGGCATTTTACTAGAAATAACTTTGTTACGTGTCTTGTGATTTATTGATCGTCTGGTCAGTGGATGGCGGATGGACACAATGGGGTACATGGACGACATGCAGCGTCACTTGTGGAATTGGTGAGCGATTTAAAGAACGTTGGTGTACCAACCCGCCACCTGCAGGAAGTGGTATGCCATGCCGTGGTTTAGCCATCGCCCCCGCATCTTGCAACACAGGGATAAGTTGCTTTCTTCCGCAAGGTTTGGATAATTTATTACACATTGGGTATCGTAAATGTGTGTGTTATATCTGGTTCCTTCTGTGAAATATTCATTTGTAGAGCTGTGTCCCTGAAATTCCCTATACAACCTAAAATACATATTTCTCTTGTTGTTTTATTTGTCCCCAATAATTTAGCAAAAACTATTGGCTGGTGCAAAAGTTATAAACTATAACAAACAAAAAAAATCCGACGTTGCGGAGCCACCTACGTGTACATGCAGATTCGTTTACTGCATTTTAAGGTCTGGCTACTTACATGTATGGTCCAGGGCCTTGCATATTTAAAATTTGAAACCTCCGTGTCTATTCAGAGAGGGGTTCTTCACTTTAACCACGAGATCCTCTATGAAAACCAAGAACTTTCTCTGTACAGTACCCTAATATTTCCTGTCTCGAAATAGTTTCCCGCACCGTCATTTAGATTATTAAACACTGCCGAACAAAACAACAGCCATTCGCCCGCCATATGATTTCTGAGTGTAACTAAGATACAAATCTCCACATTCTCTCATTGCCGCACGAAATGTGATACACCACTCCACTGAAATAACCGCGCTCAACTTTGTCCTTGGGGTGCACAACTTTTGAGCGCGTCAACATGCATGTGGGCTATTCTAAGCCGATGCGCTTTACAAATTCTGTCTAGCTGCTCGGAGAGATTGTTAACGTACATGTACGAGACAACACGGTGGTAGAAAGTCTCCTGCGCTCCACACGATCATCCCAAGGACAGAGGCTCTGTAAATATCCGAACCCGGGTTACAGCAGTTATTCGGAGCCCTGCCAATTGGGTCTATTCGGAGAATTCTCCTTGCGGTGTCGCTGCTGTACTAGTGGTGATTGAATTGCGCATGCGTCGCTGGCTGCATGTAAACAACTGGTAAAACATGGAATTGTTATCAAAATAAGTCGTTGCGCAAAGCCTTTTTATTGCTATTTTCTCTGGTGCAAGTCTTCGACAGGTGGTCACAAATTACCAAAAGACCTAAGGTTACGACATTCATGGAGCATTGCGGTCAAAAGGGTGAACCAACTGACAAAAAGTGTGTGGATGCCGAAGCCGCTTTGGGAGACTACATAACGTAACTTGGTAAGTTTTAAGCAATCAAGTTTCTATCGACATCGTTCGGTGATGTTATCCCCACCAGTTACCCCTCTGAATAACGGGTTTATTGAATGGAACTAAGTGTTTCTTTTCGGGAAACTCACACAGCACTCGGATACCGGGTAAGCTAGCAGCACATATTCACATATTGTACGTTCTCCAGGGGTGGGAATGCGCCCAATATAAAAAGTGTATGGTACGTGACGCTCAGAAGTCAAGAATGACTTTCACAGCACGTTCTATTAAAAGCTATGCCATGTCCAATAAAATTCTCTAGACGAGTGAGTTTCCTTATTTTATGGCGGACTCCATCCTCAGGACTACCAGATTAGTTACTGAATTAACCGATGAATAAGCTATTCAGTAAACGTTATAACATTGCATTAGAATAAAAATTGACACCTAGAATGAATTTTACATGTTGAGGTCAGAAGCATATTTTAGGTGTCGTGAAAAATACACATTATTAAATCACTTTTAGCCTGTTTCACATAGTTTAATTCAGATCTTAAATAAGACTTGGGTACAAAGATTTAGTTTCTACATATAAACATGAAGATGAAACGTCAAGTATGTTCTGCCTTACTAAAATAGTTTTGTTTTGTGTTTTCTTTTATAATTTGGTAATATTTCTCCCGCTATTCTGTTGCAGGTGAGAGAAAACGACTGAAACCAGACGCCTTTGGACAAAGTGAAAAGAAATCCTTCAGCATTAACCTGACAGAATCGAACAAAATTCAGAAATTCAGCCCTTGATATGCCTGATTTTGAACTCCATTGCTAGGGAAAATTAAAATTGTTTTTAACAATGTTGTTTCTTTATATACTTTTCTTGCATGTGGAACTTTTGTTGTGGACAAGTTAACACAAAAGTTAAAATTGTTCAAAGGCCTTCTTAAGAAAGCTCTAAAAATAATTACACACACAAACAAATCAAATGCAAACAAAGGGAATACTTCATTTTGATCGCTGCACATTTCTAGAGGTCAACACTGAGGAAAACGACAATTCGCAGGGGTAATCGCTAATCATTTCAGCTTTGTAAAGAATAAGCACAACTGCACTGTGTGGGGCTTTAAAACTGAGGAAATATTGTGGTTTCAATAATTAGTGACAATCTTGCCTGTTGATGAAAATTTTATTCTTCATCAAATTGTAACATTAGCGGGCTTTCTACTGACAAAAAGACAATCGATACAGTCACTGAATGTCATTTCCCCATAATGTGTACCAAATTGAAAAGTTTTTACCATTAGCATAAAGCCTTTCTTCTGAAAGGAAATATTAATGTCACTCAGTGAGAAAGGACAGGTATTTATGCCAGATGCTTTTGGTTTTCATTTCACAGAGATCTACTTTCAATAGCCTATAGAAGCGCTTGTAAAAAAGGTCCAGTTTCGGCACGTGGTTTTCCTCCAGGTAACCTCATTAAGCCTCAATTAGATCCTTGAAGGTAAACACAACAGCATATCACTTGACTCGTTTTGTGCCCAAAATCTGACCCTGAACTAGACCAGTAACACCACGTCTTCTTTAGCTTCAGTTCCTCATGTTTCTTCCAGGAAAGGAAATAAGCTATTGTCCACACATGACTATTGCCTATGAAAGGGCATCCTCACCAACGAGGCTAACTTGTGTAGCAGGTCAGATATAATTCCTCTTCATACACAAACAACACGTTTTCTTATGGTAACTTCGTAGTGCGATTCACATTTCACCAGGGCCACTGACATGTACATTGTGCCATGCACTAATGGTGAGTGGAAATGCTGTGGGCTGGAGTAGCAAAGCTTGTTCGTTGTCTCCGATGAAGAAAATGGGCTTTAACAACAGATCTACACTGGATGAGAAGATCTTGCTGGTTAGCTGTAGTCAACTGCTTAAAACCAATTTCTGTCCTTCTGGGTCGATGCAGAAGCAATGCATGTCTCCTCTGCAGGGTACAAGCCCTCAAACCTAAAAACCAAAGGTCACAAGAAAACAGACATGATAGATTTTCATTTCAACGTGTAATAAATTTCCGGAAGACACAGGATAGGGAGTAAACAAATAGTCTAATGTATATTTACGTACCCTTTGCCATGGCATTGGGCTTTGATTGTAATCTCACTAACCAATATCGAGTTAAACATTCAGCATTCATTGATGTAACTGTCACTGATAAACCTGTTAGAAATCATTCCAAACAATAATACTGCGTTGATGTACGAAAACATCCCGAGTGCTACGTCAAGTATCGTGTTCGACTGGCGACTGCCGTGAAGTCGACATCGGCGAGTATTTCAGTTAACAGGCATCAGTAGAATAAACATGGAATAATTGTTAAAACAATCACAAACCTTACCTTTGTATAAGATCGTGCTTACTTTCTCTCATAGAAGCACCCTTTTCACGCAATCTCCGATTCAGTTGGCACGCCTACAAGCCATTTCACCATGTATTTAAAGGGCTCGCGAAATCGAGGCTGTTAATCTATCACCACTAGTACACGCGCGCCCTCTAGTTAATGTGAATTTTCCGAATAGCCCCATTAAACGCTCTTTCTCCTCACTGACAGCTTCGGCAGTGATGCAAAACAGACTTAGCTCGATGGAATTAGGCGCGAATAATTCCCAATTGATACTCCAGCGGATGGTTAGACTGATTAATAAGTATGGTCCACGAGGGCCCGCTTCCTATAAACACAAACTTTTAAGGTTCCATTTTTTCTTCAGTAACTGCATGTAAGGCGTCTAAAAAGATGAACTCCCGTTCGACTGCTCCTCACAAGTAATACGTTACGTATACTGCCTAAATTATTAATAATTTCAAAAAATCGACCTTTTTCCGTTCTCATAATTTTGATTGTGTCATCCAGATATCGAAGCCCGATAGTATGTGTAGGCGCTAAACATATAAGCATATAAGTTGGCCACATTTCACACGACTGTGCCCAATGTGAAGATTCGTTTATTGGTCTTATTGAGAAGGGTTACTCCTTTGATACAGAAAACGTGGGGTTACCGGGCAGAGAGAATTCTTGGTTTGAACGAGGTGCCAGGGAGGATTTCTGGATTAAAGCCAAGAACGCCTATCTGAATAGACACGTAAGTGTCAGATTTAAACTATCTGACCTGGGCTTTATGGTTGTTGTCGATGAAAACCGACAAAGAGTGACGAAATTTTGCGGGAACCAGACAGTCATCAGTCCGAGGTAGAAGGAGCCAGCAGGCTCCGCAACGCTGGGAAGTTTCTCCAGTAGTAACAGTTTATATTTTTACGTCTATTTTGTACACCTGGATAAATAACAATATTCCCTGTGGAATGAAATATTGTGTGTGCTTTGCGTTGTATTTTTATGCTCCGCCAACAAATGTTCACAAATAAGGACAACGTCAAAAGTCAAATGGAAACATGGCGAATGCCCTCAGAGTAGTGACGCAATGCTATTATTCGAAACTTTTTTTAAACTGTGGTCTTTTCCTGTCAAGAAAGTATTTTCATGTTGTCACATTCAACGTACAAGGACGTCATTCATTTCTAGTGAATGGTGTCTGGTCGCAGTGGTCGCAGTGGAGCCGTTGTGACGTCACGTGTGGAAATGGAATCACGACACGGAGTCGCCAGTGCAACAGCCCGGCGCCGTCCAATGGCGGTCGGGTTTGTCCTGGCAACGACACCGAGGTCATGACATGCCACTTAATGTCGTGTCCAGGTGAGATGTTGACAAGCACCCATGTTTATGACGTGCATGCCGTCTAAACATTTACCTGCTGATTAAGGAAAGTCGAAGCAGAAACCGTCATCAGTCAGCGTGAATTCAAACAGCAATGCAGCTAAAATGACAAATCTTACGAAAACCTGTTGCACGCACCCAAATAGTTCGACCGCTGCAAGACGTTCCTCACTTGGCACGATTTTTTGAAAATCGAGTCGGAGTAAAGTCCTACCAAGGGGATCTAGATCCTTACCTTGGAGTGAGCATAATGTTATTTGCCACCCACCAGTCATAATCGTGCATTATAACAATAATACAAAATCACATGGGGTATTTGTTCTTTCTACGCAGGTGATGGCGGTTGGTCAGAGTGGGGTAACTGGGGGACGTGTAGCGTCACTTGCGGGGGCGGCACACGTTCCAGAAGTCGGTTGTGCAATAACCCCTTTCCGTCCTCTGGCGGCAAACCTTGTGGTGACTTCAACACACAGGCGGACGCATGCGGCAACGGCATTTGTCCTGGTAAATTATCTAAGTAACATGTGGTCTCGAGCACATATTTAGAGACTCATTGATTCAAGCACAAATGCATGTACCTATCGTAAGGAATTAGTCACCGACTTCAAATGCGCATAGTCATTCCTATGTCATGAACCTCTAAGCTAAACGAAGGAATCGTCTCTGAAAACTAGACCTAGTCGGCTTACCCGGATTACGCCTACGCTAGTGGACATGTTCGTTTACAATTGTCGTTGAGTGACAGCTTACTATTTGGTTGTGTTTGGCTTTTCTGTTACTACAATCTGTCCCACGTGGCATCCTTGTCATGTGTTTTCGAAATGTTTATTTCGACAAAAACAATAATTCTTAAATTATTTACGCGATAACAAGAACTTGGTCCACACAGTTCACGGTGGGTGGTCCCCCTGGTCGGCGTGGGCACAATGCGACGTTACATGCGGCCAAGGCTTAAAATGGCGAATGAGAGAATGCAATAATCCTCCACCGAGTTCAAATGGTAAAGTTTGTGCTGGGATGAACTCAGACAGTGCGAACTGTAGAGCCGCCATTAACTGCTCAGGTAGGAATTTTCAAAAACATTGCCGGAAGGGAATTAGTGTGGTTCGAAATCTCTCATAGAAATCACAGTGAAGGCGTGTCTTCTCTTATCAACAGTATAATTTAAAACAGCCGGTGTATCTACTTGGCGTTTTGTTTTCATGTTGGCTGATACTGAAATGCATATCTTGCCACTTCACAATTCTTTTCCAGTCAATGGAAATTGGTCAAGCTGGTCGTCGTGGGGCTCTTGCTCTGTAACGTGTGACATTGGCGTAACTAGACGACAACGAGAGTGCAACAATCCTGCGCCAGCTTTTGGAGGCCTCACATGTCGAGGAGAAAGTTCAGACAACCGCACGTGTAATACACATCAAAGCTGTCCGGGTACGAACGATTTTATCAGAGAAACTACAACTATATGTAACTAGCCAAAGTCTAACACTCTAATCAACCCTTTCTAATAAAGACCAGTTCAGCGTAGAAACATCCTATTTTTCAACAAAAAGTCAATCCTAATAGTCTTGCAATGGTGATCTACTTCTCACAGGAGTTTAACGTAAAAACTGAAAATACTGATGTTGAATGGCAAATCGCATGGCTTAGGTAAATATTTCACCTTGACACCCCCAGAGTTTCAAAGGACAATCCCTGAACTTCAATATTCTTGGCATTGTTACCTGTTTCTACATGTACAATGAGTTTGGTACCACACTTAGAATTGCTGATTTTGACGTGGTAAAGATTAACAATTGCGCGGAATCAAATGCAATAACTCCGCAACAGCAGCTGAACACTGTGGTCCTGAACCAAATCCAGGCCGTTAAGTAGCCTAGCATGTTCAGCGTATTTAATTGTTCAAGATGCCTGCCTTCAAATCCATTCAACGTATGCAAATCGTAATGTTTGCAGTGCATCTTTTTATAAACATACCTGTAATCACTGTAACAAAAAAAATTGCAGGCAATATGATACACCTTGTACCAGACGTGCGCAGGCCTCGCAGGTGGGCCCATTGCACTAATCACCTGGAACTATTTTTATGCTTTATTGATATATAGTTAAAACCGAGCTGAGGAGCTAGAAACCTGGCTCAAGGGTTTAGCAGTATGACCTGGTGCAATCACTGTAGCTGAGTAGCCAAATAGTACAACTAAAGCTGCACTAAGCGGACAAAGAACCAAACGTTTGACTTTATACTGTATATTTACTAAACTAAGCCAACAAATCGCACACTGGTTTCATATCCTTTGCTGGCTTCATCGTTGAAATTTGCCAAAATCAGTAAATTGAAAATTGGCAAAAATTTTCATTGTTTGAAAAGTCAGCACCTAAATACTAAATGCCTATCTTAACTACCAAACCTGTTAAGGCCAGATACTATACAAACACATAAAAACTCATAGTTATTCCTAACTTTGAAGATGTCTCAAAGTGGCCGGATTTTGCTGAAAGAAGTGCCGAAAAAGTCATATGTGCAAAATCATCATCAAAACTAAAACATTAGGCCTGTGTCAGAAAAATCAAAGGTGACCTAGTGCATATCTAGGGGTACCTCAAGCCCTCATAAAGTATCAGGAAAATCTGTGGCGTTCGATGTAGAACCACCCGTAGGTGCTTCTTAATCTGTACGTCTTTGGCTTACTAGTAAATAGTTGGTCTTATTTCAGTTAACGGTCAATGGTCGACTTGGGTATATTCTACCCCATGTGACGTCACCTGTGGCAACGGAACCCGGGTTAGAGAAAGAGTTTGTGGCGATCCGGCGCCGATGTTTGGCGGTTCCAACTGTTCGGGCGATTCCGCCGAGACGGTGAGCTGCACTAATGGAATCGAATGTCCCGGTACGAGATTTTTCGTCGCATAATCAGTTCTTATAGTAAAGAGTGTTTCGGTCTGCATCTTGTCATTATCGTATGTTTATGTAACAAATCGCCGAGAGCGCCATCATTATGTGGACACAACTCACGAGTCATCATGGAAAGCGCATACATTGAATTTTTAATTTTTTAAGTTTTTGAATTTTCATATTCTCTAAAAACGATTATTCATTTACATGTTTGTCACAAAATGAAATTAATTAAAGTTAATAGTTGGCATTTTAACAACATCTCTGAAAATTCGTTTCGCAGGAGGGCTGCTTACCAGGCTTGAATGGTGGCTCACTGTAGGAATATGGCAGCTTAGACTACAAATTGTCCAATAATCACACCACTACATAAAGCACCTTTATCAAAATACACGATAGACAAGCGGACTCACTGGATTTGGGTCTGTGAAGCACTCATACTTTAAGAAAAAAAACTCAAATGTTGCAATACACCAACTGAAAAATTTGTTATTTTGGGGTAGAAACTATCCTCTGGTGTGTTTTTAGCGTTTTCAGTAAAATTGATTGTCAGTGAAAGTTGATGTGATAACTGAAAAACTTTAAGCACGGTTATCTCAGTTCATTATTTCACAGTAGTGGCAATGCGCTCAAGTTTATTCTCAGCTATTTTTGATCAAATTTGACGAAATCAAAAATTGAAATCTAATACAAATGAGTTTCAAATCCGTGCCAGGGTCATTGTTTAAATTATTATAAGTTATTTTGATATCAGTGGGAATTTTGACTGAATGTTATGTATTTGCCAAATCTCAATACATTAGTAAAATAGCAGTATTTGATGATGGCTTTATGGTGGTAATTGTTTATTGAGTAAGATTTTGAAATATGTGACAGCAATTTTTGGAAAAATCGTCAAGAAAACATAGCTTTCTGGGAAAATTTAAATAAGTTAAATAGTCACTGGAACAATTTTTTTTTGCTTTTTCTCATGTTGTGGGTCATACTTAAGGCTATACATATTAAAACTGACACATTTTCAAACAGGCTGTATCTATCTCACTTATAAGAGCGTAAAGCGAACCAACGCCAAGGCTAGACAGCGTGCGTGACAAAGAACGTGAAAAACAGACTCTTAAAAATGGTTCTTTGCCACATTTTTGGTTTGACTGTAAACATTTTAAATTCTGTCGATGTTAAAGCCCTTTTCTTTTAGTTTCAAAAACGGTATGTTCGTCACTTCGTCGATTTTCTAAACACGTTTCCTCAATTAGTATTGCGAGATGTAGTAGTGACATAGTAATGTTATATGAAAAAACTGACCTTTGACGTGAACAGATTACTGGGGATTTTCAAGTAGCGGCCAGTCTGACTTCTCTGAGCTCATATGTAATATTAGGGGCGGAAAATTCGAAAACTGTATTGGGATGGAGGAGTTGATATTTTGCCTGTCTCCCCATTAAAATTCTTAAAAAATTCAAAGTGAATAACTTCCACCTTAGCGGCTAAATAAAGTAAATTCACCACGATCTCTTTAAAAATATATTTTTACGAGTTTTGCGTTCCATTCCTCTTTAACAATTTGTCAGAACTCCCATGTTTCACGTGCAGCGTGTCAGTGAGCTTTTTTTTGTTTTGAAGACTGTACTAAAATTTCAAGCCCAAGAAATCAAATGGTTTGAAAACAAATAAGCTAAACTTTTTGGCCAGATTTTGCTGTTTTATCGAATGTTTTACATGTGATCAGACATTTTAGTTTTATTAAAGGTCAAGTCATTTAATTGAAGACAAAACACTAGTATGTGCGTGGCCTTGACTGGTGTGTGTGAAAGGGAATTAACTTGATGCGAATGTGTCGAGCCCCCAAGTTAAAGCATTCCTGCAATGTGTTTGGCACGTTTTAATATCTTGGATCGTATATAATAATGCTGTTGTAACATAAAATTTAGATTTTTTAATTCTTGCGTTTATTTCTTGATTAAACGTAATCACCTTGATGAAAAAGTACCAAATTGTTGGTAACCAAATTCAACGTGTTTATGACCATGGTGTGAAGGGTTTAAGTAGACCGTTGTAGCAGCTTACATGTGTACCGTGTAATTTANATATTTTGCCTGTCTCCCCATTAAAATTCTTAAAAAATTCAAAGTGAATAACTTCCACCTTAGCGGCTAAATAAAGTAAATTCACCACGATCTCTTTAAAAATATATTTTTACAAGTTTTGCGTTCCATTCCTCTTTAACAATTTGTCAGAACTCCCATATTTCACGTGCAGCGTGTCAGTGAGCTTTTTTACAGTGTATTTCACTCCTACTGAAAACAACTTAGGGAAATTTAAAAAAAGCAATACACACAATCGGCACTTTTCACTCAAAAATCACCACTTCTCTGCCGATGTTAAACGTAAGGCAACAATAGATTCTGAAAGCAAATTTTCTACAGATTCCAAAAACATGTATGCAGTCCAGGAGGGCTACCTGAAATTGAAGCCGACTTTTCGGTAGTTGCCAGCAATGCAGAGATGCAGCAGGAATCGCCATCGTGAAGAAGAGTGCAGCTACAGCCAAACGAGAGATCTTTTCTCATTCGCAACATGTTCACAAATCCAAACAAACCAGATTCACTGAGCCCACATGCAACGCCTTCCTCAAAAGTACGCCAAGCCTGACTTAACTCTAGAATTTAATTTTTGGCACTGCATTATGGCCACTGTTGCTGCCTAGTTGTTAAGTGCCACCTCAAGTTCTATACGGACACCATCTTGAATTTTGCAAAATGACTGTAGTGAAAAAAGTTTCTGTAAAAATCTCAAGCTCTGAGCATCCTAGAACTTTTGTTTTGAAGACTGTACGAAAATTTCAAGCCCAAGAAATCAAATGGTTTCAAAACAAATAAGCTAAACTTTTTGGCCAGATTTTGCTGTTTTATTGAATGTTTTACATGTGATCAGACATTTTAGTTTTATTAAAGGTCAAGTCATTTAATTGAAGACAAAACACTAGTACATTTGTGCGTGGCCTTGACTGGTGTGTGTGAAAGGGAATTAACTTGATGCGAATGTGTCGAGCCCCCAAGTTAAAGCCTTCCTGCAATGTGTTTGGCACGTTTTAATATCTTGGACCGTATATAATAATGCTGTTGTAACATAAAATTTAGATTTTTTAATTCTTGCGTTTATTTCTTGATTAAACGTAATCACCTTGATGAAAAAGTACCAAATTGTTGGTAACCAAATTCAACGTGTTTATGACCATGGTGTGAAGGGTTTAAGTAGACCGTTGTAGCAGCTTACATGTGTACCGTGTAATTTATATTTGTTTACATGGTAGCTTATGTTCCAGTCAATGGGAACTGGTCCAGCTGGTCGTTGTGGGAGGCTTGTTCAGTTACGTGTGGCGTTGGAGTAACCACACGACAACGGGAGTGCAACAATCCCAGGCCAGCTTTTGGAGGTCTTACATGTCGAGGAGAAATTTCAGCAAATCGCACGTGTAGTACTCAACGAAACTGCCCGGGTAGGAATACGTTTGCAGTTTGGAGGGATTTTTCCAAAGAAGCTGATACTAGATGTCTTTTCAAAGTCGACTCTGATTTGGTTTCAAGAACAAATAAAACCACAGTTCGTTAAAAATGGGTAATGATATCAATAACCCGCACGCAGATGTAATGTTACTTCGATTTGCAGCATTGTGCGTTTAGCTTTACTATCGAAATACAATGTAAAAACAATCCCCTCATTTCGAAGTTGCTGATTAAATTGATTGCTGGAAATAAAAGTCTGCCCATCAGTTTTAACGGTTCGCTAAGAAGTCTTAGTTGTTCTTTAAGTTAGCGGCCGGTGGTCGAGTTGGGTGTATTCGACCCCTTGTGACGTCACCTGTGGCAACGGAACCCGCGTCAGAGAAAGAGTTTGTGACGACCCGGCACCGATGTATGGCGGTTCCAACTGCTCCGGTGATTCCGCCGAGGTGGAGAGCTGCACCAATGGAATCTACTGTCCTGGTAAAGTTTTCCATCGCGAAGTCAGGCCGTGCATCCAGGAATGTTCTTTTCCGGATTTGTCTTTAATATAAAATTGTCTTATGTCATCGAGACCGTCATCACCTTCTGGATACAGTCACTGAGTCATTACAACATCGAATGAGGACCCAACACTAAGGCTGGACAATTTTGTGCTTAAGGCCCACAAGTTTTAGTTAAAAATAAGTTTGACGCCATGTCAGTTGCTCTTGTTTTACGGAATACCATCTTTCAATCTCTTAGCAATTGTCAGATTTCCGTATTCCATGATCATCGTATGTTTTACAGCTATCTGATTATAGTCTGTCATTGGCTTGTGGGTTACAAAATGGCAAAAGCACCTAACAAATTTGTATTATGCAGGAAAAGTTTGCACGCAAACATGGGGTCAAATAGTTTGTCGTACATCTGTATATTTAGATAATGTTTTAAGTGAAGACGCTGCCTTTGAAAATGCCATTTGCAAAGTTAATAGTCGTCTCAATTTTTTATACAGATGTACAAATTTGGTGACTACCGTAGACCAATTAAATCTTTGCTGACGTCATTTTTATCAGTCATTTTGGTTATTCGGCAGCCGTTTGTAAATGTAGTTCTGACATACATGTAGAAGGGTGGCGTCCGAAAACGGAATGCAAATAGGTCAAGGTACAAATGTATCTATATTGGCTTCGTCCTGGTTCTCGGCCCTATACTCTCAAAAGTAGAATAGAGTCCAGTTGCTGAAGACCTCGCGCAACTGATCGCCGTGCCAAGAAATTAAAACACACCCGGACGTTTTACACCATTCTTGACATAACATCCAACAGCCTAGAGACTTACATGTACGCTCGTAGAAGCTTAAGCTCGTTTGCAAACCCTCGTGTGATTTCCCTTGAACCGACGTTTAAAGTGTTTGCTGGAAATAAATGTCTGCCCTTGAAATTTCACGACTGGCTAAGAAATCTTAGCTCTTCCTTCAGTTCGCGGCCAGTGGTCGACTTGGGTATATTCGACCCCTTGTGACGTCACCTGTGGCAACGGAACCCGCGTCAGAGAAAGAGCTTGTGACGACCCGGCACCGATGTATGGCGGTTCCAACTGCTCCGGTGATTCCGCCGAGTTTGTGAGCTGCACCAATGGAATCAACTGTCCTGGTAAGAGTTTCCATCCCAAAATGAGTTGGTGTATCAAAGAATATTCCTGTTCGGGTTTGTCGTTACTGTAAAGTTATCAGAAATTGTCCAAATCGTCATCGCCTTGTGGTTACAGCTCATTAAAAGAGCATATGACGACCCAATAAAGAGGCCAGACAATGTTGTGCTTAATGCCCATACGTTTAATTTTCGTTACAAATAAAATTTAACGCCATGCCACTTGCTATTTCTTTTACGGAAAATCATCTTTCAATCTCTTAACAATCGTCAGATTTTTGGTATTCCGCCTTCCACGTGTTTTGCTAGTGACTTGATTATAGTTAGTCATTGGCTTGTGTATTAAAAACTGGCAAAAGTTTGTAATACAGGTACATGTATATGTGTGTTACGCAGTGGAGAAAAGTTTGTATGTAAACATATGGTCAAATACTTTGTCGTATCACTGGATAATGTTTTAAGTGAAGACGCTGTCTTTGAAAATCCCATTTCTAAAATTGACAGTCGTCTCAAACTTTATACAGAATTTGGGCAAACTTGACAAGTGGTTAGACTAATTAGTTATTTTTGATAACGTCATGTTTGAAGGTCATTTTAATTAATCGGCAGTTGCTGGTAATTTTGGGGGCCGTGCCAGGGAAACTAATTTAACTAAGACAACTCTTAAATTTAAGTCAATTTTAAGATCAAACTTAAATTTGTCTCAAGTCCGTTTCAAGAAAAATATCCTACATGTAAATTTTGATTTAAGTTTTGTCTTAATTTTGACTAATCAATTTGAGGCGAACGTGTGGACTTCCCAACTACGATGGATTTTTTGCACTTTTTGAGGTTTTGGAACGTCTATAATAATGTATGAACGAGAATAAATTTGTTCATAATATGTGAGCCCTCGTGGAAAGCGCGGTAATATTGACGTTTTTGTTCGTTAAAATCATAACTTACGTAAGATGCAGTAGCTGTTTATTGTTTTGTATCCATGGTGCGTGACACTTAATAAAAATGTCATCGCTTGTGTTCCAATCAACGGGAGTTGGTCAGACTGGTCGTCTTAGGGTAATTGCTTAGTCACGTGTGACTTTGGCTGAACTAATCGTCAGCGAATGTGCAACAACCCCGTGCCAGATTTTGGAGGCCTCAACTGTCTAGGTATTCAGCAAAACTATCCGGGTGCGAAAAATTTTGCAATGATTTTTTCAAAGAAACTCATACTCAATATCTTTTTACAATTCGTTCTGGTTGCTTTTAAAGCATGCAGAAAGTCACTATTCGGTAATTAAATAATAAAACGAATAGTAGTAGGTTATCAATAACCCACATCCAGGTGTAATGTTACATGTACTTCGATTTTTGGCTAAAACACCGTGTTGTGTACTTGTCTTTACCATTGAAGTAAAATGTCAAAATACCTCACACATCAAACTTGCTGTTTAAAGTCTTTCTTGAAAATTAATGCCTGCATGTTTACGCATTTTTACGATTCCCTAATCAAGCTTAGATCTTCTTTCAGTAAATGGTCACTGGTCGTCTTGGGCATTTTCGACTCCATGTGACGTCACCTGTGGCAACGGAACCCGTGTCAGAAAAAGGGTTTGTGATGACCCAGCACCGATGTTTGGCGGTTTCAACTGTTCGGGTGATTCCGCCGAGGTTTTGAGCTGCTCTAATGGAATCCATTGTCCCGGTAGGTTTCTCATCACAAAAATCAGATCTTGTTTCAAAGAGTGTTTCTTTCTGCGTTTGGGTATTTTTTGTACACTTCTCCTTAATTTCGTCATAAGGGTTGAGGATAAGAAACTGGTCAAAACCGAGGCAATATAATTGTTGGTTCGAAGCAGCGACCAAACCAAGTCGGTATTCTAAATGTGCTAGACGGCGTGGTGCAAAATTGTAGGTAAACATTTAGTCAAATGTCGTGGTATTATTATTATGTTTTATGTTTTAGTCAGACAGCAAACTGGTGGAAAATTTTATTTAGCATCACGAATACAACATAAACTGTGCCCCAGAGCACCTCGGAAATGGCCACTCAAATACAAAAAATGGGCAAAATTTACCGATTTTTGCATTACAATGAAGCTTTAAGAAAACTCTTTTGAAAATGCAAAGACCGTTCTCTGATAGCGATGTTCAATTTCTGCATTAAAATCATCAATATTTTTTATATTTTCCGTTCTTGTAAACCGTTTTGAAACTACGTATTTACTTATACTATTGGAACCCTTTGAACCAGAATTGACCGAATTTGTTTTAACTTATACAATAATAACCCAAAAATTGAATTAAACATTTTGAACATGTCCGACCAGGATGCGTGTGACAAATCATTTCTAATCGGAGTTAGGCACAAATGATGTAAGTGACAATTTATTGCTCATATAAGTACTGTGATATTTACGATTCTTTAGATTTCTTTAACTTCAGACAATTTAATTGAAGTTAAGACAACAGCATGTGTTCGGTTTAAACGTGAGTGTGTAAACGGGCATGATAGGGACGGGAAAGTGTCGCGGGACCTCATGTTAAACACCACTTTTGTTCCAGTCAATGGGAATTGGTCAAGCTGGTCCTTGTGGGGTGCTTGCTCAGTTACCTGTGACGTTGGCGTAACTACACGAGAACGAAAGTGCAACAATCCCGTGCCAGCATTTGGAGGTCTCACGTGTCGAGGAGAAATTGCAGAAAATCGCACATGTAGTACTCAACGGAAGTGTCCGGGTACGAAAACAATGTCTTTTCGCAATCGACACTGATTTCTTTAAAAAACACAGAAATCTATAATTCACTAATGAAAACAAAAATCGTACCAGTCGATACGCTGTCAAACTAGGAGAACTACAAGCAGTATTTAACCTTATGTTAATTACCTGATCTCGAGTTGGGAGCATTTAATGATCCATACCCTGTGCATAATGTGTAAAATCGGAAAAAAACAATATCAGCACGAGTCATCCACATGGTGTTAAGTGTTCAAAGTCGTCAGTTATTGGGACGAGTTTTCCCGTAGTTTATGGCATTGCAACAAGTTTGTGGTGGTTATGACAACTCAGTGTTTGACTGCGCAGTCGCACTTTTTACCTTCCCCAGGTATGACATAAATTTGTACATATCCCGTGTTGCTGGATATTGCACACTGACGCTAAGTACGTTCATACGGCACACTCAGGCCCGTGGAGATAAGAAAAATTCAATAAATGTCCCTTTCTTCTATTTCCTAGTTTTTGAGAAAATGAATTCACGATTGTGGCATGCAGTTTTGTAAATGAAGATTTAACGATGTTGACAATTCAGTCACTTGTCACAACAGAGTAAATGTTGGTTTTAAGCACTTGGACGACTTTGTTGGAAATTAATGCTTAAAAAGATACCAAACGCGGTTTGTGCATAGTAAGCTGCAGTGTATATTGAAATCGACTGTTCCATAGAGGTCTCTGAAACCCAATAATGCTGTGTAACTCTCGAGAACCTCCAAACGTTTAAAGCAAAATTTGTAAACACCTTTCAATATTTGCTAATCGGAAATCTGACCAACGATGTAGGCGAGTTACATGGTAACTGTGGTGACAGACCGCACTCCAAGAACCACAGCATCCAATAGGGAGAATGAGTTGTTTGTTCAATCATGCTTTAATCGGTCAGGTGAGACGTCAATGGTGCATTACAAGATAACAGAATGGGGATTTGTTGCAAACTCAAAAAACATTATTTGGTATCCTTTCATCATTTCTGACTATGGAGGGAGAATTTTATAAAACGTTGTTATTGAGGATAGGACCCACACGGCCTCAAGTTTGTGTTCCACTTTGGAGGACCTATCAGCTTCCAATTTTAATGACACTCTGTGGCCGAGATGAACAATCCCAGATCACCGATGACATTACTTTTCCGCCAATGATGCCTTGCGTGCTCCTTAAATTATCACTGCTATGAATGTTTACAGTAAACGGTCATTGGTCGTCTTGGGTATATTCGACTCCATGTGACGTCACTTGCGGCAACGGATCTCGCGTCAGACAAAGAGCTTGTGACGACCCGGCGCCGATGTTTGGCGGTTCCAACTGTTCGGGCGATTCGGTCGAGATCGTGAGCTGCTCGGACAGAGTCAACTGCCCCGGTAGGACATGTTATTCGCAAAATCAATCAGTTCTTATGTCATTCAGTGTTCCAGTCTACATAGTGTCCTTGTTGTAATTTTATCTTGATCTCGATAGGAGACAGTCATCACCAGGCTAACACAAGCTCGAAGATAAGAAGCTGGTAAAACCGAGACTATTTTGGTTTGTTAAAAACTGGACAAATCCAGTTCATTAAAAAGAAGTCGGTAACTGCTTGCCGTTCAGTTTCCGTGTAGATTGATAATTATTGCAAATATTGCTGCTTTTGTCCAAATCAATGGGATTTGGTCGAACTGGTTGACGTGGGAAGCTTGCTCAGTCACGTGTGGCGTTAGCGTAACTACACGACAACGAGAGTTCAACAGCCCGTGCCAGCTTTCAAAGGCCTCTCGTTTCATGGAAAAAGTTTACAAAATCGCAAATGCAGTTTACAACACAAATGCATGAGTACGAAAACGTTTCCTTTTTCGGGTGACTTTGTTTCAAAGAAACTGATCCTCAATATCTTTTCATAACAGTCTCTGATTTCCTTTCAAGAAAGCAAAAAGATGCTACTCGTTAATAACATGAGTAGTGGTATCAATATCCTACACCTCACACTCCCTGGTTAAAGTTGTTTGTTGGGTATTAATGGTTAACTTATCTTACTTAACATTTTCTGTGCACTAATAAATCTTAGCTCTTCTTTCAGTTAACGGTCAGTGGTCATCCTGGTTACATTCTTCCCCATGCGACGTCACTTGTGGCAACGGAAGCCGCGTCAGACAAAGATCTTGTGACGACCCGGCGCCGATGTTTGGCGGTTCCACCTGTTCGGGTGATTCCGTTGAGGTAGTGAGCTGCTCCGACAGAATCGTCTGTCCCGGTAGGACATGTTATTTGCAAAAATCAATAAGTTCTCATTTCATTCAGTGTTCCAGTCTCCATACTGTGTTTGTTGTAATTTTATCTTGATCTGGATAGCAGACAGTCATCACCAGGTTAACACATGATCGAGGATAAGAAGCTGGTCAAAACCGAGACAATTTTGGTTTGTTAAAAACTGGACAAATCCAGTCCATTAAAAGGAGGCGGTAACTGCTTGCCGTTCAGTTTCCTTGTAGATTGATATTTATTGCAAATATTGTTTCTTTTGTCCCAGTCAATGGTATTTGGTCGATCTGGTTGACGTTGGAAGTTTGCTCAGTTACGTGTGGCGTTAGCGTAACTACACGACAACGAGAGTGCAACAGTCCCGTGCCAGCTTTTAGATGTCTCTCCTCTCATAGAAATAGTTTACAAAATCGCAAATGCAGTTTACAACAAAATTGCATGAGTACTAAAACTTTTCCTGATTCGGGTGTCTTTGTTTCAAAGAAACTGATACTCAATATCTTTTCATAATGGACCTTGATATCCTCTCAAGAAAGCAGAAAGATGCGACTCCTTAATAACAGGAGTAGTGGTATCAATATCCTTCACCTCACACTCCCTGATTAAAGTTCTTTTTTGGGTATTAATGGTTAACATATCTTACTTAATATTTTCTGTGCACTAATAAATCTTAGCTCTTCTTTCAGTTAAGGGTCAGTGGTCATCTTGGTTATATTATTCCCCATGCGACGTCACTTGTGGCAACGGAAGCCGTGTCAGACAAAGATCTTGTGACGACCCGGCGCCGATGTTTGGCGGTTCCAACTGTTCGGGTGATTCCGTCGAGGTAGTGAGCTGCTCCGCCAGAATCGGCTGTCCCGGTAGGACATGTTATTTGCAAAATCTAACAGTTCTTATGTCATTCAGTGTTCCAGTATCTATAGTGTCCTTGTTGTAATTTCATCTTGATCTCGATAGGAGACAGCTATCACCAGACTAACCCAAGCTCGAGGATATGAAGCTGGTCAAAACCGAGAATATTTTGGTTTGTTAAAAACAGGAGAAATCCAGTCCATTAAAAGGAGGCGGTAACAGCTTGCCGTTCATTTCCCGTGTAGATTGATATTTATTGCAAATATTAATGCTTTTGTCCCAGTCAATGGGATTTGGTCGAACTGGTCGAAGTAGGGAGCTTGCTCAGTTACTTGTGGCGTTGGCGTAACTACACGACAACGAGAGTGCAGCAGCCCCATGCCAGCTTTTGGCGGCCTCTCGTTTCATGGCAAAAGTTTACAAAATCGCATATGCAGTTTACAACAAAATTGCACGAGTACGAAAACGTTTCGTGTTTCGGGTGTCTTTGTTTCAGAGAAACTGATACTCAATATCTTTTCATAATGGACCTTGATATCCTCTCAAGAAAGCAGAAAGATGCGACTCCTTAATAACATGAGTAGTGGTATCAATATCCTACACCTCACACTCCCTGATTAAATTTGTTTTTTGGGTATTAATGGTTAACATATCTTACTTAATATTTTCTGCGCACTAATAAATCTTAGCTCTTCTTTCAGTTAACGGTCAGTGGTCATCCTGGGTGTATTCTTCCACATGCGACGTAACTTGTGGCAACGGAAGCCGCGTCAGACAAAGATCTTGTGACGACCCGGCGCCGATGTTTGGCGGTTCCAACTGTTCGGGTGATTCCGTCGAGGTAGTGAGCTGCTCCGACAGAATCGGCTGTCCCGGTAGGACATGTTATTTGTAAAATCAATCAGTTCTTATGTCATTCAGTGTTCCAGTCTCCATAGTGTCTCTTTTGTAATTTTATCTGGATCTCGATAATAGACAGTCATCACCAGACTAACCCAAGCTCGAGGATAAGAAGCTGATCAAAACCGAGACAATTTTGGTTTGTTAAAACTTGACAAATGCAGTCCACTAAAAAGAAGTCGGTAACTGCTTGCAGTTCAGTTTCCGTGTAGATTGATATTCATTGCAAATGTTGTTGCTTTTGTCCCAGTCAATGAGATTTGGTCGAACTGGTCGACGTGGGGAGCTTGCGCAGTTATGTGTGGCGTTGGCGTAACTACATGACAACGAGAGTGCAAAAGCCCCGTGCCAGCTTTTGGACTTCTCTCGTTTCATAGAAAAAGTTTACAAAATCTCATATGCAGTTTACAACAAAATCGCCTGAGTACGAAAACGTTTCCTGTTTCTGGTGACTTTTTTCTAAGAAACTGATGCTTAAAATCTTTTCGCAATGAACTCTGATTTCCTTGCAAGAAAGCAAAACGATGCTACTCGTTAATAAAATGAGTAGTGGTATCATTATCCTACACCTCACACTCCTTGATTAAAGTTGTATTTTTGGGTAATAATGGTTAACATATATTACTTAATATTTTCTGTGCACTAATAAATCTTAGCTCTTCTTTCAGTTAACGGTCAGTGGTCATCCTGGGTATATTCTACCACATGCGACGTCACTTGTGGCAACGGAAGCCGCGTCAGACAAAGATCTTGTGACGATCCGGCGCCGATGTTTGGCGGTTCCAACTGTTCGGGTGATTCCGTCGAGGTAGTTAGTTGCTCCGCCAGAATCGGCTGTCCCGGTAGGACATGTTATTCGTAAAAATCAATCAGTTCTTATGTCATTCAGTGTTCCAGTCGACATAGTGTCCTTGTTGTAATTTTATCTTGATCTCGATAGGAGACAGTCATCACCAGGCTAACACAAGCTCGAAGATAAGAAACTGGTCAAAACCGAGACAATTTTTGGCTTGTGAAAAACTGGACAATTAAAGGAGGTGGTAACTGCTTGCCGTTCAGCTTCCGTGTAGATTCCAAATCTAGTCGCTTTTGTTCCAGTCAATGGGAATTGGTCGAACTGGTCGTCGTGGGGAGCTTGCTCAGTTACATGTGACGTCGGCTTAACTACACGACAACGACATTGCAACAGTCCTTTGCCAGCTTTTGGAGGCCTCACGTGTCATGGAAAAAGTTTACAAAATCGCACTTGCAGTGTACAACAAAACTGCTCGATTGCGAAGGCGTCTCCTGTTCCAGGTGATTTTGTTTGAAAGTAAATGAAACTTAAATTCTTTTCATAATGGGCTCGGGTTTCCTTTCAAGAACTCAAAAAAGACGCGATTCGGTAATAAAATGAGTATTGGCATCAATATCTTACACCTTCATAATTCTACATTTAAGTCTTGCAGGATATTAATGATTAAGAAACCTTACTACATGTTTTCTTTTCACTAATAAATCCTAGCTCTTCTTCCAGTTAACGGTCAGTGGTCATCTTGGACATATTCTACCCCTTGCGACGTTACTTGTGGCAACGGAACTCGCGTCAGACAAAGAGCTTGTGATGACCCGGCGCCGGTGTTTGGCGGTTCCAACTGTTCCGGTGATTCCGTCGAGGTAGTGAAATGCTCCAACAGAATCGGCTGTCCCGGTAGGATATGTTCTTCGCAAAAATTAATTCCTTTGTCAAAAATTGTTCCAGTCTTCATAGTGTCCTTGTTGTAATTTTATTTTGATCTCGATAGGAGACCCTCATCACCAGGCTAACAAAGGTTCGACGATAAAAGGCTGGTCAAAACTGAGGCAATCTACTTCGTTCATTAAAACATCAAATAAATCAATCCCAATAGAAAGTCGGTAGCTTCTTGCCATTAAGTTTCCGTGTAGGTTGTGATTTAATGCAAATCTCCTTGCTTTTGTTTCAGTCAACGGGAATTGGTCGAACTGGTCATCGTGGGGGGCTTGCTCAGTTACGTGTGACGTCGGCCTTTCTGCACGACAACGAGAGTGCAACAGCCCCGTGCCAGCCTTTGGAGGCCTCACGTGTCATGGAAAAAAATTACAAAATCGCACATGTAGTTTACAACAAAACTGCCCGAGTGCGAAAACGTTTCCTGTTTCGGGTGATTTTGTTTTAAAGAAACTGATACTCAACATCATTTTATAATGGACTCAATAATAAAATGGGTAGTGGCAGCAATATCCTACACCCCTTATTTCCTGATTAAAGTCCTTGTTGGATATTAATGGTTAACTTGTCTTACTAAATGTTTTATGTTCGCTAATAGATCTTAGCTCTTCTTTCAGTTAACGGTCAATGGTCGACTTGGGTATATTCTACCCCATGTGACGTCACCTGTGGCAACGGAACCCGGGTTAGAGAAAGAGTTTGTGGCGATCCGGCGCCGATGTTTGGCGGTTTCAACTGTTCGGGCGATTCCGCCGAGACGGTGAGCTGCACTCATGGAATCGAATGTCCCGGTACGAAATTTTCCATCACATTATATTCAGTTGTTGTAGCAGAGATTGTTCCGGTCTGGATTTTGTCATTGCTGTATGTTTATGAAAAAAAATCGTCGATAACGCAATCATTCTGTTGACACAGCCCCCGAGTCATCAAGCAGAGCGCATACACTGAATTTTGAATTTTTGACAGTTTTTTAAATTTTTTATTGTCTAAAACTGATTATTCATTTACATGTTCGTGACAAAATGAAATCGACTTGAAAAGTTAACAGTGGTCATTTTAACCACATTTCAGAAATTTCCTTTCCTTGTAGTGTTGCTTACCAGGCTTGAATGGTAGCTCACTGTAGGAATATGGCAGCTTTGACAACAAATTGTCCAATAATCACACCACCACATAAAGGACCTTTGTCAAAATGCACAACAGACAAGCAGACCCACCGGGTTTGGGTCTGTGAAGCACTCACATTTTAAGAAACAAAAGCTCAAATGTTGCAATACACCAAGTGAAAAATTAGTTATTTTGGGGTAGAAACTATCCTCTGGTGTGTTTGTAGCGTATTCAGTAAAATTGATTGTCAGTGAAAGGTGATGTAATAATTTGAAATTTTCAAACACGGTTATCTCAGTTCATTATTTCACAGTAGTGGCAATACGCTCAAGTTTATTCTCAACTATTTTTGATCAATTTTGACGAAATCAAATACTGAAATCTAATACAAATAAACTTTAAGTCAGAGTCAGAGATAGACTTTGTAATGACCCACCGCCGATCTTTGGCGGCTTTAACTGTTCGGTGATTCCACCGAGGTAGTGAGCTGCTCCAAAGGAATTGGGTGTCCGAGTATGACATTTTTAATTGCAATAATCAGTCATATATCGATCAGTGTTTTGGCTTGCATTGTTTCATTTCTGTTTTAACTTAATCTCGTAAGGAGACAGAAATCGTCCTGTAGAAACATACTCGAAAGTTACAAACTGGCCAAACTGAAACAATTTTGTTTGGTTCCTAAAACCCATGGAAGCAAGTCCATAAAAAAACTGCTATGTACATGCGCATGTAATGGTTAAACATTGTATGCTAGCCCAATAACGCGGGAATTCACAGGACAAGACGACACAATGAAATCTGGTATCAGGCGACACTGGGTGTTTTCGCAAGAAACGCTTCCGAATGTCGACCTCACTCTAAAATGGTTTCGTATCTAGCGTACAGTTAACATCCAAGTGTTTGAAAAATCTTTGAACAATGTTGCTAATTGCTTCTCATTAATTTGTCTGGTTGTGCAACATAATTGAAACAATTATCAAACCAGTCACCAGTTGAATTTTGAGGTACAGTGCAAGCCAAAATGTCACCGTGCAGTTCTTGGCATGCAGTCGTTTGCTTATCCAGGACCCGCTCTATTGTATGGCAAAGGTTTCAGTGAAATGTGATGAAAATACATGCTAGAGAATGTGTTGGTGTAGTACACTGTACGTTCTCAAGGAACTTCCGCTATATCAGCTTTGCGTTAATTGTGGGACATCGCAACGGTATCAGAATGGCAGACGTGGCTACGTTAGTTAGAACTATCCATTCCAGTCAATGGAAATTGGTCGAGCTGGTCGTCGTGGGGGACTTGCTCCGTTACGTGTGAAGTTGGCGTGAGTGTACGAGAGCGGAACTGCAACAATCCCGTGCCAGCGCTTGGAGGCCTCTCGTGTGTTGGAAGAGCTTCAGAGAATCGCACTTGTAGTACACAACAAGTCTGTCTGGGTACGAAATCGAACTAGGTGTTTTCTTACACTGTTTTTTACATTGATCAATCATGCTCCATATTTTGTCTTAAACCACATTGACACTGGTGGTTTGCTTTTGTCTAAGAACCATAAAGCGTATGTCATAATTGTCTTTAACCTTGGAAATCAACCTGATTTTTTACCCGCCGAGGCAGTGTGACCACGTGGCATGAGCGTCCGCTTCCTTTACTTGAGGTCGTGGGTTCGAGTCCCGCTGAGGCACACTGCTACACCCTTGAGTCAGATCTCTAGCTACAACTCGGTTTTAACTTATACATGGATGGAACATCAAAATGTTCCAGGTAATCAGTAGAATGGGCCCACCTGGGCGGCCAGTGCACGTCTGGAACAGTGTGTACCAGACGGCCTGTAGAAATATGTTTTTATCTGGTGAACTACGCTGAGCTGTTTGGATTCCAGTGGCATTCTGGGAATGAAAGGGATAATTTAGACGACTTCTCTGTCAATCAATTTCGCTCTTTCCAGTTAACGGTCACTGGTCGTCATGGGTATATTCAACCCCATGTGATGTCACTTGTGGCAGCGGAACCCGCGTCAGAGAACGAGCTTGTGACGACCCGGCGCCGATGTTTGGTGGTTCCAACTGTTCGGGTGATTCCGTCGAAGTGGTGAGCTGCACCAATGGAATAGAGTGTCCCGGTAGGATGATATAATCCATCATTTTAAACTACTGATGAATTCCAAATCGTCGTGAAAATGTTCCCAGGTCATTTCAACGAGACACTTCTTTCCGTCTTCGAATTTCCTTGTTACCTCAAACCATCGGTATTTTCGAATACTAAATCTCTTCTTACATTTAGCTATGAAAACGAATAAGGTGATGTACATATGATAGGTGAATACATGTACATGTATTTGTATGGTGATATGCACAATCCTTGTTCACAAAGATAATGCAAATCCAATGTTGTCCCAAGTATTCTCAACTAGAGCCGTGAACGTCCGGTCAAAAATTCAGTGAATATAGAACGCAATTCTCACGTTAAACTCGCTTTTAGCGCGTACTAACCCTGTTTTAAAGCATATCCACGCGATCCCATTTTCTGGATTCAGGTCATCCATCCAAAAGTTGCCGCTGATGTGTACTCATTTGCAGCTGTTTTTTCTATTTTTGGACAGTTTGACAGATTCTGCTCCATCTAGTGACCATTCATGACACCAATGAGCGCTCCTATCCATCATATATTTTAACATTTTGCGTTGCTGTTGTCAATTCATTTACCTTTCTCCATAACCGATCAGCGGTTATCTTGGACATTTGACTAACTTCGTGACGTCATCTGTGGCAACGGATCTCTAATTTGTGACAACCTGGCACCGAAGTTTGGCCGTTCATACTGTCCGGATACTTCTGGCGGCGTTGTGATGTGTGCAGCCAGAGCCTACAGTCCTTTAAAAAAACGTTTCGCAGCTTTATAACTAATTGTCGCCATACAAATATTTGAGAGCTTCCAAACAGTTGATGTTTCCGATGATTGTATCGGGGTGTTTGTGTTTTGTGATTGTCAGCAGCTAGTGCCCATATGGCCAAGACCCCGGGGTTTAAATCTCAACTATTTTTCGCTTTTTCCAATCTCCTTTTTGCGCAGGCTCATGACAACACGTACGCTGTACTCGAACCCTTGTGTGGATGTCTGCTTAATCCACTTTTGCACTTGATTACTCCACCATTTCACAAAACTCTTACATGTAGTCTAAACTCGAAATGTTAAAAGTTTTATTCAATTTTTACATGCTTGACGCTCTATTCTAGGGTCATCAAGTGCGAACCTGAACCAGACACTCACATGGACATGCTTAGCAGAATAATATACTCCTGTTTTTAGTTCGTAGTAAAATAGAAAGCATATGTCAAACTTAGAAATTCGATTTCGGACATAAAGGTTGGAGATCATACTGTAGGTTCTCTACATGAAACTATGTTGGGCAGGGTGCTCTTGCACTTGTTATTTTCATGAAGTTGTAAATTAACTTTTCCAAAATTACCGGAACGATTTGTAGGGTTGTAAAAAACTGACAATGCGTGAACTGACTGAGCCCAGGCGGTCACTATTTGTCGGTTTTTCGCCCATCATAATCTCGAGAAATATCGAACGGCCAATTCTTTGCAAGACTAAGTAATTATTTCTCAACACAGTAATGAGCAGGTTGAGACCAATTTCGTCGGAGTAATGTTGTCACAGTGTGGGGACCGTGTTCTACCATGCTTGTGTGGATTTTGGGAAGATATGGTAACTGGGGAGATGTAGAGACTTTTGGCGAACTTTGTGAGGGTGTTGTGGTGTTTGTGGGGTGTATTAGCACCTACTGTACAATGTATACGTTTCCAGTGCAACGTGTCCGAATCAAAAAGTATTTCATGTTACGTGTAAGTCCATCGTTATGGAAACCCTCCTCATTTTTAAGACAGTAAAATTGATGGATGCAGAACGAGGGAGGAACTGTCAAGGAAGACATGGCCACTGGCGGATTTCGATGCTTGAGGCTCCCCGACAAAAACCACATAGTACATGTATGCGTTGCCCTTAATTTGGAAGGAAATGCCTTTGTTTCTAGAAAGTTTTCATTTCGCGTGCTCTGTGACTCTCGGCATGGCCAATTGCCTCTTTACTCTCTTTTTAAGCTGATGGCGAAGATACTGGTAATATTTGGTCCAAGTGGAGTCACTGGTCTGCGTGCGCGGCCACGTGCGGTCTCACTTACCGCTCGAGGACACGTGCCTGTAATGATCCTACGGGGTTGGGTGTCGATTGCAATGGATCTGATCTGGACTATGAAGTGTGCACATTACAACGATGTTCAGCAAGTAAATGACGAGTACATATTTCGAGTTCTATAGTAGCAATGTTCAGTTTATTTCTGCGGCAGGTGTCGTGCTACTTAAACCTGTCAAAATGCAATTAGTGTTAATCGGTCAATCTTGTTTCTTACTGAACTGAAATGATATCTAGATTATAAACAACTGGGTCGTTGTTTCTTCAGCTTTTTTATTAATTAAGAGTAACCACTGGATTTACCAAACCTAGTTTTGAAGGTGAATAGTGTAATCGTTTACAACATTTTAACAATAGGTTTGATAGATTCCGGTGGAATAGTGACAGAAATATAGCCGCAATCTGTTACCTTCATTATATATTTATACATGTAGAAGGAATAGGTGGATTTCCGGAAGTTCTGTCTAATAAGTGTTTGAGTTGATGGAAGGATCTATAACATTGCAAGAGATCAATGATGGAGTTGAGAATCTCTCAAAAACTTGCGTTACCGATATGGGTTTACGATTTTCAGAATATAATGTGTTCTATATCTACATGTATTACTTACCGAACCCCAATTTAAAACGCAATTCTTTGGGTAAAAATCTACAGTATCTAGATAGTGTTGTTCTGAGATCAGTGTTTTGTCCATTTTGCTATCGAAGACAATGCCGACTACGTTCCGCATATAAATTATTTTGTTTTAAAGTGCATCAGACTGTCTCAAACTGTACGTAAACTTTAATCAAACCTGAGGGAAGTTCATGAGACGAGACTCAAAACCCGGGCTGTACTAGTCCAAGGTTCCTCCCCATTCCGAAGTTTATCTACTGAAGTATTCATTTAAAACCATTCTTGATATTTTCTTTATTTTACTTTTTTTCGTCATCTCCAGTTCTAAGGAATAATAGCTAACTCAATGAGCAGTCTCTCAGTAAGTGATTTGCTATATTCACCAATGTCATTGAGAGACAATGGCCTGAGCCTATTTTCCCGAATGAACAGTGTCATGTTTGTTCAGTCATAAGGATACACAATCCCCAGTATTTAATTGATTTCCAGCGAAAGATGTGAAGACTCAAAATGTAGACTGGTCAGTGTGGTCTGAATGGACTAGCTGCAGCGTCACGTGCGGTAATGGGATAAAATGGCGGAGGCGGATATGTCCTAGAAATGACGGCCAGCCGTGTCGGGGACATAGCAACGAAACTCAAGACTGCTCGAACAGGGAGTGTGTTATAGGTTTGTATCAGTCATGACCAATTTTCCAGTCAAAGAAGATGTGCCGGATTCAAAGTTCTCTCGGAATCCTAAACGATAAGAAATACTTTGATCCCGGTAATGTTAACTGGCCCTTCCCGGTTGCTGTAATATTTTCATCGCCTGTCTTCCCAATTATTCCAACACGGTCGCCCTTGGAGATACATCTGTACCACCTTACATCACAATCTTTTAATGTAGGTATGCACTCTAACTTACACGTGTGTGGCTGAGTTAAGAAAATATGTTAAAGGCTCGTTGTTTTTTCTTTGTTATCGATTGAAACCAGAACATTTGGCCCTTTTTCCGGTTTTTGATTTGTGGAATATGTGCCACTAAATCGCTGGAAATGTACATGTAGGCGTGAATTCGCTGCTTCCATTGGCTTGTTTTAATATGCTTAGAATATCCGCCTTCCACATGCGATTGTGATGTAACTTATCCACCTCTTAAATATCGATAAACTCAGCAAAGCCATTACCAAAAGCATAGAACTGCAGAACTGGAATGCCAAGTTCGATTTCTCGCGGCTGAGGTTGCGTCGCGCATGCGTGGGAGTTTGTTTCGGTGTTGCTTCTTGCTATGGCTTTATAGGGCTTAGGGTTGAATATTTGTTTAGTGCAAAAGAATTAAATTTAGATGTGTTGTAATCGAACTCTTCTTCCTGAAAAAATCTTCTATATATTTTTAATATTTTGCTGTCTAAAGGCCCCAAACATTGTCAAACAAAGGATCATCTGCTTGCGATTTTGCGATTCGGGAAGCCGCGGGTCTAAGACAAAGCGCAAGGATCACCAAAACGAGCAAAAACGTCCAGCTTAGTGGTAGACATGACGCCAAAAGACGTAGAATGGAAATTTGTGGTAACCTAGTTCACAGACCAAGTCGGTTTTTCATTTTTAGATGAACGGGAAAATAGGGCTATCTTGCCTAGTATATATTACAATAGTATACCATGATATGTCAACACGAGTAGTTTTTGAAAGTTACGCAAACACATCTGTTACTAGGGCCTAAACGTTTTATTTATAATGGCACAAAACCACTCAGACCCCAAGTGCCACTTCTTTTCCCCAAATTCTGTAAAATGGTTTTAACAACCAAAAATGCCCGATTAAAAAACTCTAACTTGAATGGTTGTCAAAGTGGCTCTAACACTGAAGCTGAAACGGTGTCACAACCCCAGACACAGTGTTTCCGGTATCCACAGACTGGTACATGTAAAGAATGACCAGGGTAATTGTCGGATATCTTGACTAATTTTTCCTGGAAAGCACTGGTCGTCTGGAAACGTGCCTCAAGAGTCCCACTTGATAATTCCATTGTGAACAGGAATGACGAAATTTGCTTTTGTATTGAAGAATTTTTCTGTATATGAAGCCTGGTCTGCTAGGGGATCTCGGTCAACCTATGTAGAGATTTACCAGGAGATTCTGTGCAGCGGAAGGCACTGAGGAACACAGTTGATACGAGTGCTTGTGACTAGATTTGAGAAGTTTAAAAGAGTGAAATACATGTAGCTTCCTATTCCTATAGAAAGTAATATATCCGGTCCCACGTGATCAGCCGTTAATTGAGAATATGAAAGCATCCTGTCAGAAGCTTTATCAGATTTTCGTCCTCTACAGAGGACATGTGGAGGAAATGAAGATGATAAAGACAGCTTTCAGTATAAATTTCATCAGTACAAGACAAGTATTGTATTGTTGCTTATGTTTTTCCACGACTTCTTAGTAGACCCAAAATATACAGCATATAAGTTAATAAAAACGACGAGGGATTTAAACCAGCTTGACATGTTTCGGGGTTTATTAAGACACCATCAACAGAAGAAAAAACAGTGGCCACCTTGCTAGGCCCAACAACAAGTAATGATACACAGACACAGTCAGTTACATGGAAGTAACAATAGACTAGCCTAATAACGACAACCTTTGGTGAGCCAGTTGGATATTGAGACTAGGCCTGCACCAATCCAGCTTGACTTTGAAACAGTTGCAGTGAGTTCAAAATGTTGCTTCATTCACATTGGGTTCCAGTCTTTGTTTAATAGCAAGATTATCAACTTTTTCTTTGGCAAAATCACGATAAACCTTTGATATCTAAATTTTGGAACTGATCTCAATGCTAATGAACTGGTTCAAATATGACACTCTCCATGTTAACCATTCAAACTACAGGTGACCACGTTTACTCTTAATCCCATACCATAACTCGTCAGTCTACATGTACATGAACAATTAGTTGGACCACTTTTAAGTAAAAAATGATATTTACTCTAATGATACTAGAATGTGGATTAACGCTTATCACCCAGACAATGTACAAAGTAACATTGAAAAAACGAGATATCTAGATTTTAAATGATCTAAATGCCAGGGAATTGGCTCAAGTATGGCACTCCCAATGTTAACCTTTCAAAATACAGGTGACCTCGCTTAACTCGTCAACACATACCGTATACGTATCTCCTCAGTCTGCAATTTCTGCATATACAATGGTGGACCACGTTAAAGTGAAAAATGATGTTTAATGTGACTACAATCTGGTTTAACACTTCTCTACCAGATTATACAGAGTAGAAAACGAGATATATAAATGTGTTAAGTGATCTGAATGTCAGTGAACTGCCTAAAATTAACTTTTCCAAAGTTAACCTTTCAAAATACAGTTGCCCTCGCTTACATGTAAGTGGTCATCACCTATTGTACACGGAACTAGCCAGTCTGCTTAAGTCAGTACATTTCCTTTGGCTTACACAGAAGTCAACACTCAGATAAAGCCTCGCTTTTTTGTTAAGCTAGGTTGAGTGTATTATGAATTTGAAAGATGAAAACTGAAATAGCAGCACCTTTCAATAAAACCTAAGAACGGATGGTAGTTTCCAAAAAACTGAACAACGACATTTTGACCAGATCACCGACTAAATATGTTGTTTTTACTGAACCTACTTATGGTTTAATGACTGACAAAGGCGCAAGACGTGTTATTTTATTGCCTCAGTTTCTACAACATCACATTGGTTAAATCAGTAAGGAAACCCAACAGATTGCACAATCTTCTGGCGAAGCTGAAATCTGAAGTCTTCTCCATAATATGACAACTTCCCAGGGCGGTTCAAGGCAGCCAAGCATGAAAAGGAACCATTAACCTGCTTTGGTGTCAGCCAGTCTTCCTCTGCATGCGCGCACCCAGCCTTCAATATGGGGGTTTCTCGAATTCCTAACGTTGTGGACCTTTGAGTAACAACATAGTCTGTGGACTGAAAAAAAGGGGGCGCACCACTGTGAATTTGTGTTTGTTTAGTGGACTTTTGTCTCATTTTCTCGGACTTTTTGTTTCTCACAGGCGGACCTTTTTGCCCAATTCGCCAAATGAGGGGAGGGGTCATTCGAGCCCCCCGAGCCCCCTCCCTGGTGTGCACATGCTCTGTAAACTGTATCCTTCTTCATCGCCTGTGCAGTTCTTGCGGGGTCTGTTTTGTTGTTCTCCTCTCTGGAAAATAACACTCTCAGAGAAACGTTCTCTTTTCGCAGAACTTTGCAGTGCCCAGCCACTACAGAAGCGTGACTGCCTCTGAATGATTCACTGATTTTTGCCGAGATGGTTCATTTGATCCATTGGCATGTAATATGTAAAACGACTCTAAGAGCATTACATCCAACTTGAACAAGCACTGGGTACCGGCAATTTCGGGGTCCACGGAAGAAATACACACAGTAGTACCTAGCTGTATTTTGACGACAGCCTTCATTCAGCTAGCTGGCTGGCTAAGTGGTACCTAGCTGTATTTTGACGATAGTCTTCATACAGCTAGCTGGCTGGCTATATGTTAGTGAAATATCCGGTATCGCTTATTTGTTGTTAGTGAAATATCAGGTATCGCTTTACTTGTTGTTAGTGAAATACCCGGTATTGCTTTACTTGTGGTTAGTGAAATACCCGGTATTGCTTTACTTGTGGTTAGTGAAATACCCGGCATCGCTTCCTTATTAGTAAATTATCTGCTTTCGCTTTACTTGTTGTCTGTGAAATATTCGGTATCTCGTAACTTGTAAGTTTGTCAAAAGTACTTGCTCTTTGGTAACATGTAATAACATGCCTGTTTCTGTAAGTGCAAGTACGGATAACCATTCTCTTCCACCTGTTTGTGTTTACGTTTATGCTTTAGAATGGAAGAATTTTGAAAATAAAAAGCCTTTCTGTAGATGGTGCCTGGTCTGCTTGGGGCTCTTGGTCGTCCTGTGCACAAACTTGCGGTAACAGCACCCATGAACGAAGCAGACGATGCAACAATCCTAGTCCAGCTCATGGTGGATCGTCTTGTAAAGGACGAACAAAAGATTACAAAGTATGCACTTACTCTGCTTGTCCCCGAGGTAATCGCGTTTTGTGTCACTTATGTTTTTTAAATAAGCATGCGCGGTAGCCAATATTAGTCAATTCAGTTTGCTTGATAAGTCACACTTATTAAATCCCATATCATGTACTGCAGATACGCCAGGGTTGAGAACGTGGGCATTTAGTAGTTGGCGAGACAGGGCTCGCTTGCAGACATCTGCGGCCACCTTGAAATAGATGACTTCATTTGTTGTATATTGACGAAGAAGTTGTAAACCTATCATAGCTTTTTCACATACTTGTCTCAAGAGTGCTTCGCATTAGTATACACACGATACTTCAAAAATACGTCGCGAAGAGCAAATGAATTGTTGTCTTTTTGTTTGTATTCACCCGCGAACATGAACATATCGGGCCAGGATGAACTAAGATCCGTTGACACAGTGGATTCATACTGTTCTGGTTCGTGGACAAGGCAACAGTTGGTCACATGATATCTAGGAGGACTTTTTAATCATAGCATCAAAGCCTTGATTGTTCATTGTTTACCACACTTTTCGGTTTAGAAAAGTAGAAAACTGCCGTCCGCGCATGTGAAATTAAACAGATAACGTAAAATGGGCAGAAGATCAGAGAATGACATCATTGTGTATCTTAAAAGAAGATAATGACACAAACATCATCTTCAAAAGTTCAACTTATAATGAATCGAATACCGTACCACTGGTGACCTCGATGACTGGCTTAGTGCCCATGCTCCTTGTGAAATGCCGATAGCGTAGCAAGTTATGAAGTCATCAATAGTATCCGGCATCGCTTTACTTGTTGTTAGTGAAATATCTGGTATCGTTCTACTTGTTTTTAGTGAAATAGCCGGTATCACTTTATTCGTTGTTAATAAAATATCCGATATTGCTTTACTTGTTTTTGATGAAATGTCCCGTAGCGCGTTATTATTGTTAGTGAAATATACACTGTACGGTATCGCTCTACTGGTTGTTAGTAAAATACTAGGTGTAGTTTTACAAGTCCAGTCTTTTAAAGCTGCTATAACTCCGTGTTGAGCCAGAAAAATGATTTTTTTGATTAAAATCAATTTCGGTATTTAATATGGGCTATACTCGGATAAAAGATAATTTTTGGGCTTGGAAAGAGCTCACAATTCGTCATTGCTTAAGGACATGCTTTACGTACAAAACGTTCCTACGTGACAAGCCTACTCATTGAGTAGGGTCTGTTTCATAAAAAGTAAGTCAAAACTTAAGTCATAAATTCGGGGTACCTAGCAAATTGTCCAAAATAGCTAACTTTCACGTTAACAAAACCAAAAAAGTATCAGAGAACTAGTTACCTTGAGAAAATTTTTGTAATTTCTACGCTGTAGTGTACTAATAATTATCACTAAAATTAAATTCAGTTAATATTTGAAGTTAGTGCGGAAGACCAAATTCTGGAGTTAAGTTTGAAACAGACCACTCAACCAATTGTGTTCTGTCAGCTCTTTCCAACCTCGAAAATCATCTCTTACCTGAGGAAAGAATAACTTAATTTACGACCACTTTTATCACCGAAGGCAATCTGTATCAAAAGTTAATTGTTTTTGCCAATAAATAAAAAAATGAATGTTTGAGTGGTTGCCTCTCCATGTTTCTATGAATGCTTTTACCTTTCAATGAAACTATTCTCAAAATGCTTTAGTTGATGGTAACTGGTCTGATTGGGGATCTTGGTCGACGTGTGCACTGACTTGCGGTTCTAGCACCCAGGAACGAAGCAGACGATGCGACAATCCTAGTCCAGCTAATGGCGGGTCGAATTGCGACGGACGAAAAATTGACTACAAAGTTTGCGATAACCTTCCGTGTTTTCAGGGTAACTCCTTTTCGTCTCTTATGTTATTTACGTTTAGGGTGTGAAGTACTTAACAAGTGGCGCGGAAATGCTTCTAGGAGTGATGGAATACCTGGTTTGAAGGCGGAAATTTAATCACTAGCTAGAGGAGCTGATCCGTTAACAACCGCGTACACCGTGTCTTAAAAGGATACTTAGCCCTGTTTTGACAATTTTAACGGGTCTTCGTTCTGTCACCTGCTAATGCATCATTGGCGTCAATCTTCCAAGTTAAAGACAGGAATCAACTGAAAATCATGCTCCATATGCCGCAGATTGGGCATTATGGACCTTGGTGGGTGGTCTTTCCTCACATTTATCGTGTAATTCGCTAAACGTATAGGTCATCCTTGCCCGTTTAGCTGACTTTGAAAGAAGTTTTTAAATTTTCCTGTAACCTTTGAAGGTTGTCGAGGGTTACAGAGCATTGTTTTCTTTCATAGAACTGAACAGAAAAGTCGGCTTTAGTATCTGTTTATACATGTATGCCAAAACCGGTGTTGGTACCCATTAAAAAAACTCAATGACTTCATTTCTCATGTATTTTTGACAACTTTGTCAGTTTCCTTCAATTTTTCCAAAAATATCAGAACATCCTTAGTTTGAAATACGTCGCGTACAGCAAATGAATTTCGATGTTTTTTGCTTTAACCTGCAAACCAACCCCATCCCTAATTTCGGGATGGCAAAATTTAAGATAAGAGCAACTTCGTGATTAACACCAATGACCACTAAGTAATATGTACCTTCTCGAAAGTGATATCTGGGTTTGGAAAGAAGTAACGATTCGTAATTGCTTGAAAACATGCTCGCCGGATAAAATGTTACGCCGTGGCGTCGCCAACTTGTAGAAGTCAGAAATTTCGTCTATTTCTTTATCTCACCTCAGCAAAAGACAGGGGCACAGAAAATTCATCCATTATAATTGACACAGCTAGTTTTCGTAAATAATTTCTGAACTGTGAAAGGCTAACAATATAGTCATATACGGTAATTACGTTCATTCAGCTGCAGGTGTACTTTGTAGTGGTAGAGAAAGTCAATGTTTCTGACTTTTTCTCTAGTGTTTATAGACGTTTTACAGTGTCGGATCTAGGATATCACAAGGGGGGGCCCAACTTTTTGTCAGGCTGTAAGCATTTGTGCAAACTGAACCACGGTTGTAGATGCGCATAGCACCGAAGTGGGGGGAGGTCGGGAGGGGGGTTTGCCCAAGAAATTTTTCTGTTTTTACCTCTTAAAATTCAAGCATTTTTCTTGATTCCTGAAGACAAAAAGGCAAAAAAGAAAAAAAAAACGGAGAACGTGTCGGACAGACAAAGTGCAAGTACTAAGAATCGAACTCACGACCTCGCGGACAGAGCGCGCGTACGTTACCGCTACACCAACAGGCCATAACTATATTTCTAAGAGACCTACTTATTTATGGTCCACAGCGTTTGCGCGCGAAACCTACTTCTTTTTATAATGCTTATTACACGTTTTATATTTTGTGCCATCAATTCTTAGCAAATTTGTCGTATTTAAAATAGTCTTCAAATTCCCAAAAGACCAAATCCGTTTTTCGTGTTTGCAATAATGAAGGGATTGCTTTGGAAATCGTCTTAACATNTATTTTTTTTTGCGGCAGCCAAGGGGGGGGGGGGCGCTCCCCCTAAATCAGCCTATGTTTTAAAGGTTAGCTTTCATAAAACAGGCCCCTGGTTTTAAGCAAAAGCGAATTGTGCGTTCTTTCGAAACTCAGGTAGTCACGTTTAGTTTCAGAATGAGCTAACGATCAGTTAAGACCATTTGTAATTATATGTTGCCTGAATCAAGTCATGTTTAGAAAGCCATTTGGGCACTGCTTAAGGAAATTGAAAAACAAAATTGGTTATGTGAATGAAATTCTACATGAAAATAAATCTTGTAACTCGTAAAAATGACTTACTCCCGTTTGTGTTTTTCACTATTTTCCTTTTCATTGAAAGTGACTGCAAGCATTGGAGACCCTATAGTTAATGGGGCTTGGTCAGATTGGGGACCTTGGTCGACCTGTGCGCGGACTTGCGGTGCTAGCACCCATGAACGAAGCAGACGCTGCGACAATCCTAGTCCAGCTAATGGCGGATCGTCTTGTGAGGGACGAAAAGTGGACTACAAATTATGCCGAAACTCTCCCTGTCCCCGAGGTAAACCTTTTCTGTCACTGCCGAAGTATGTTTGCATTATTCTTGCGCGGTAGACAATTTTTGTTTGCTTGCTGTTAAATGAAAACCTTACAGAGAACTGGCGATGAGTCTGGTTTTAGGAGATATTTTAAAGCTGATATGAACCCAAATTCTTTATAAGGAGATACCATAGTAAATTGGGTGTCGACTTTTTACACAGATTAACAAATTTTCCAGGTTCCTTGTCGCCAGATGACACGAATACGTGACATTCAATGGAGAGTACTGTTCAAGCACAACTTGTCACCTTCAAAATTTGGACAATTTGGATCTGCAGGAATGACCAAATTGTCAAAGTTTTGAAGTTGTGACAATTTGGGACGGTGTGAACATTTGGCTTACACAGATCACGCGACCTGAATTTGAACCCACTTTATAACAACATTGGTTTAAAGATAATGTTTATACCAACATCCCCAACAGCTTCCAGAAGCTGAAAATATCGCTGCAAAAATCTGCAACATACGCCTCAACGAAATTAGGCGAATGGCTGACGATATTGCTCTCCGCCTGCAAATGAAGGCTGCTGATGGACACAGCAAGAATATCTTTAAAGATAGAAATCCAACTTTAACTCGTGACCCCATAACATGGATACTGTTCTTTCAATTCTTCCCGCAGTGGAATTGTGATTTGTAAATTTGAAGTCATTAATAATGACATTTGAAAGAACATATTCTTTTTGTCTCTTTATTATAAAAGTAATAGGCATCGCTCTGCATATCCAGTTTTTTCAAAACTGCTGTTAGCCAGCATTCCGCCAAAGGATCGAACTTATAATTAGGACTACTCAGTGCTATAATTTGAGCCCCAACTAAACCCTGAATCGGGGTTATCTCGGAGCGTGTAAAAAGAGATTGTCGCTGTTTGGTAAAAATAGCTCGATGCTGGGAATAGTCTGTTATCACTACTCTATTTCCTAGCCTGTTTCTGTCTGAACTGTTCGTTATTTCTAAGCCCAAACTCAACAACAGGTTGAGGAAAGAACACGTTCAGTTGAGGGCAATTTCCTAAGTGTAACTGGCCTAAACCAAAAGCATTGTTCATGGGAAGTGTGTGGATGCCTAACCATTTCAAGATTCTGCTCGTGCGTACGCTATCCTACATGTCAAGCCATGTCGTAGATTTAAAAGTTTGATCAAAGTGATACTAAACCGTGTTTTTGAGATTTTAACCAATTCTTATTCTATCACGTGCTAATTCACCACTGGAGTCCCACATGAGTGATGAAAGCAGGTTTCAAATAAAAACTTTGTCTGTCACGGATAGGATATTATGGTTCGTGATGAGTTGCAGCGTAAATTGCCAAAAGCGTATGTCACGCCTTTTCGTAAAGTACACTTTTCTGAGGAATTTTCAAATTTTGCTCGAAATATTTGAGGAATGTCGAGGTTTGCAGAGCATTATTTTAGATGGTTACAGGATGAGAACGACGTTTTTTAATATCTGTTAATAGGCCAAAACCGGGTTTGGCACCCCTTTAAGTTTTTCTTAGCCGTTCTTGAAAAGTTCCTTCAGTAATCGCATTTCAGTAAACTTCGTGATTGACGTGTTACGTGCGCCGTTGACAATACTTTTGTTTCAGATGGCGAATGGTCTCGCTGGTCTGAATGGAATAGGTGCAATGTTACTTGCGGTCCCGGTGTTCGTTCTCGCCGTAGATGGTGTGACGATCCCACGCCATCGGACCAGGGTGCCGATTGTGAGGGGCCGCCACTTGAAACTCGACAATGTGCCAGCAATGTATGTCCGGGTAAGTCTGGAAATTTGATGGTGTTTCTAACCAACTGCCTGCAATAATAGCCAGATAACAATGCAAATAGAATGTTTCTTTTTTGTCATTTTCATGCGTGAAGTCGATAAGTTTTCTGGATTTTGCGATATACATGTAAGTAGATTTAGCGATTGTGCTCGATATTCACATTCGTTCACAATGAAGTTACTGTGTTTATTGTCATGTTGTTACCATCGCACTCATTTCATTATTTTTAGGCGACAATACAATTGGTGACGAAGTCGATGAAGATGGTACGTATAGAACTTCTAAAAATCCGAACTCTTCTAATAAGATCTGTCTGGAGGTCAATGCTCGAGTTTATTGGCAAGTGTCTTAATATTTCAAATTTTAAAAGTTGCAGTTGTACACTTTTCCTGATAATAACTGAGTTTATCATTGTACCTATCATGATTTTGAAAATCACTTTCGACTCAGAGGGATGGGCGACGTGGCTTGAGTGGTCAGCTTGCGTAGACACATGTGGCACAAGTCACCGTTACCGAACAAGGGAGTGCCTCAATCTCCAGGCGCAAGATGGCGCGGAGATGTGCGCCGGTAGCAGTCTGGACTACAACATTTGTCAATTAGAACAATGTCCTAAAGGTAAGCTTCATTCTATTTAGGGTTTATATTTGGATGACCAAGAAATACTGCAGCTCCACACTCGTTATTTACCCACGATGCAATATTATGTCACAGGGAAACATGCTAGTGACTACCTCGTGCATTAATTATTTTGTATTTAGTTATTGTAATGCAAGGAAATTTGTAACACTACATTTTGAGTTGCAATACTGGCACCGCGAAATATGCAAAAAGGCAAATATCAAAGCTGTATGCTCAATGTACTGTTCATCCTCTGTTGCCCTATATGCGCGTGTTTAAGCCCATGCGCCTGTAGTCGGAGCTGTGCCAATATCAGCAATTAGACACGCCTATTGGCGAATCATTTGGCTGGAACCATGCTTGAAAATGATGCTTCCGATTTAGGCGCATCTCAGTTATTTCTTTAAAGTATTCGCAGTTATTTGGCTCTATGAATTTGCTTGTTTATAGTAGATAGCCTTTTCAGTTAAGTTCACCATATTGCCACACGCTCACTTAAAATAATGTGCAAAAAGAGTACAAACTACATGTATTACAAGTGTAAAACATGTAGCATGTATGCAGTGTAAAGGAATGAATAAATACAATCATATAAAAAGAAATGAAAAATACCGTAAAAAGAAATAAGCTATAAAGCAAGATGTTGGAAAGGTAAAGTGAAATACACAATCTTTTGGCAAATCAATTAAAAAGAAATAAATAGTAATGCAAGTATATTGAAATATAAAACTAATTGAACCGTGACAAAGGTATAATGCAGATATAAACGATTAAAGTCTGATTAAAAACAACCGTTTATACAACTGAGAAGGAGAACAATATCGCACATTTATCAATAAGCAATTAATGCTTATTTTCTTCCATCTACCTGCCAGATGAGTTACCTTGTGGTATGAAAATCAACCATGTCTGTTACTTGATGTGGACAAATTGAGTCGGGTTCCGTATTCGAAATCGAACTCGAAACTACGTTTGACATTTGTCGTCCCCCGTCTGTGTTTTTCTCTGCCCAATTATGCTGTGGCTCACCTGGGTGACTCCTGACTTCAACAGGATTGCCAAAGTGCTAACGCTATACGGGTGTTGAATGAGTACGTGTATGGCACTAATGTGACGTCATTCGGACACCCAAAAAGGAATAAAAATGAACAGAAATTCCAATTGTCAAAAATGTGCAGATCTTGGGTAGTTTTCCCATTCAGTTAACCACGGGGACATTTTGGTTTTGAAACTTACAAAATCATTTGTTTCTATTGATTGGTGGGCGCCAAAAATGACTGCACCTATTGTATGCTCCCGTAAAGTTGAGAAGGGCCAAGCTTGGACTAGTCCATAGCCTGGTAAGTCTTGTCAATTTGCTTGATAATTTAAAGCGCAATACACAATATACATGTATGTCTTAATTATTATAATTGTTATTTTTAATTTAGGAATTTTTATTTCATTTTTGACTGGGTCCAAAACGTCAAATGACGTCATACTAAACAATGCTATAGGGGTCATCAAATTCGAACTTGGGCCTACTAGACACTCACCAGCTAAATTATAACAACTCGAGAAGTAAAATAGCAGAACTTGCATAAAAAGGAAACGGAAAGTGTCAAAAACTAGTTCAATTTCGCGTACAAAGAATAGAACCCTGGTCCAGAAGTTTCGGAGCCTTCTGAACCTTTCTGCTGGGAAATTGGAGGTGTTCGTAATAAATTGTTGAAGGCATGGGATTTGCATCTCATCGGGAATTATCGGTGGTAACCAGCTAATGACAAACTTGGTGACTACCGGTACAAGAACTTGTGGATCAAACGACGCTTCGGAAATAATTTGTTTAAGGATTTTAGCTTAAATTTTTTACAAACTTCATGAAACGAAGTTTAACGCAAGTTAATTTAATCGAAGCTTAAGCCCAAATAATGCCCATTCAACACAACTCCAGATTTCTCAAACTTAACTGAATTTAATGTGATTTTTTGCTTTATTTATAATTTTGGTGATGCACCACCACCACCGCTGCCGCCTTAGAATGTGACAAATGAATCATGTATTGTGATGAACCCCCAGCTATCGGCATTCGTAATGAGATTCCCGCGGAGCACTGCCCCTTTCAACAAATAGAAATAAGAAATGATAGCAAAATAAGGCAAACAGAAACAGTGCTGATAGTTATATTTTAGTGATTATCTCTCGACTGTTCTAACTTGGTGAAAGTAAAGAAAAGAATATCTTTAATGTCGTAATAAAACGTCGCATAACTGAGGGTTGTGTTTGAAAAAAAAATTAGGCGCCGCCGTTTCCCTCCTGCAGAAGATGGCCGATGGTCCTCCTGGACCGCGTGGACTAACTGCAACGCCACCTGCGGTGCAGCATCACGATGGAGACGTCGGCAGTGCAACCTTCCAGAGCCAAGTAACGGCGGGAAACCGTGTGATGGAAATGCTGTTGATAATCGGAAATGCGACAACATTGACTGTCCATTAGGTAAATAAAGGATGGGTGTTACGGCGCCAATTCATGTAGAGTGCATATGCGTAAAGATGCAATTTGCATGAGTCATAAGTCTATATTATTATTATTGCTGTTTTTGTTTTTGTTGCTGTTGTTGTTATGATGCTTCTAATTCCCCCATATGTACGTAAATGTAATTCGTGGCATTGCGTTTTGCTTCCGGCAACGAATTTTGTGATCAGCCGATTAACGCTTTCACCAGTAAGCCTACTGTACATACATGTAATCAAGCACTTTGATTGAACCCAGTCTTGACTGTTACACATAACTGTGCCCAATATTCTGACAATTTCCAAGCAAAATAAATGATCGATTAGGGCTAAAACTAAAAGACAAGGCACTAAAAAAGTGACTGGCAAATTGTAGAGATTGCGCAAAAAGGATCACTTGTATACATGTACATGTATATGTGCGTTTGTGCACAAGCGCAATAGAGATGATCCCTTCTGCCTTGCCCTAGTTTCGCGTTTAGACATGTGGTTAATCCCGAGCAAGATAATAGGGCGCAACTCGCTCCACCTCACAAACGGGTGACAAAAGTTGTCACCGTGGTGTCAACTTGCTCCTTGTCAGATTTATTGACATACCTACTCGCACCCGATCATTTCATTCCGTGTCGGGTACTCCGTGTCAACTTTTATAGTGTAAACTGGGCTTAAGTTGATTACCCATTATTATCTTTCGCCGAAGTACTGGTGGGGATGTCTTTTTATTCTATTGAGTGACTTCGCGTTTGCTCTAAACATTCTTTCATTACTGAGATGTCCCTCTTTGAATATCGCCGATAAGCAGAACTTAGCAAAAATTGTAAGCATAAGACTTGACATATTTCATGTTAGCTTGTTTGGTTTGCTTAGAAGTTCATGGTAGCCTGTGCAGTGACAGTTAAATTGGGCTGTACTCCCCATTTTTGGATATGTTTTGAAAATGTACCAGTGCATTCATCTGCAGCCACAGCTTTGAAACATTGGGTGACTAAAATAGTCTCGTAAACATAGTCACCTTGCTCGATGTTTGTAGAATATGGATTTACGATGATTACACAGAAAACGTCTGTCAAAAACCTGTCAGTAATTGAGTGCCATATTAGGACATGAAAGACATTTACCGGTAATTACTTAAACATTTTTGTAAATTGATGGAACGGCGTTGTCGGGTTCTTTGAAATATTACAGCGTTGGATGATTTACAGAGGATTTGAGTCTGTTCGTTGTGATCGTTGAAAAAACAAACATTGAACAAAGTTAGGTTGGTCACGATATTGATGTTGCACAACTTCAGTATCTATCACATCGTTTTACTTTTGTCTCTACCTGCTTGTTACCGTGTTTTTTTAATTATTTCGATATTTACCATATGTTTTTTTCAGACACTGACCCAGAGGAACCCGTCAGTAAGTTGTTTTGTTCAATACCCATGTTTCGTCGTCATGGAGAAAGACAAATACTGTACATGCACCTAGTATATATCTAGACTGTAGTCCATGCACATCAGTCAAGCTGAATTTTGAATTTCATGACATACAGTAGCCCAAGTGCCTGTTCCAAGAAACTGACTTAAGTTCATTTTTGACTTAAGTTTAAAATTTGTCTTAACTTCCAAACTTTAAAACTTCCACATTCGGTAAGTTAGTCAAAATTAAGACAAACTTATGTCAAATATTGAAGTCAAACTTAATATCTCTTTCTTGAATTGGTTTTGAGACAAATTTAATTCTTATTTTAAAATTTACTAAAATTTAAGATTTGTTTTACCTAAGTCAGTTTTGTTGAGTATGGAGACAGGACAAAACAAATTTCTAAATCCAGAACCCGTCCGGCAGTTATTTGTTAAACGCGAAATCAAAGAACACTTAAAATATTAGACTGGCTGTGGTTGCATCACTTTAAACATTCAGGTGGGGAAAGAAAATATGCGATTGAATTGATGCAACTTGATTTCTGAAGAGCTCGCCAGCACTGTGGCTTTTTGTTTTTACGAGCCGAGGCTCGTTTGCTGCATGAAGGTCGAAGAAAGGTGAGAAGCATCTGCGAATATATTTATCGATGAAGCCGGACATTTTATATCGAAATTGGAAAACACACTGGCAGCACATGCACGCCTTGACAGTACCACTTTTTATGCAGACGGCTCTTGGTCAACGTGGTCGGAATGGGGGGCGTGCAACGTCCTGTGCGGATTTGGATTCCACCTGCGCAAGCGTACATGTGACAATCCACCGCCAATGTACGATGGATCGAAGTGCCGTGGACCGGAAGTGGACAGGCGATACTGCGAAAGAGGCCCGTGCCCAGGTGTGTAGTTCACAGTTAATTCATTGTCAACGAACCCCTAGGAGAGGCCTATCTAAAAATCGGTGTCGATAGGGACGTGATTAAGATCTATGCAGGTATGTTAGCAAGGAGTTTACTTCGATAGAAGTGTTTATCGGTTAATTTACTGTTATCACTACTACTAGCGCCTCCAAGTAGCGAACAAGCAATGATAAAGTACGAAGCGTAGGGAAGGGCGCGTTTTGCATCGCAATGAATTGCACAGATTCCTCCACGAAAATATAAATTGTCTTGCATTTTGTGTGTGAAAATGTCAACATGTAAATCACCCGAACGATCACAGGGATAATTTTGGAAAATCATACCCATGGCCATGGGTCAATATGACCGATGAAGGCCACAGTCACAGCCAAAGGACCTCAACTCTATCTGAGAGTCAGATTAAAGAATCGATGGGTCTCGCTGAAAAAATCAACATAGTTTTAGTGTTCCAAATTATGCAACCCCAGAGCTTCAATGAAAACTTCTCTAAGTCAATGATGCGGGGCGCGGCCCTGACAATTTTCCCGGGATCGACACTTGTAATGAAAAGTTGGAAAATACCCAGGATGGTACTGACTTAACCACAGGGGAATGGCCACCGGCCATTACAAAAGGTCCTTGGGGCATGCACAAAACGAGGGTCAAATCAGTCTTATCATTAGATAAATTGAAAATGATATACACAGGTTACGAACATTAGAGTCGCTTCTAATAGTGTTTGAAAAACCCACTTCGAATGAGCAGCTAACTGGAGCTCGAAGGACTTTATCATTATTTAGGTGATCTGTGCATTATGATGCACAGCAACGTGTGCATATTTATAAACAATGTATGTGTGTTTTTATCTTCAGAGTTGCGTATGCCAACTTCACGTGTTATATTACATTTGTCATTTCTGATGTACGTTTCACCATAGACTATATTACATGGACCGCCAACTCCGTATACTTTCAGTGGACGAAATCTGTGATCTAACGCATAAGCCATTACGTCATTATTCACTGGCTACATCTGGCTAAATTTTCTGGTGCAATTTCCGGCAAGTACGTCGTCTNNNNGTAGGCTACTGTGTGGCGGTTGTTCGGCCACACACGCGAAATGCAAAGGAATTAGCTTCCATACCATCTGAAGACCCCATAATCGGCTGTGGGAAGAAAAGCTAACTTTTTGTGTCAACGTGAATGGCAGTTTTTTTCACGAATAAGACTTTGTACATTTGTTCAAGGCACTTCGAAGATGAATGTTTTTAGGAGGCTCTGGTAGGCTTACTACTTCATCCTGTCTTTACAAATCCATTTTTCTTTTCTCCGTTTTGATGACAACTATCTGGTAAATTTTTTGACGAAAATTGTCTGCTAAATTTCTTCCAAAGGCAATAACTCATGAACTCCTGTCCTTACGAGGAACTTCAGTTATAGTCTAGTTAGCGAATTAACCAAATTACTCTTAGCTGGCCCTGATCAGACAGTTGGTCTCAGCAGAATGCGCACATTTGGCCAGGATTTGGATCAGCGATTTCAACAAATTCACATTCGTGTACAAATAAATAGAACGCTGGTAAAACCTTTAACATCAATAAAGATTACATTAATACTTCAGAAATAACCACCTGGACCAGTCAAACTCTATCTCGCAATTCAACAGTAGGTTACACAATATATGCCGCACAAAATCTCTCTTAAAAGGGCCGTTGGTTGTAGTGTGCATGAGCCTTAGGTATAGCGTGAAATGGTTCTTAAAAGAACCGTTGAATAATTCAACATAAATCACACAGTATACCGTGCTCACTCAAGTACTGAAGGTCCTCTTCATTCAAGGTTTCATCAGGAATGCTGGATGAAAACAGAGGAGATGACAATATCGATGACAGATAGTGCCTAACTTTTGGTTTTAGAATGTATTAATCGTGTTTAATGTATATAAATGAACTGGCCTCATTGAGATGCACAGCAAATAAATTAACTATAACACATTAAAGTTTTGAAAATATAAAGAGCAGTAACAGACTCCCTAAAAATCAGGCTTGTTTTCGGAATGTTTGCGCCATTGGTGATCTGATTGGTTCAATCGCTTGCGGCGGGAAAATGATAGACCCAGTTATTGTGCGCGTGTGCACTGTAGCAATGCTTTGTATCTTATTTTTATTTGTATAATCTGTTGATACAGTAATTTTCCTTATTTATGCCCATCCTCATTTGACCGCGACTTGAGCTTCTTGAGTTCTACCATATTAGGGCTGTCAGAGGGATTCACGGGCATGCGCGCACCCGGCCTTCAAAATGGGGGGNCAAAAAAAACCCGCTGTGAATTGCGCGTTTGCGCTTATTTACTGGACTTTTGTCCCAGTTCCTCGGACATTTTGTCTCTCAGGGGCGGACCTTTTTGCCCACTTCGCCAAATGGGGGGCTCATTCGAGCCCCCTCCGTGTGCGCGCATCACGTGGTGCTTACTCGAATGATTTTCATTTTAGCGGCTATTTCCAATTGTGTAGGTGAACTAAATTAACAAAGTGGATGATAATCATCACCGGTATTTCATCATTAGTATTTTTGTCGGGTTCTCAAGTTTTCCGAGGCTAGAGATTGTCACATCTGTAAGGTAGACGTGTTTCAGTGAACTTCCATGCTTGTGGCTTTATTTATACCTGACCAAACTTTAAAAAAGAACCCAGCTTTTAAACCAGGAGCTGCACTGGGTGCACCTTGTGTAGACGTTTCATGCGCGCACCCAGCCTCTAATTTCGGGGGGCTCCGATCTCTAGCAAAGTGGACCTTTTGCTAACAAAAAAGCGTGAGAACTAAAATAAAAAAACGGGATACTGTGGTGGACTTTCGTCTGTTTCTCTCGAACTTTTCCCCTGGGTGCGCGCATGCGTTTGTCTGCGTTGCCAGTTTTTGTAAAGGTGGGCCTGTCTGTAGCCAACTACGGTAAATTCATAAAAGGTCATGTGCTAGGTTGCGTTAGCAGAACCGATCCAATATTTCAGAAGGACCGCACTTAGTATCCGTTACGCACGGGGCCTTTTTGTTACATTAGGAGTAGGATTGGTTCATATTATGTAGAGATGGTGTGGAACTTTCCAAAACCGTTTGAAGAATTATGTTTTTGTTATAAATGTACATTTGAAAGGCGTAAGGTTGGAAAAATACTTTTGAAATAGTGGGAATTAAGGCAGATTAAAAAAAAAAACATTTGTCTGCTTACAAAGATGTAACATTGAAGCATAAAAACAACCTTCATACCCCTTTGATATCTCTGTTCCATTATTACAAAGGAGTTGAAACTCGGGTAAGTTGGCGGTACATGTATTTCCATAGGCTGCAGCGTACTTGGCTAAGATGGTTCAGGTTTTGTGCGGCATACAGTCTACATGTACATTAATAAATTTGTATATAACCTGCTGTTGAATTGTGAGGTAGATTTTGACTGGTCCAGGTGGTTATTTCTGAAGTGTTCTATTTATTTGCACACGAATCAGTGTGAATTTGTTCAAATCGCTGTTCCAAATCCTGGCCAAATGTGCGCATTCTGCTGAAACCAACCGTCTAATCAGGGCCAGCGAAGAGTAATTTGGTTAATTCGCTCACTAGACTATGGCTGAAGTTCCTAGTAAGGACAAGAGTTCACGAGTCACTACCTTTGGAAGAAATTTAGCAGACAATTTTCGTCAAAAAATTTACCAGATAGTTGTCATCAAAACGGAGAAAAGAAAAATGGATTTGTAAAGACAGGATGAAGTAGTAAGCCTACCAGAGCCTCCTAAAAACATTCATCTTCGAAGTGCCTTGAACAAATGTACAAAGTCTTATTCGTGAAAAAAACTGCCATTCACGTTGACACAAAAAGTTAGCTTTTCTTCCCACAGCCGATTATGGGGT